>JARQOC010000002.1:692094446-692168228 GCA_033576535.1 Allobates femoralis | reverse complement strand
TTGCCATCTTGAAATGCTTTCAGGTAAACTATTCCTCTGTGATTGCGCTGAATCTCCCGGGACGTTCTTGTAGCCACAGCCCGGCTGAAATGCTATGAGTCTCTTACAACTTTTATTAATACAACAGCAGCCTGAATTCTGCGACTTTCCATCTGAGATGACTTCTCCCAGGATGTCCTGACAGTCTGGAGCTGGGCAGTAGCCGGACAGTCACAGGTTGGGGACCAATAAAGTATCTCCATCTAAGTTATTGTTTTTATTTTACAGGCAGGACTTATTGATGCGGCCACTGGTGTACATGTCAGGTTCAGACTCGGAGGGGTAACTATAATCTTAATTTCATAATTGCACCATATATTATATGTACATATATTATATATATTAAACACTAACCATATCCAAAATATATCCAGCTAGAAAACCACACAGAGGAATATTATAAAATATGCAATGTTGATTTATATCACGGCTAAAAGATAATTTAATATCACAAAAAGTGCCTAAAAAAAGGAAAGAAATCTCATGGCAAGAAAAAGCAGATAGACAGACAGACACACAGACAAACGCACCCTGATTTAAAGAAATGGGCAAAATAAGCTCAAAACAAGCAGGAGAGTGTAACATACAGTCATGGCCAAAAGTTTTGAGAATGACACCAAAATTATATTTTCACTGATGATGAAATGTGTTTTGGGGGTTAAAGTTCATTTTCTAGGCAAATATTGACTTAGCAAGTAATTGCTGTTAAGCTGATCACTCTTTATGACATTCTGGAGTATATGCAAATTGCCATTCGAAAAACTGAAGCAGTAGACTTTGTAAAAATTAATATTTGTATCATTCTCAAAACTTTTGGCCATGACTGTACAATGTCCTGGAGAGTCTAAATACAATACTAGGGTATAATAATGTGTCAAAAGCTAAAAATCTAGATACAAAGTATCATATTTATATGGATTGAAACTCCTAGGGATCTATAAAAAAGTTACAAATTGGTAACATATATATTAAATTGTAGCCCTGAATAAATATACTAATAATATGGTAATTTGATAAGCAGGGAGGTGGTCAGTTAAATTTAATATAAGACAAAAATATAGGGAAACATCTTGGACTCACATGATCAGCAACTCAAAAATACATGAATAACCAGAGAACAGAGTTCTAAAGCTACAAAACCCAGTATAAAAATCAAAAAGATCCACCAATTGCAAGTGCACACATTTATTGTAACTTCAGTGAATCAGTAAAAAATACTGGGAACGTACATAAAACCAAGGAGGGTCACAGAGAGGGTGAACCGGTCACAGACCCCCATAGCAGAATACAGTTATAGACAATATACATAGACATCCATCAGGCATACAGAATGGTACATATCCTGAAGAAGACTTTCTTGAAACACGTGTCGGGGTAGCCCCTGAACACATGTCATAACCCCATAGCATGGGTGAGTTCTGGGCTCTGTGATAGGCTGACATTGTGGTTTTTACTGTATTTATCTCTATTTATATGTACCATTCTGTATGCCTGATGGATATCTATGTATATTGCCTATAACTGTATTCTGCTAAGGGGGTCTTTGACCGGTTCACCCTCTCTGTAACCCTCCTTGGTTTTATGTACGTTCCCAGTAGCCCAAGCAGGCGGCGGGGAGAAGCATAGAAGACCGCCTTTTGCGGCTTCTCAAATAATAAGAAGCCGCAGATCTACAGGTATTACAACAACTTTTAGAAACTTTACTATAGCGCATTGATAACAGAAAGGGATGCCTACAAATGTATAAACATGGTGCAGGGACAGGTTAATAGAGCCTGGGGCTCATTTTTAGAGGTCAAGTTCCCTTTAAAGCAATGGACATTTCTGGTGCCTCTGGTGTTAATAACTGTCTGTAATGATATCACTTTACTTTGTATTTTTCTCACTTTTTCCAGGTTATAAGATCAGCAGTATGGTGTATTAATCTGACAGTGTAAAGCACAGATAAGATAATATTTTCTGTGTTACCCTTTATCTCATGTCGCTGGTACACCAAATCTATATAGAGTATGACTGCAGTTGGACGGATGCCTCCTCTGTTGGTGGTGACCATATCCTGACGTACAGATACCGCAAGATGCTCGATGTCTTCTACTGTGTGAGATTAGACTTGAGCAAAGTTTCTCAGCCTCCCGTTATCTCGCAGAAATTCTTATCTTTACCAAATGTCCCCTTTAAACTCATTAGTCATATTGTCATATTTAATAAAATAACTTCAAATAGTTACCTTCTAAATTCTTAAAGAGTAATTATCGTTTTTATAAATCAATAATACATGTGAAAATTACTATTTATTACGATGCTTTAAATGAGAAGGGGTTACATAAAAATGCATAAATTAAAGTAAACAAAACTAACAATGACAGACTGGTACAGAGGAGAGAGGGCCCTGCCCTTGTGAGCTTACATCCTGTAGTATAATAGGAAGGGAGACAAGTTAGGGGAGGTCAGGACAATGCTAGCCGTGGTTAGGAGGGTCATTGCAGGCTGTAAGCTTTCCTGAAGAGATGGGTTTTCAAGTTCCTCCCGAAAATTCTATATGTGGCTAATAATTGGGCATGTTGGGGCACAGAATTCCAGAGGACTCGGGAGAAGTCTTGGAGACGATTAGTGAGGAATGTAGAGTTGTGCACAAAAGTTTACATACCCCGGCATATTTTTTGCTTTCTTTGCCTTTTTTTAGACACTATGAATGATAACACAAAAACGTTTTTTCTACTCATGGTTAGTGGTTGGGTGAAGCCATTTAATGTCAAACTACTGTGTTTTCTTTTTTTTTTTAAATCATGACAACCAAAAACATCCAAATGACCCTGATTAAAAGTTTACATACCCAGGTGATTTTGGCCTGATAACATGCACAGAAGTTGACACAAATGGGTTTGAATGGCTAATAAAGGTAACATCCTCACCTGTGACTTGTTTGCTTGTAATCACTGTGTGTGCATAAAAGCTGAGTGAGTTTCTGGATCCAGAAAAACTCTTGCATCTTTCATCCAGCCACTGACGTTTTTGGATTGTGAGTCATGGGGAAAGCAAAGGAATTGTCAACGGATCTACAGGAAAAGTTAGTTGAACTGTATCAAACAGGAAAGTAATAAAAAGATATCCAGGGAATTGATAATGCCAGTCAGCACTGTTCAAACTATGATTAACAAATGGAAAATCAGGGACTCTGCAAAATCCAAACCACGATCAGGTAGACCAACAAAAACGTCGGCCACAACTGCCAGGAAAATAGTTTAGGATGCAAAGAAAAATCCACAAATAACATCAGCTGAAATAAAGGACTCAATGAAAACTAACGGTGTGGCTGTTTCAAGATGCACAATAAGGAGGCACTGGAAGAAAAATTGGCTGCATGGTCGAGGCGCCAGAAGAAAGCCATTACTGCGGTAATGCCACAAAGCATCTCACCTACAATACACCAAACAGCACAGAGACAAGCCTCCAAACATCTGGAACAAGGTAATTTGGAGTGATGAGACCAAAATCAAACTTTTTGGCCACAATCATAAATGTTACATTTGGAGAGGTGTCAACAAGGCCTATGATGAAAGGAACACCATTCCTACTGTAAAGCATGGAAGTGGATAACTGATGATAATGGGATGTGTGAGCTACAGAGGCACAGGAAACCTGGCCAAAGTTGAAGGAAAGATGAATGCAGCACGTCATCAGGATATACTGGAGGCAAATTTACACTCATCAGCCCAGAAGCTGCGAAGGGCCGTACTTGGACATTACAACAGGACAACGATCTAAAACACAAGGCCAAGTTGACCTGTCTTTGGCTACAGCAGAACAAAATGAAGGTTCTGGAGTTGCCATCTCAGTCTCCTGACCTCAGTATCATTGAGCCACTCTGGGGAGAACGCAAGCACGCAGTTCATGCAAGAAAGCCCAGGAATTTACAGGAACTTTTGACAAGAAGAATGAGCAGCTTTACCATCTGAGAAAATAAAGAGCCTCATCCACAACTGCCACAAAAGACGTCAAGCTTTCATTGATGTTAGATGGTGCAATACACGATACTAAGAATTGGTGTATGTGAACTTTTGATCAGGGTCATTTGGATGTTTTTGGTTGTCATTATGATTTAAAAAGAGAAAACACAGTAGTTTGACAATAAATGACTTCACCCAACCACTAACCATGAGTGGAAAAAAAATTTTGTGTTATCATTCATATTCTCTGAAAAAAGGCAAAGAAAGTAAAAAATCCTCCGGGGTATGTAAACTTTTGAGCACAATTGTACAAGTGTGGAGGAGAGAAGGTCTTGAGAGGACCGGAGATTATGAGTTGGATGACATCCAAAGATTAGTTCAGAGTTGCACAGAGGTGACAGAAAATGGACGGGTTTGTAGGTCAGTGTTAGTAGTTTAAACTTGATGCGTTCAGGAATTGGGAGCTAATTAAGGGATTTGCAGAGGCGAGAAGTGGAGGAGCAGCGAAGAGAGAGGTGGATTAGGGATTAGTCGGGCAGCAGAGTTAAGGACAGACTGGAGAGGAGAGAGAGTGTTAGCAGGGAGTCTACAGAGAAGAGTAGTCAAGGTGGGAGATGATGAGAGAATGCTCTAAGGGTACCTTTACACGCCACTTATGCGGCGAGAAATATCGACGGCGATATGTCGCCCTGAAACCGCGATATGTCGCCTCGCCATGGTCGCCTGATTTCAGTGCACGCGAGGCGACATATCGCCGCCAAATTCCCAAATTGGAATTGGGAGGCAATTGGGAGGCAATCTGGCGGCGATGGTTCCAGGGTGATATCTCGCCGTCAATATTTCTCGCTGCATAAGTGGCGTGTAAAGGTACCCTAACAGATTAGTAGATTGCGGATTGAGGAAATGACGGATTTTGGAAATATTTTTGATTTGGAGGTGACAGGAGGTAGCAAGAGCTTGAATGTGCGGTTTGAAGGACAGCACAGAGAGCATCAGAGACACCACCATGCATACCTTTGGGCATCACAGATCTACCACCCTCCACTGTAGCCATCTCCAAGTCACCACCGTGCTTCAGTGTAGGCATCACTGAGCCAGTGCCATACTTTACTGTAGGCGTTACCAAGACACCACTATGCTTCACTGTATGCATCATTGAGCTACTGCCATGCTTCACTATAGGCATTACTGAACTACCACTATGCTTCACTGCAGGTGTCACCAAGTCACTGCCATGCTTCACTAAGCCACTGTCAGCATCACCAAGCCACCGCCATGCTTAACTGAGCCACCGCCATGCTTCACTGAGCCACTGCCATGCTTCACTGAGTCACCGCCATGCTTCACTGAGTCAACGCCATGCTTCACTGAGCCACCACCATGCTTCACTGTAGGTATCACAGAGTCACTGCCATACTTCACTGAAGGCATCACAGAGACACCACCACGTTTCACTGTACAGTAGATAGCACTGAGACTTTGCTAGCAACCCTAATTTGCTATTGGGGGTGAAATGATTTTGACTACACCTGTATGCTCTACAGTTAGAGGCTGTTCTAACTCACTTGGTGCCAAAAGTTGGGATTTCAGAATATGCCTTCACTGCTGATTGTTGCCTAATACCGCTGATTCCCGTTCCTAGGAAGCTGAAATGCCTATAGCACTCATTGTACTCTCTCATACACACAGGTTAAAACACAATTCACAGAAAAGGTAAAAAATTCAAAAACCTTTCTTACCGACACCAATGCTCAATACCAAAGCACTATAGGATGCAGCAGACCCCCATGATAAAGGCAGGGGCAGCACAGGTGCAAAATACTGATGAAACAACCAATCACAAAACTAGCATTCAAGGAAGGGGTGACTGCGTAGTATTATAGATACACACAGATGAGGCTTGTATAGGGCGCCAGTCACACCGGTACATGTAGTGGTTGATGGTGTCTATACTAGCGCTTTGGTATTGTCAACTGGTGTCGGTAAGGAAGGTTGCCTTTTTTCTGTGATACTCACAGGTTTTGGACTTAGTATCGAATTGTCTGTACAAAGATTTTTTTATATAAGTACAAGCCCACCTCCCCATTAGTGGCTCTTTAGGCTGCTGCCCTCACCGCCCAGCCTTAGTCCTGGCCCTGTCTACAGCTACACCCTTAGGTGACAATCCACCACCACCCACCATTGTTTTCACAGCTCGTGAGACATCTGCAGCTTTTTTTCATGCTGTCCCTGGCAATCATTACCAATGTACGATCTTGTATATTTTTATTGTGGCCAAGCCCAAGGTGTGGGAATGTACAACATGCCATAAATACCAATGTAATACGCTCCGATAAAGACAACACATGACATGTATACAAGTCACAAAAAGAAATCTGACTGGTAAATGATCAGTAATTTATGCTGTAAATCAGGAACTCATGTATATGTCTTATAATATCTCTTGTAATTAAATGGAAACATCCGTAATAGCACAATGTTTTCTCTCTATATGCAGACGAGATTTCCACCCAACATATATTACAAGCTGTTTACACACCGGCCGATTGTGGATATGTGCGCCAATAGCCCCAAGGATTACACCAAGCAATCTGTGAAACAACTACTGCCAGGACAGATCCACAATCGTGGGATGATCCCCGAACAAGACCGTGGTGGGTGGTACACCCGAGTGGAGAACAACGGGTGGAGGCTCCTGACACTCAGGGTCAGTGACTAGAAGGGGTCATTGCTTTGTAAATGTGCTTTCCCAGTCCTTACACTTTGTTATTGTGCACATGAAATGTTTTTCAGATGAATTCCTTCTGGAAAACCCCTGTGAAAGTGCGGCAAAAAATAAATTTGCTGTGCACACGTTCCGTCTTACTTTTAACGGCTTCAAGTTTTCAGAAACATTGAAGTGGTTAAAAGAAGTAACTTGTTCATTTATTTGGAAGCCGCCCACTCTCTATACTTGAAAGTATACAGCAAAGACGTGGGTGGAAGAGCAGCCGCAAACACAACGGCAAAACCACTAGCATAGGCACTTCAGGAAAAAACGCTAACTTCACCTTGGAAAACTCTGCAATTCTGTCAGCGGTGTCTTAAAGACGCAATGTGTTCAAATCCTCAGAGTTTTTAGAGGCGTTCCAAAACACCAAGTTTTTTGAGGTGGAAATTGTATAATTGCTTCCATATAGTATAATGTCCCACAAATAAACCTCCATAAAGTATAAAGGTTTCCTCATAGCCCTTGAAATATTTTAATGGACCCACATATCCTTCCATATAGTATAATTATACTTTCATAGTCCTCCATATAGTATAATGCAACCCCCATAGTCCTCCATATAGTATAATACAACCCCCATAGTCCTCCATATAGTATAATGCACCCCACAGTCTTCCATATAGTATAATGTACCCCAATAGTCCTCTATATAGTATAATGCACCCCCATAGTCCTCCATGTAGTGTAATGCACCACTATTGTCTTCCATATAGTACAATGCACGCCCATAGTCTTCCATATAGTATAATGCACGCCCATAGTCTTCCATATAGTATAATGCACCCCCATAGTCTTCCATATATAAAATGCACTCCACATAGTTCTCCATATATTATAATGCACTCCACATAGTTCTCCATATCGTATAATGCACTCCACATAGCTCTCCATATACTATAATGCACCCCCACAGTCTTCCATATAGTATAATGCACCCCAATAGTCCTCCATATATTATAATGCACCCCCATTGTCCTCCAAGTAGTATAATGCACCATCATTGTCTTCCATATAGTATAAGGCACGCCCATAGTCTTCCATATAGTATAACATACCCCAATGTCCTTCATATAGTATAATGTACTCCATAGTCCTCCATATAGTATAATGCACCCACCATATGTTATAACGCACCCCCACAGTCCTCCATATAATATCATAGTCATCGGTATAGTATTATGGCCACCAGTGTACTCAATGTTAATAAATTAATACTCACCTCCCGTTGTTGCCCAGTTGTTCTGGTGTCCATGGTGAAAGGTCTTCAGCTTTCCTCATCTCAGCACAGCGGGCACAGAATAGTGATGTCATTTCATCCACTGTGCTAAGACGTCAGACACTGAGGGAAAATGAAAGAGGAGGGAGTGTCAGTGCAGCACTCCCTTTTTCATCATTGCTTTCAACTGTATCAGCATCAAGGATACCGTTGCAGTTGAACGGGTGGGAGACCCATAGTGGCTGCGTGGTTTGTCACCATTGGTGGTATGCCACTGGTTACTTATTAGGTGAATATTGGCTACATCCACTAATTCCAGCAGGTCTGAATGACCAGCTAACGTTCATAGAGATGTCCCAAATATTCCATGGCTGGCAGATACTGAGGGACAGAAGGATTATAGGAAACCAACCACCAGGATGTAACCACCTATAAATTAGTGCAGCAGGTGATGGATTTGTGCAGCATGATATCACTATTTTTTTTTCTTTCATTCCTCCCCTGTGGGCTTGTCTTTCTGCTGTAAGCTGAACCCCCTCCTTCCCACCCAGGGGAAGAAGTGGGATTCAGCTTACAGCAGAAAGACAAGCCCACAGGGAAAGAATAAAAAAGAAAAACAAATAGTGATGTCATGTTGCACAAATCCATCACCTGCTGCACTAATTCATAGGTGGTTATTTCCTGGTGGTTGGTTCCCATTAAGGCTACATTCACACTGTGCATTTTTGGTCTGGTTTTGGTCTGGTTTTGGTCTGTTTTTGATCTGTTTTTGATCTGTTTTTGATCATCAGTATTTGTAGACAAAACCAGTAGTGGGTGATAAATACAGAAGTGGTGACGTGTTTCTATTATACTTTTCCTCTGATTGTTCCTCTCCTGGTTTTGGCTACAAAAACTGACATGCAGAAACAGACCAAAAATGCAAAGTGTGAATGGAGCTTAAAGGGGTTTCCCCACGAATAAAGTTCATTTTAATCAATAGATCTTAGAATATTAATAATTCTCACCATTGGATGTGTTTAAAAAAATGTTCCTGTGCTGAGATATTCTTATATATGTCCCTGCTATGTACAGTTTCATTTTTATTTCTGACCGTGCACGGAACACGGTCTGATCATACCACATCTCCTGGGCAGGGGAGGAAGGAAAGAGAATATACTGACATTACAGCACGGGATCACAGCTGATTCTTTTTTGTGAGGGTAAAACATGTCTCTGCCTGTTTGTGAAAAATGTTTTACCTCAAAGAAAGAATTATTTGTGATCCCATGATGTAATCTCTGTATACTTTATTTAATCCTCCCTGCCCAGGATCAAACCAATACTCCATGCACAGTCAGAAACAAAAATGAAACTGTACATAGCAGGGACATATATAAGATTATCTCAGCACAGGAACATTTTTTTTAAACACATCGAATTGTGGAAATTATTATTATTCCAAGATCTATTGATTAAAATGAACTTTTAAATTAACTTTGTTCCTGGGAAAACTCCTTTAAGCTTGGTGGATTTCAGCATGCCTGACCCTTTCTTTTAACCTTCCTAGCGGTATTCCCGAGTGTAACTCGGGGTTAATTTTCACTAATAGAAGCGGTAACCCCGAGTCACACTCGGGAATACTCGCGGCTGCTGCTGCTGCTCAGTGTGAGGCCGCAGGGGGGGGGGAAAGTGCTGTCAGAGCCCTGCCATCTGTGGCCAGCACCCGCGGTCACTGCAGCCGCGGGTGTCCTCTGTGGCCAGCACCCGCGGCCCCTGCTCCAGCCGCGGGTGCCATCTGTGCCCTGCACCCGCGGTCACTGCAGCCGCGGGTGCCCTCTGTGGCCAGCACCCGCGGCCCCTGCTCCAGCCGCGGGTGCCATCTGTGCCCTGCACCCGCGGTCACTGCAGCCGCGGGTGCCCTCTGTGGCCAGCACCCGCGGCCCCTGCTCCAGCCGCGGGTGCCATCTGTGCCCTGCACCCGCGGTCACTGCAGCCGCGGGTGCCCTCTGTGGCCAGCACCCGCGGCCCCTGCTCCAGCCGTGGGTGCCATCTGTGCCCTGCACCCGCGGTCACTGCACCCGCGGCCCCTGCTCCCTGTGCTGTGCCGGCGGGGGAGCACCGCCACCCGCTCCTGCTCCCGGTGCTGCGGAGGCGGGGAGCACCGCCGCCCGCCCCTGCTCCCTGTGCTGTGCCGGCGGGGGAGCACCGCCACCCGCTCCTGCTCCCGGTGCTGCAGAGGCGGGGAGCACCGCCGCCCTCCCCTGCTCCCTGTGCTGTGCCGGCGGGGGAGCACCGCCACCCGCTCCTGCTCCCGGTGCTGCGGAGGCGGGGAGCACCGCCGCCCGCCCCTGCTCCCTGTGCTGTGCCGGCGGGGGAGCACCGCCACCCGCTCCTGCTCCCGGTGCTGCGGAGGCGGGGAGCACCGCCGGCCGCCCCTGCTCCCTGTGCTGTGCCGGCGGGGGAGCACCGCTGCCTGCCCCTGCTCCTGCTGCTGAGGACCGGGGTGCTGTCAGAGCCGGGGGGAGGGGGCTGGGGCATCGGGTCTTACCTGCCAGTTGCCGCCGGCGCCGTGTGAGTGATATGGCACCCTTCTCCAGAGCTAGGGTTAGGGCTAGGCTTAGGGTTAGGGCTAGGGTTAGGGCTAGGGTTAGGGCTATTGTTATGGTGCTGTCACACAGCCCGATCTGGCCAGCGATGTCGGAAGCGATGCACGGGTGCCCGCTCGCTTCCGACATCGCTGGCCAGCTGTCACACAGCATCGCTGCGGCCGGCGACACCGCAGCGATGCGGGCGGTGACATCGGCCGCTGGGCTGGGCTCAGCCCAGCGAGCGATCCGCAGCAACGCTGCGGCATAGGCTGGATCGCCGCCAACATCGCTCTGGCGATGTCACACGGCGCGATCCAGCCTTACCGCAGGTCGCCGGTTGACAGGTTTACGGTTCCTCCCGTAAACCTGTCAACCTGCGACCGCTCGTTTACACAGCGCGACGTCGCTAGCGACATCGCTGATACGTCACTTTTTCGGCGATGTCGCTAGCGACGTCGCCAGGTGTGACAGCATCATTAGGGTAAGGGGGCGATATTGCTGCCCATTCATGTGGAGACGTGGGGGCGTGGCCTATTGCCGGCGTCATCGCCCCTACGTCGCCACATGTAAAGGGGCGATGTTGCCGGTCCCGGCCGGTCGCCTCGTTTCACAGCAGTGCTGTGAAACCTGGCGACCATCATGGGGCGATGTGCACACCGGTAACCGGGCGGCAGTAACCTGTCAGGCGATGGGAGCCATAGGCTCCCATTGTCCTGCATCGCCGCCGGGGTTGTCGCCCTAGAGGTTGCCGACACGGGGCTGGAGGAGTCGCCCAGTCTAAACGGGGGACGGCGCTGGTGGCGGGGGCGGCGAGAGCATGCACGCCCCCGCCATTCACCGCTGACATCTCCAGCCCCGTCGCCCCATGTGACGGGGCCGTTAGGGCTAGGGTGTTAGGGTAGAGCCTGGGCTGCAGACAAGAAGAGGGGCGGGAACACCCAAGGAAAGCTGGATGCTTCCCTCAGTTACCCTCCCCTCCTCTGTCACAGGGACATCCAGCGATGTCCCCGCTGCGATCGCCGGTGAGAGCTCCTTCGGATGCCTCATATGACTTCCTGGTTCCGTCTCTGTGAGCCGCAGCGGCTCATTGGAGGCGGAACTGGGTGGGAAAAAAAAAAAAGTATAACATTTCGGCCAATAAAAGAAATTTGTTATGAAAAAAAATGGTACCGCATTTAGGCTGCTTTCACATCAGCGGTTTTTGTAAATCGCGGCAGATGCGGTGAAAAAAACGAATCTGCCGCGATTACCGCATTACCGCGACACCTGCGGCACAGTTGCCGCAAGCCCCATGGAATGTCTATGGGGGCTTGCCGCAGATGCGGCAAGTGCGGTATCGGCACTTGCAGCAGGTGCGGCTGCAAAAAAAACGCGGCTGACCGCGTTTTTTTTTCGCGGCCGCACCTGCCACAAGTGCTGAAACCGCACTTGCCGCACCTGCCCCACCCTTACCGCAAGCCCCATAGACATTGCATGGGGCTTGCCACAACTGTGTCGCGGTTATGCGGTAAGCGCGGCAGATTGGTTATTTTCACCGCATCTGCCGCGATTTACAAAAAAACGCTAGTGTGAAAGCACCCTTAGTACAAAAATCCTGACATAATCATACCGCCAGGTATAAGATTATTGATTATTGAATAAAATTTTATTATTTACTTAATTATAATTCATGATTTTATGTTTCGAACTTTATCACATCTGAGAGGTCTACTAGAGTCTTCTTTGATCAGGTAATTACTAAGAATTGCAGGCCTACTGTACATAACACAAAATTTCCAAAAAAAAAAATGTAACGCTATTAGCATAAAATTCCAGAATTATTCGTAACGCCAGGGAGGTTAATAGGAGATGCCCTAACAAAAGAAGTTCCTGGCAGCAGCGTACGGCCTTCTCTCCTGAGAACACATATATGTTCAGCTGAGCACACAGGTGTATTGGGGGAAAGGAAAGGTGTCAGGATGAATATTGTTGTCAGCCAACAGCCGCCTTAAAAAAAACAAAAATAGAGCCTCTATTAGGCTATATTGATAGAAAAAATAAAAAACACTGTGTCTCTCTGTATGGATCAATGCATTCATGGAAAAGAAAAACATGTATCTATTGTGCACAAGTGGTAAAATCTAAAAAAGAAAAAAAATATTATACATAGGTTCATAGACTAAGCTAGTTAATAGCGCTGCAGAATTTCTTCTTGCACGGGGAATTTTTGCTTTTTTAGTGCATATATATAAAAAGAGAAAACACATAATGTGTAAAATGTTACTCATTCCCACATTACCAAAAAGGTAAATAAAAGAATAAATGTTTTGTCCTTAAAGGGTTTGTACCAATTGGTCAGGGGTCCCGGTTGTTCAACCCCCTGCAATCAGAAAGTTATTCCCTGTCCTATGATTTAGAGCATAACTTCGCACCTTGTCACAAACCCGCTGAAAGAATTCTCCACTAATTTAAAACACATTTTACAAACACAGTGTGGCAGGAAAATTGAATAAAAAAATACTCACCAGCTCGCCCTTCCGTACTCCACATTGTGCCCCAGGCCGGGCTCCTGGCTTCTTGTGTCACTTTACAGTTGTAGCCAATCAGCCGCCCTATCAGCTGCAGCTCCCATATTCCACCTTAACCAAGAAAGTCTGTGGCCTATCGGGGCTGCTGGAAGAAGAAGCCACAAGCCCATTGGTGGACACAGGCGGATTACAAAGATGCAGCGCCGGTCTGTTAGGCGAGTATAGTTCTTTTTTTTTTCACCTCTGTGAGCCTGTTTACAAAGTCTTTTTCTACTAGTGGGCAACTCTGGTTCCGACAAGGAAAATAAAAGTCATTAATGGTACCTTTACACGCCGCGACGGCAGGCTGGATACATCGCGCTACAGGCTACAAATGTAGCTTGTAGCGTCAATGTAGCCCGTCGTAGCGGCGTCTGAAGACGCGACGCTACAGCCGGCGACAGATACATCTGTTTATGGGCTCTGCTCGAAAACAGATGGCTATATCGCCGATGGTAGCGAGCTGTATCGGCGTGTAAAGAAGCAACGGAAGGGAACTCGGGACATCCTGCGCTGTAGCTGCAATGTAGCTAAGGCGTGACCTCGGCTCCATGTTACCGCGCCCCATGTGCGATCATTGGTGGAAGCTGCTGCATGACGATTGGTAGTCGCTGCATAGGGAGGCATATTTAAGGAGCTGACGAGTCACACTACACAATCGCTCGAGCGTGCTGTATTACTCAGCCTCCTGCGATGCCTGCCCAATCAGGATGTTATTGCTTCGTCCTATCAGCGTACGGAAGTATTGTAATCCACAATTGGAGCACGCCTATGTGCTGTCCCTGCTGCACCAGGTCCGCCCATAGTAGCTGGTTGTAGCGGTGTGTAAATGAGCAACAGCTGGCTACTTGAGACACCCGGCGATGTAGCTAGCTATAGATGTAGCGTGGCGTAGCGAACCTTGTGGCGGCGTGTAAAGAGGGTGCGTTGACCGTTTGTAGCCGTTTGAGCGTGCTCGTGCACGTGAAGTAGCGCGATGTATCCAGCCTTGTGGCGGCGTGTAAAGAGGGTGCGTTGACCGTTTGTAGCCGTTTGAGCGTGCTCGTGCACGTGAAGTAGCGCGATGTATCCAGCCTGCCGTCGCGGCGTGTAAAGGTACCATTAGGGGGAAAGGGGGATGCGGCTGCAGTTGTGAAGAGGAGCTGTAGTGAAAAGATATTTGATTGTCTCGCAATGGTAAGCAGACCGCTAGCATCACACTAAAGGTACCGTTACACGGCACGACATTAGAACGATGTCAGCAACGATCTTGTGGGCGCGCGGTAGTTTCCAACATCGTTTTGACATCGTTGGTGAGCTGTCACATATCTAGATATCGTGGACGACGCACCAACGATGTAGTGAGCAGGTATCGTTCACACAACTGAGCGAACAATACCTGCTCATTGCTGTGAATGGGCGAAGTCGTAAACGACATAGTTATCGCGGTGTCACACACAACGGTATAAGACGTTGGCGGATCGTTGATCGTGTGGTTTCAGAACATGTTCTCAAACCTGTGATCACCGATTTAATGACATATCGTATTGAATCTCAGTGTTACACGCAACGACGTCCTAACAATGTCGCTTGAACGACTCCAAACCCATGACGTTTAAGTGATATCATTAACGATGTCGTGCCATGTAACGGGGCCTTAAAGGGATCCTGTCACCTCCAAAACGCCTCCTAAGCTAGCAAAACATGTCCCTGCACCATCCCATCACTAATCTCACACTCCTTTTGTCTCCTAAAAGCATCCTGTGAAAGTGCAGAAAAACTTTTAATATTCATTAGTGATTATAATTAGCAGGGGCTATATTCTTTAGTCACCAGGGCGTGCTGTTTTGCAGCTCCAGGATCCACCCTGTCTCTGTGTGTTCTGTTGTGATGTGCAGGCATTGCCCTCCCCCCTCTCTATCACTCACAGAATGCAAATCATTAGTCCTGCCTTCAGTTTCAGTTTCACAGCAGCACAGACAGAGAGAGGGTGGATCCTCGAGGCTGCAAAACAACACCCCCTGGTGACTAAAGAATATAGCCTCTGCTAATTATAATCACTAATGAGTGAGTATTAAAACGTTTTTATCCACTTTCACAGGATGCTTTTAGGAGACAAAAGGAGTGTGAGATTAGTGATGGGATGCTGCAGGGACATGTTTTGATAGCTTAGGAGGCGTTTTGGAGGTGACAGGATCCCTTTAAAGTAGCCGTCTACAGCAGATAGGGAGAGTGGAAATGTGGATCACCACTAAGCAGATTCCTAATGGCCACTATGAATGGACATTACCATTGTGAGCTCCGGGTTTTCATACATAAGTTGTGACACTCACCGATCATACCATATACACGAGCTCCATGTGCACATTGTCAATCTGTCCTCTCTCCTACCTTTGTCCTCAGCTCTCGGACAGATTAGATGAGGTGACTGTGGCTGATAATAAGAGGACGATACCTTTCAGCCATAGCAAACTGCAGAGAAAACAGGATGTTCTAAAAAAGCAGAAGAAAAGGAAAATTGAATGGATGAGAAAGATGTAAGTAAATAGTAGAGCATCACATTGTCTCAAAGGGGTTGTGCAATTAGTTTTTTACTTAAGTGCACATATTTGGGACAATGAACATTGTTGCAGTTGGATTTCATTAAAATGTTGCACCCTTTGCCTTTTAGTTCCCATTCACATTGAACTTTGCTGTGGTCTGAGGTCAGAAATCTGCTGAGAGGAGCTCAGAAAAAGTCAGATGAAAGATTTACACACATGATTTTTAAACTGTCAGGATAAAGGATCCTTTGTTGACTCACTCTGCACCGCAATAGTAAGTGCAAGATAGAGGCTGTAGAAGGCAAATGGTGCAACATTTTTAATGAAAGCTAATTGAATAAAAATAAATAAAAATTTGTTCCAAAATGTGTATGGACAACCCCTTAACGACCGCCGATATGCCTCGTAACGGCATTGATTAAGGGGCCTTATTCCTAAGTACCACTTTTCTGAGCTCCATTGTGCTCCACTGCAGTGCACAGCCATGTGCGTAATGGGCAGAGCCCAATGAACAATTTATGGGGTGCGTATCTCCAGAAGCACAGGCTGGGCACAATGTATTGGCGCTAGGTCGGCATATCTGCAATTCTCCTGAAAAAAAGCATGGTCTGGATGTTACAAAATAGTCATTGCAACCATAGATGAATTCACGGAGAGGTGCAGTTTATACAGTGGGGTCACTCGTGGGTGTTTTCTGCAGTTTAGGCACCTTAGCGGCTCCACAAATGCAGCATGGTGCCCGCCATCTAGATCAGCCAAATTTGTGTTCCAAAATTCAAATATTGCTCCTTCGGTTTTGAGCCCTCTCGTTTGTCCAAACAGAACTTTTTGGCTACATGCCACACTCATATGCGAGTGGGTAACAAAATTTGGGGTCATTTTTTGTGTTACCACTTGCAAAAGTGAAAAATGTGGTTCTAAAGCAGTATTTCGGTGGAACAAATAAGAATTTTCAATATGACGATTTATCAATTTCTGTGAAGTACCTGTGGGTTCAAAATGCTTCCTATACCCCTGTATAAAATCTTTAAAGGTACCTTTACACGCCACCACTGCGTGGTAGCAACTGCCTGGCAATGGGGATAATTGTGTCTGTTGCCTTGAAATTGCTACGAAATGGCGGCGTTTAAATTGGGAAAGTCAACGGGTTTCCTGCAGTTGACTCGAATACCTGTTTCTGAGCCATGTTCAAAAATCCAAGGCAACACAAAGGCACAATTGCCATGGTAGTGGCGTCTAAACGGGGCACAGGGATTGAATCACCATCGCCTAGTGAATTCCCAGGGACGTGACACAGCCTCATGGATACCGCGCTTCCATCAGCGATCATTGGTGGGGGCTACTGTGTAACCATTGGCTGTCCCTTCACAGGGCGCCATATTTAAAGAGTTGACCATTCACACTACACAATTGCAATGGCGTCATGTATTAGCCAGCCTTCCTGCGCAGGCTGCCCAATCATGACGCTATTGCGTCGTCCAATCACCGTGTTAGTGTCACGGAATACACAAGTCTGTCACGCCTATGTTTTGGCGCCGCAGAACATGTACGCCCACATTCCCCCACTGATTGCGGCATGTGAAGGGGCGACGGGATTCAACAGACAGTTATCCGCAGGATCTGTGGGAACATCCGGGGAACCACGATACCTTCAGTTGACAACGCAATGGCGGCGTGTACATGCGGCATCGGCGATCGGTATCAACCATCAAAAACGTGCGCATGCACATACGGTTGATACCGGTTGCTAGGCACAGTGGCGGCGTGTAAAGGTACATTAAGGGGTCTAGTTTACAAAATGCGGCCACTTGTAGGGGTTTCTGCTGTTTAGGCACCTTAGGGGCCCGGGAAATGGGACATGGTGCCCGCAATCTATTTCAGACAAATTTGTGTTCCAAAATTTAATTGGCGCTCCTTACCTTCTAAATCCTGCTGTTTATCTAAACAGGGATTTCTGACCACATGTGGGGTATCGGCGTGTTCAGAAGAAGTTGGGTTAGGCTGGCTTCACAAAAACTACTCAAAAGAGGTAGCATCAGAAAAAACTTACCATCATTGCCAAAATCACAATCCAATACTGCACTTGCAGGCTGCAGTCAGACCCCACTGTGTGAAGCAAGCACAGGTGCAGGCTGATAAAAATCACCTCTACCTACAACAGAATGTGGGAGGTGACCTGCCCAGCACATAATGGGCTTGCTTAGGACACCATTCACACTGATACAAATGATGCAGAGTGTCTGAAAGCTACCCACTGGCTCTGCCACCTAACCAATGGGCCGCCCAGTACGATGCTTCTGCACCACTAGATGAACGGCACCACATGGGGCCCAGCTGCACCCCGAAAATGATAAAAAAAGTGCAAAAACGTTTTTTATGTGATAAACAAAAAACTTAATAGATGAGGTATTGGTTCATGTATTGGCCAAGACACTTAAGCCATGATCCACGTCACGGATCCTCATGCTCATGGGTCCTAACAAAATATATACATAAACTACTCAAAAGAGGCAGCATCAGAAAAAACTTACCATCATTGCCAAAATCACAATCCAATACTGCACTTGCAGGCTGCAGTCAGACCCCACTGTGTGAAGCACTCTGCATCATTTGTATCTGTGTGAATGGTGTCCTAAGCAAGCCCATTATGTGCTGGGCAAGTCACCTCCCACATTCTGTTGTAGGTAGAGGTGATTTTTATCAGCCTGCACCTGTGCTTGCTTCACACAGTGGGGTCTGACTGCAGCCTGCAAGTGAAGTATTGGATTGTGATTTTGGCATTGATGGTAAGTTTTTTCTGATGCTGCCTCTTTTGAGTAGTTTTTGTATATATTTTGTTAGGACTCAAGAGCATGAGGATCCGTGACGTGGATCATGAGCTTAAGTGTCTTGGCCAATACATGAACCAATACCTCATCTATTAAGTTTTTTGTTTATCACATAAAAAACTTTTTTGCACTTTTTTATCATTTTCGGGGTGCAGCTGGGCCCCATGTGGTGCCGTTTATCTAGTGGTGCAGAAGCATCGTACTGGGCGGCCCATTGGTTAGGTGGCAGAGCCAGTGGGTAGCTTTCAGACACTCTGCATCATTTGTATCAGTGTGAATGGTGTCCTAAGCAAGCCCATTATGTGCTGGGCAGGTCACCTCCCACATTCTGTTGTAGGTAGAGGTGATTTTTATCAGCCTGCACCTGTGCTTGCTTCACACAGTGGGGTCTGACTGCAGCCTGCAAGTGCAGTATTGGATTGTGATTTTGGCAATGATGGTAAGTTTTTAGGCTGGCTTCACACCACGGTGTGATGCGGTCCGGGGCTGTCCGGTGTAAACCAGACAGCCCTGGACCGGTTTTTGGCCCCATAGTAGCCTATGGGGCCGGATGGAGCTGGATGGCAGCTCTCTGCCATCTAGTTTCATCTCTCCGGCAGAATCCGGAAGAATTTGGATTATTCTCCCCGGACACAAAAATGATGCTTGCAACATTTTTGTGT
This sequence comes from Allobates femoralis, assembly GCA_033576535.1. Taxonomy (NCBI): domain Eukaryota; kingdom Metazoa; phylum Chordata; class Amphibia; order Anura; family Aromobatidae; genus Allobates; species Allobates femoralis. Next base: position 692,149,128 of record JARQOC010000002.1, on the reverse strand, counting down.
CCGGGAAGAAAAATCTCCCCAATTTGCCGGATCCCGGATCCGGGTCAATCCGGCACTCTCTAATATGGGAGCCTATGGGGCCGGATTGCCCCCGTCCGGGAGGATCCGGGAACCGGACACTGGTGGTTGCACGCCGCTGTTGTTTCAGGACTGCGGCTAGCTCCATGCTAGCCGCGATCTTGAAAAATCAGCAGCTGCGGCTGCAATTATAGCCATCCGGCTGCACACAGGACCGGAGGGCACATTTGGCCCTCCGGTTCTGTGTGCTGATCCAGTCCGGGGCTGTCAGAGTCATCCCAGACAGCCCCGAACCGGATCACACCGTGGTGTGAAGCCAGCCTAAAAACTTACCATCATTGCCAAAATCACAATCCGTGAAGCCAGCCTAACACATTTTTGGGCTCATTTTGTTGTGCTGTCACTTGTAATACTGGAAGACTAAGGCTAAAACAACATTTTAGACTAAAAAATAATAAAATAAAATGTTTAATTCCACTCTGAATTAATTCCTGTATAGTACCTGAAAGGTTAAAAATGTTCCAGACATCATTTGTTTAAGTATTTAAGGGGTGTAGTTTCTAAAATGGTGTCTCTTTTGGGAGTTTCCAATATATAGGCACTCAAAGTCCATTTAAATCTGAATAGGTCCCTAAAGAAACAGGCTTTGTAAAATGGCACTTATCTGTCTTGGCCGGTACCTGATGAGACTCTGGATATTTCTGTGGGATTGTAACATTTTGTAGGAAGTTTAAAATAACTTCTGCTTTAAATTTGATGTTCCACCGCGCTTCATTATCTTCTACAAGTGATGACTGCGGAGACTTGTCCGATTCAGCAACCGCTGCAGCGTCATAGACCTGTACATGCAGCGCCATCTGCTGGATCACCTCTTCCATGTCTGAAACCCTGATCTTTTACAATACTGTATTCTTGGCTTTATGATTACAGTGTTTTCTCTCTCTGATTTGTCCTCTTCAGGTATTATGAAGGAAGTTTATATGCTCAGACTGCAGAACCCAATACAGCAGTTTTGGTCCAGCGAGCCACAGAGGGAGTCATAAAGTCTGTGGAGCAGCATGGCCCTCAGGCTGTCCTGGACTGGGAGGTGGACGAACTACTCAACTGGACTAATGGCCTGAACTATGATGAGTAAGTAGAGATGTGCTGTGCCAACATACTTGCCATGGCTCTTGGATCATCTAGGAGGCTCACAGAAAAAGTGGAGACCTCCCAATCTCTCTAAGGCCCCCTTCACATCACATTTTGTTCCTGTCCATGGGGATCCTGTTTTTTGCAGGACCACACGGACAGGAAAGGACAGGCCCAGATTTATTACTCCGGATGCCATTTCTGTGTCCGGATCCGGGATTTTGACGGATCCTGACACAGAAAGTGCTGGGAGGTGCCCGAGCCTGCAAAGCACAGGCAAGTGATGTCGGGGCTGTTAGATTGCGAAAGTGAAAGCAATGGTTAAAAATAAATGATCACCTCTCCGCCGAGTGTCCCGCGATGTGCGGCATCCACCTCCAATGGCTGCAGGACCTTAATCAGCTGACCGGTGGCAACCGATCAGCTGATGTGTCACATGACAGCATTAGCTGAGCGGTTTAAACCGCCCGCCCACCATTCGGTTTTGGTGGGCAATTTAAACCGCACAGCTGATACTGTCATGTGACACATCAGCTGATCGGTTGCCACCGGTCAGCTGATTAAGGTCCTGCAGCTATTGGAGGTGGATGCCTCGCATCGCGGGACACTCAGTGGAGAGGTGAGCATTTGTTTTTTTATTTTTAACACATTGCTTAATTTCACTTTAGCAGTGTATGTAGATAGTGTATGCAGATACACTGCTAAGGTGAAATTACAAGGAAACAGAGCAGTTTTAGTGTACTAAGCATGCTTAGTACACTAAAACCGGATCCAGGAAACAATCATGTTATTTCCTGGATCCAGGCTCCATAGACCCCCATGTTATCTGCCGCAGACCGCGCCGGATCCGATTCTGTCCGATGCGCCCCAAATCGGAGGTGTCTCCAATTCCTTGCAGTAACCTTTGGCTTAAGTCCTGTCACACATAGCGAGATCGCTGTTGCATCACAGGTGGTGTCATTGCTGATTGTTGCACTGCCCTTGTGGTGCAGTGCAACAATCAGCAATGACACCACCTACGCACATTGGACAATAGCCATACAGTGCCTACAAGTAGTATTCAACCCCCTGCAGATTTAGCTGGTTTGATAAGATGCCAATAAGTTAGAGCCTTCAAACTGCAAACGAGAGTAGGATTTATTAACAGAAGCATAAATCTTACAAACCAAAAAGTTATGTTGCTCAGTTGAATTTTAATAAATTTTAAACATAAAAGTGTGGGTCAATTATTATTCAACCCCTATGTTTAATATTTTGTGGAATAACCCTTGTTTGCAATTACAGCTAATAATCGTCTTTTATAAGACCTTATCAGGCCGGCACAGGTCTCTGGAGTTATCTTGGCCCACTCCTCCATGCAGATCTTCTCCAAGTTATCTAGGTTCTTTGGGTGTCTCATGTGGACTTTAATCTTGAGCTCCTTCCACAAGTTTTCAATTGAGTTAAGGTCAGGAGACTGACTAGGCCACTCCAACACCTTGATTTTTTCCCTCTTGAACCAGGCCTTGGTTTTCTTGGCTGTGTGCTTTGGGTCGTTGTCTTGTTGGAAGATGAAATTACGACCCATCTTAAGATCCTTGATGGAGGAGCGGAGGTTCTTGGCCAAATTCTCCAGGTAGGCCGTGCTATCCATCTTCCCATGGATGCGGACCAGATGGCCAGGCCCCTTGGCTGAGAAACAGCCCCACAGCATGATGCTGCCACCACCATGCTTGATTGTAGGGATGGTATTCTTGGGGTCGTATGCAGTGCCATCCAGTCTCCAAACGTCACGTGTGGTTGGCACCAAAGATCTCGATCTTGGTCTCATCAGACCATAGAACCTTGAACCAGTCTGTCTCACAGTCCTCCAAGTGATCATGAGCAAACTGTAGACGAGCCTTGACATGACGCTTTGAAAGTAAAGGAACCTTACGGGCTCGTCTGGAACGGAGACCATTGCGGTGGAGTACGTCACTTATGGTATTGACTGAAACCAATGTCCCCACTGCCATGAGATCTTCCCGGAGCTCCTTCCTTGTTGTCCTTGGGTTAGCCTTGATCTTGTCTCTGATGACCTTGGAATGCTCTTTTGTCTTTCCCATGTTGACCATGTATGAGTGCTGTTCACAAGTTTGGGGAGGGTCTTAAATAGTCAGAAAAGGCTGGCAAAAGAGATAATTAATCCACACATGTGAAGCTCATTGTTATTTGTGCCTGAACTACTTCTTAATACTTTAGGGGGATCAAACAGAACTCCGGTGGTTTGAGGGGTTGAATAATAAATGACCCTCTGAATTAACTTTTAACGCTTAAAAAAAAAAAAAAAAAAAATCTTTTTGGCTGCAGTGCATTTCCCACTTCCAGGCTGATCTACAGTCCAAATGTCACAATGCCAAGTTAATTCTGCATGTGTCAACCAGCTAAATCTGCAGGGGTTTGAATACTACTTGTAGGCACTGTATGGCTTACTGTAAAATCGCTCATCTATTTTTCAACATAGATGGGCAGGTTCAAGTATACCTGCTGTCCTTCTCTGCAAAGGAGCCAAACGGCACATAACAAGACAGAAGGGAAGGCGAACGCTGCCACTAGGGATACACAGGAAAGTCAACTGTTGACACTTTCCCAAGGCAACCCTTAGCTCACTGACATACCTAGACGGTTTCTTTCATCCTGTGCGGCTATCACTTTCCTACCCTAAGCTTAGCCATGACTAGTGTGCAGGGCATCAGTAAAACTAGTCATGCTCTACAATAACAACACAAAGGGAATAAGACAGACCAAGGTAGAAGAAACATACAGGCAGCAATCTTAAGAAACAAGTCCAAAGTGACCTTTCTTTCCACAGCTCACACCTCCAAACCAATACCAAGTTACAGTAGGCTATCACTGACAATTATCAAGTTAGGAGGTGAGTATTTGTACCAGAGGAGAGGTGATAAAACAGAACAGCTGAGATAGGCTAGGATGGAAAGCCTAAGGGTGCATACTCATGATAAGTAAACGTAGTGGTTTGGACGCAGTATCTTGCTGATGCGTCCAAAACGCTGCTTAGTACAGTAACAGCATACTGGATGGGATTTATAGAAATCCCTTCCTCACTGTGCTTCTCCCAACTGCAGCGTTCTTTCAGCTGCGGTGCAGGTTGCCGGCATTCGTCACCACCGCAGCATGTTCATTTCATGCCCCGGAGACAGAAGCGGCCACCATTGGGTGCATGTAGGGAGAAGCCACCCTGCTCCCACTGCAGATGGTGAGTACAGGGTGGCTGTGGTCTCCCTGCAGCCACCCGCAGGTTCCTGCGTCCAACACGCAGCTCCTCCAGACCGTGATCACATACCCTTAGGAGAAAAAAAAGAATGACTTTAACCCTTGCAGCACCAGAACAAGGGAAATCTGCACGGCTAGCAGGAAAGCAGAGCAGCTCCAACCTGCGTAGCCACGTGCTGTGACCTTTATTGTAATAAGGGCTGAGGGCACCACATTATTGGCTTAAGGGGATCTCCAACCACACCTCCGAAAAATACAATGTTAGAGACCGAAAAGCGGTGTGTAAAGAAATGGGATCACCCAAACTGAATGAAGAAAATAATACATTTTATTTGGAAAAACACAGCAAAACAGCAATGAAAAACATTTAAAATGCATAAAGTGCAATACTATGCAGACACAACCCCACAAATTCACAGGATCCAGTACCCAGTAGAGTGCATGCAGTGGGAAAAAACATCTATACAAGTTCAAAATAACAAGTGAAGGCTAGTTCACTATCCGCAGAGCACGGTACATGCTCCAAAGAACCCGAAAACCGAGCCCATACATATGACACTGGATATCATCATGGCTGTTACAGAGAAAATACTCAGATACAAGCCTTATACCAAAAAAACAGATATAGAAGACAATTGGACAAACAGCAAATATCTGAGTGTTACCAAGCCCCTAAGTGGAGAACTGACCCAAGATGAGGTTCTGCTAGGCATCGGCACTTGGAGCGAGGAGAGGGGGTGTGTGGGAGGACCCCATGTGTATCGCCGCTGCATGTGCAGCTTCCTCAGGGGATAGTGTCTCTGAACCTGGGATAGGAGATGATGCTGTCTGTCATGGCTGCCCTGTGACACATGCTGGATATATGCTGCAACTGACTTCGTTACTGACTTCGTTCGCACCATAATGGCCCCTTTACATGCAGCTACAGGTAACAGGTTTTCCACAGGTAACTTACTGGCTGCAGTGAAATAATGGAGACATAGTTCCATTTGTACACAGCAACAAGATAGAACCAGGTCTCCATGATTTCACTGCAGCCAGTAAGTTACCTGTGGAAAACCTGTTACCTGTAGCTGCGTGTAAAGTGGCCATAAGAAGCACCTAAAAGCCTAAGATTTTCTTTGAAATCAAAAGTACGCCTTATAGTACGGTGCGCTTTATATACGGTGTTTCCCTGAAAGTAAGGCAAGCTAGGGGATGCCATGTGCCTGCAAATATAAGGCACCCCCCGAAAATAAGGCATACCTTGTTTCTACTGCTGATCAGCATACCACCGATCACAATCCCGGAGCATGCAGCTGTGACTCATCCCTGCCGTATCCGCTGTCCAGTTCCCGCCGCTATTTTCAGTATGCTGCATTTTCTTATTTTAAAACCAGGCCAGCAGCCGCGCAGTTCACAGCCCAAGAAGCCCAGCAGCCAATCACAGCTCTGGAGCTCCGCCCAGTAGCCTTGCGTCAATCACAGCGCAGGAACCGTGAGCCAATCCGAGGCCATCTGACGTCAGTCCATAGCCTCTGATTCGCTCGCGGTTTCTGCGCTGTGATTGGCTCAGGGCTCCTGCGCTGTGATTGCCTTACAGTACCACCAGAGCAGGACCGCTGAGGAGCAGTAAGGAACCAGTAAGAAGCAGTTTATGTGTGTGTGTGTGTAGAGGGTGAAGTGGAGCTACAGAGGGATAGTGGAGGATGATTGGGGGCTACAGAGGGATAGTGGAGGATGATAAGGGGCTACAGAGGGATAGTGGAGGATGATGGGGGGCTACAGAGGGATAGTGGAGGATGATGGGGGGCTGCAGAGGGATAGTGGAGGATGATGGGAGGCTACAGAGGGTTAATGAAGGATGATGGGGGCTTCAGAGGGATAGTGGAGGATGATTGGGGCAACATAGGAATAGTAGAGGATGATGGGGGGCTACAGAAGGATAGTGGAGGATGATGGGAGGCTACAAAGGGATAGTAGAGGATGATGGGGGGCTACAGAGGAATAGTGGAGGATGATTGGGGGCTACAGAGGAATAGTGGAGGATGAAGGGGGGCTACAGAGGGATGGTGGAGGATGATGGGGGGACTATAGAGGGATAGTGGAGGATGATTGGGGGCTACAGAGGAATAATGGAGGATGATGGGGGGCTACAGAGGGATAGTGGAGGATTATGGGGGATACTGAGCTTTGTTTTATTTATGGTAATAAGGTGCGCCTTATAATTCGGTGTGCCTTATATGTGGACCAAGACACCTTAGGAGGCCCTTTTTGATATGCGCCTTATAATCCGGTGCGCCTTATAGTGCGAAAAATACGGTAATTTAAAGAGACTCTGTCTCCCAGTCTTCACTTCAGCGCTCGAGGACAGCACAAAGTAGAGACACAGACCTTTATTCCAGTGGAGTTTGATTTACTGGCTTCTTGCTGTACTTTTGATAAAATCACAGTTATATCTGCTGCTGCTCTGCTAGTGTCTGTGCTGCCTCAGATTATGCTGCAAATTTTCTACAAAATCCTCATAGAATTATTTCTACTGTGTTTGAGCCGCCCACTGGGACCGTGGGGTACTCAGAACCGGGCCCTCTCGATGTCGTCTGGGCTGGCTGGGTAGTCACGGTGATGTGACCCCACTCCGTGATCCCAGGCGGTCAAATAAAAGGGAAAAAAATAATAAAAATAAAAGTAAAAAATTCAATACTTTTTGGTAAAAGAATAAATCGTGACGCCACCCATAGTGTGTGGCTATATCAGGCCACCGCTGCAATCGGGACTGCTGGGGTGATGGTGGGTGCAGCAAGATGGTGAGCCCTCTATGGGTAGGGCTGGTCCCCAGGGCACCCGTGAGTGTATGTTAAGTGTAAACTCCACAGTACCTTCCAGCAGCATGCACAGTCTCGGCGCCGTTACGGCTTCCTTCCTGCAAACAAGCAAAAAGTCCACACCATATTGAGCTTTACTGGGCTTTTACTTTTTACTTCAAGCAGTGCAGTTTAGTTACTTCACAGTTCATTTACTTCACAGTAGTTGTAGCGGACCTGGGCTCTAACAGCAGCTGGGATGGCTTGTCTGCTGCACTCCCTTTGTGTACCTCTCGGGCCCTCTTGCTCTCCATTCCGCGTACGTGTTACTGTCCGGCTGTCACTGGCTCTCAGTGTGCTACCCTTCTCTGGGTCACTAGCCCTAGTTCGACGGCTTTTCCTTCACCGCATCGGAGGTTTGGTCTCGGGACATGAAGTCCCCGCACCCCACCGGAGTTTCTGTGGTTAGGGCTTAAAGCTTCCCATCCACATCTACAGAGCCGGCGCTCTGGTTCTGACCCAGCCACCAGTGTCCTGGGAGTTGGGTACACCTGGCTTCTTCAGTCTTTCAGCAGTTTCAGCCTGGTTTCCTGGCCGGCCATCAGTGGTGCAGGGAGCCGGGCTCCGCTATTGTCAGCTTGGTCTCTCTCACTGATTAGCTGATTGGTGTCTCTGCTTGGGGATGCTTCCCGCTTCACCACCCTCCAGGGAACCTTGAATCTTCTCTCTCCCAACTTAATGTTCCTGGGTTTTTTTTCAGTTCCTCACACCCTTCCTGGGTTCTGTTCTACATTCCATCCACCACTTAGCTCCTCCCGCCATCCCTTGCTCGACATAAAGTGATTTGGGCTTAGGATCAGAGTGTGTTTGGAGTGTTGATGCGAAGTGACCAATTTTCCAATCCCAGCTGCAATGCTCTGTTGTGGCCACCTTCCCGCAGGGGTGCCACCTTCTCCCAGAGCAAAGATTAGATCGTCGGCGTGCTAAGCACCGCTACGGTGTTACACATTAGCCCACATTTTCTTTATAACATAACATGTTACAAAAATTCTCTTTCTTCCCGTAATGGGAGGCTTGTGACTTTAACGTTACATAACAAAAACATTCCATGACTATGAGATGGGAAATAAAATACAAAAGTGCAAAAACAAACAGTTCTCAGTTCCATCATTGTCTCTTTTACTTGCTGTCTTCGGGAACCCACCACAAAAAAAGCCTGTTGCAAGCCCCGTTCACAGCCCTCCACCACCTCTCCTGGGAACCCTATCAGTGCCCCACCAGGGTTCTACCAGTGACACACCATGGGCTCTGCGTGTGCTTCTTGGGCCGGTGGTTCTGGGGTCAGGGGCTCAGCTAAGCCCTGTACTGTCCGGGGTGCGCCGGGCCTGGGGTCAAAGGATCAGGCCTGTCGACTGCACCAAAGGATGCTACATAGCACCTGAGTTGAGTTCCAGGGCTGCCAGTTTTTCTTGCACCAGGCTGAGTTCTGGGGAACCGGGGGAGTCTTCCCATCGCACCCCGCCTTCCGCCATCTCCAAGCCTCCTCGTGCACTTCTCGTGGCGCAGCTTTTCTCTCCCTCCCTGCGCAGGAGTCGCCGTTCATTCTCGTTGTCGGCCGCCACTCCCCCAGACAAGGTTACACAGTCTCTTGACCCGCCCTCCCAACTGTTGGACAATGGAAGGGGTTTGGATTTCTTATCGCACTCTTTGTTGGCCTGGCCCACGATGAGAGGCCTTGACATGCCCCTCTGCCAGCACATGTTCTCAGTCCTCCAGGGCCGCCATTACTCTGGGCCCCATGAAAACACAATTTAACCAACAGTCTTAGGGGCACAAGACTCGGTTTTACCGGATTGGTAATCCTGTACGTGATGCCAAGTTAGATGTCGGACCCCCAGGGCTGTGGGGTACTCAGAACTGGACTGGGAAAAGGGATGATGAAAAGGGAGTTATATGTGATGCCACCCATGGTGTGTGGCTATACGTAGCCACCACTGCTGCAGAACCTCCGGGGATGATGGACGGGCAGCTGGGATGGAGTGGTTCCCCATGAGCAAAGCGGATCCCCGGGGCAGTGGATATAGAACAGGTGTAGGGTGCAGGATGGTGGATTCAAAGCAACAGACAGACTAACGGCTTTGTAGTTCTTCAGTCCTTTACTGGTGTATCTGTAATTTGGGCTGTTGTTAACGGAGTCCCTGCCTGAGAGCAACTCAGGGTTCTCCTCACCCGGCAGGTTCTAAGACCTCCTTGCGGCGCTACTGTAGGCTCCTGCTGATGCTTTAGCTATGCTGCTAGCCCTCTCTCTCCCGCGAGGTGCCGGTATGGCAGGCAACTCGAGCACTTTATTAGTCCTCGTCTTAGATGACGGCTCCTGAACTCTCTATGTTGCTTTGCTTCCAGGCACAGTGTGGCTGGGGAACTTGTAATCCCCCACCTTCCAGTATTGGCTGCTTGGACGTAAGGCCCTGCACAGCCTCAGACTCCGGTGTCCGTTCTCTGCGCGGTTCCTCTCGGGTGAGCATGGGGTTGCTCCGCTCCAAGGCTTCCTTCCACTTCCTCAGACCCTTGCCTTCGGTCTCCCACTGAGTTAGCGATCCTAGGACAAGCTTAAGGCAGCTACCAGTCCACCAAGATGTCTTCCTCAGTCCTGTTGGGAACTAAACTGCTGTACCTGGGACGAGCTTAGCATGGCTCAGGTCCACAGGTCCTCTTCACAGTCCTCCCAGGAACTGAACTGACTAACTCTGCCCCAGACCAGAATTTATAGGGGAGCTCTCTCTGAAGCTGGGATTAGGTGTCCCCCTTTCTGGCCTGGAGGCAGAAGTTGCTGTGTGTGGTTACCTGCCAGGTGTGAATACCCTTCTGTTGCTCTCAAGCGTGACACCATTGTCGCACTCCAGGGAAGGGGGTGCTCGAGACTGGGCCCTGTCTGCTTCTAGGGCTGTGGGGTGTCACGGTGACGTGACCCACGGTCCCGTGGTCCCAGGTGCGGCAATAAAAAGGGAATAAAGAAAAGGGGGAATAAAGTTTTGTAGTAGTTCATGATGCCAGCCGCGGTTTGTGGCTGGTAAAGCCACCACTGTCATCCAGGCCTCTGGGGAATGATGATGAAGGAGGCAGCCAGGATGGTGAGCCCTTCACGGGCAGGGCTTGGTGTTCCCCGAGGCAGGTGTAGGGATGCAGTCATCAGGCTCTGCGCTGATCCTCCTTGGCAGTCTCTCCTGCCGGCGCGTAGAAATCAGTGTGCTGCTCTTCAGGCGAGCACTGGCTGCCGTCGCGTAAATGAGAGTCTATCACGCATAGCTTTGAGTCTGCCGGGTATTTACTCACATCTGTACAGCTTCAGTAACACACAGTACACGACCGCTCTGGTCACTGGTTCTGCAGCTGGGACAGTTCACTAGGGGCGCCTCCTTTCTAGTCCTTTCAGGCCTCTCGTTCCTTGCCGTGCATCAACTCTGGGCCAGCTGTAGCGGACTTTCCGTGGACATTCCCAACCGGGAATCTTAGTCCTATATGACGACCTTTCCTTCATGTGCCGGGGGTTGGGATCCGGGCATAAAGTTCCATCACCTCACCGATTAATTCGTGGCCGGGGCACACAGCTGCCAACCACATCTACAGGGCCGGTACCCTGGGGTTGGCCCAGTCCTCCCGGTGACCTAACTCATCTGGACCCACCATGCACCCTTCTTCCATCCCTCAGGACTCGGCTAGGGACCGGGACTGGCCTTACGGTGGCACAGGCCGCCGGGTTCACGTTCTTCCTATGCGGTGTTACAGTTTGGCTCTCGGGGCATTTCATCTTAGGAGCTTGGTTCCTCTCCCTCTTCACATGCCAGGAACCCGAAACTGAACCTCCTGTGTCCCTCACTCAGGGAAGACTCAGCGGGAGCTGGGTCCTCCTAACTTAGGGTTCCTAGGGTCTTGTCTAGTTCTTCCACCCCTTTCCTGGGTTTCTCTCTGTGCTCCACACTCCATCTAGCTCCTCCCTCTATCCCTTGCCTGACATGGAGTACTAGGTCTAGGGATGGGGGGATGTGTAGGGTGTTGGTGTGTGGAGTCCGCAGGGGCGCCACACCATCACCCGGGGGCGATAATGACACTGTGGCAATTGGACCCTGGAGTGCCACATATATATGACTTTAGTGCACATACAATTCATGTAAAAGCTGTAGGCCTGGCTCTAGAGACCTCCAACAAACAATTAATTTTGCTGAGAGCCCCCAGCTGTATGTTTCCACTCTGATGGACTCTGTGGAGTATTACAGTAAAATGAATGGGTTGTCTATATCTTACATATAAAAACCGGCCCTCACCTTTGGCCAATACTGCGTATGAATAGACAGTCCACAGCCCAGTCTCTGCCTGCATCAGAAAATCAGTGAGGCTGTGTCCTTATCATACAGATCTGCAGCTTCTTATGACATTTTATGTTTTTCTGTTATAATTATGCTTAAGATACAAAGGATGTAAAAGAATAAATGCAAAAAAATTAAATAAAATATAGTAAAGTGCAGTTGGTGCTGGTGGCAGTGTCCGCGTACTGTCTGCTGCTCATCTGGAGTTTCCCATTCTGCAGTTCCCCTCGGGATATAGATCCCACCCTGTAGATTACTGTGTATTAGCTGTATTGCTGTATTATTGCGGTCCCCCTACTACTGTAGCCCCCCCTCTGTGATGTTTGCAATTCACTTTAACAGCTGACAATGAGATGTGAATTTAAGTTGCTGTGCCAGAAGGAGAGAAATAATCGGAGTCCTGGGAGCCGGGGCTGCGGTAATAAACAGAATATACTCATAGAAAAGCTTGTTAGCAGAGGAAAAACCCATGGGGACATCTGTGTTTACTCTGCGCAGGATCCAACATTACCCAGTTTTGTGCCTGAAAGCAAATTCGGCTTCTTTGTGATATCATAGGGCTGCACTAAATCCCGCTAATATTGCAAGCTCTCATATCTCATATAGGTTCCCTGTGTACAGCGGACACCTCCTTCATAATGGACCAGTCATGTCTACGGGTACCTTTACACGCGGCAACTTTTCTAGGAATTTCACTGGCAACTTACTGGTTGCAGTGAAATCATGGACACATTGTTCTATTTTGTTGCTGTGTACAAATGGAACTATGTCTCCATGATTTCACTGCAACCAGTAAGTTGCCAGTGAAATTACTAGAAAAGTTGGCGCGTGTAAAGGTACCCTAAGGTTGTCTGAAGCCTATTTCTGAATATACGGTAAATAACCTGTCAATCTTCCTTAGATTTTATCCTGAAACCATATGATATCCCTTAGGCTGCATTCATACAGTCATATGAAAATGTTTGGGCACTTCTCTTAATCTTACTCATTTTTTTTGTTTAAAATTGGGTTTTTGCAACAGCTATTTCAGTGTGATATATGTAATAACTGATGGACACAGTAATATTTCAGGATTGAAATGAGGTTTATTGTACTAACCGAAAATGTGAAATATGCATTATTTCAAAATTTGACAGGTGCAAAAGTATGGGCACCTCAACAGAAAAGTGACATTAACATTTAGCAGATCCACCTTTTGCAAAAATAACAGCCTCTAGTCGCTTCCTGTAGCTGTTAATGAGTTCCTGGATCCTGGATGAAGGTATTTTTGACCATTCCTTTTTACAAAACAATTCCAGTTCAGTTAAGTTTGATGGTCGCCGAGCATGGACAGCCCGCTTCAAAACATCCCACAGATGTTCAATGATATTCAGGTCTGGGGACTGGGATGGCCATTCCAGAACATTGTAATTGTTCCTCTGCATGAATGCCTGAGTAGATTAGGAGCGGTGTTTCGGATCATTGTCTTACTGAAAGATCCATCCCCGGAGTAACTTCAACTTTGACACTGATTCTTGAACATTATTCTCAAGAATCTGCTGATACTGAGTGGAATCCAAGCGACGCTCAACTTTAACAAGATTCCCAGTGCCGTCATTGGCCAGACAGCCCCAAATCATGATGGACCCTCCCCCAAATTTGACAGTGGGTAGCAACACCTTGTTGTATGACCAAACAACTCAATCTTTGTTTCATCAGTCCACAGGACCTTCTTCCAAAATGAAACTGGCTTGTCCAAATGTGCTTTTGCATACCTCAGGCGACTCTGTTTGTGGCGTGCATGCAGAAACGGCTTCTTTCGCATCACTCTCCCATACAGCTTCTCCTTGTGCAGTGTGCGCTGTATTGTTGACCGATGCACAGTGACACCATCTGCAGCAAGATGATGCTGCAGGTCTTTGGAGGTGGTCTGTGGATTATTCTTGACTATTCTCACCTTTCTTCTTCTCTGTCTTTCTGATATTTTTGTTGGCCAGTCACTTCTGGCCTTTACAAGAACTGTCCCTGTGGTCTTCCGTTTCCTTACTATGTTCCTCACAGTGGAAACTGACAGGTTAAATCTCTGAGACAACTTTTTGTATCCTTCCCCTGAACAACTATGTTGAACAATCTTTTTTATCAGATCATTTGAGAACTGTTTTGAGGAGCCCATGATACCACTCCTCAGAGAAGATGCAACTAGGAGAACAACTTGCAAGTGCACACCTGAAATAGCTTTTCTCATGATTGGATACAACGGGCTATGAAGTACAAAGCTCAATGAGGTTACCAAACCAATTTAGTGCTTCAGTAAGGCTGGCTTCACACTGCAGTTTTTCACTGATCAGTGTCCATCAGTGTTTGGGTGCCAAAACCAGGAGAGGAACCAGGAGAGGAACTTACAGAGAAAAACTATAATTGAAAGATTGACACCTGTTCTGAGTTTTGGAGACATTCCTGGTTTTGGCACCCAAACACTGATGGACACTGATCAGTGAAAAACTGCAGTGTGAAGCCAGCCTTAGTCAGTAAAAAGTAGTTAGGAGTATTCAAATCATGAAAATCAGAAGGGTGCCCATACCTTGGCACCTGTCAAATTTTGAAATAATGCATATTTCACAATTTTGGTTAGTGCAATAAACCTCATTTCAATCCTGAAATATTACTGTGTCCATCAGTTATTACATATATCACACTGAAATAGCTGTTGCAAAAACCCAATTTTAAACAAAAAAAAAAAAAGAGTAAGATTTAGAGGGGTGCCCAAACTTTTTCATATGACTGTATGTCCATAATTTACAATCTACTTACAGACCGCAAACCTCCAGGCCCATGGCGAATCTCCTGACCCGAACTAACAGCCTCATAGGCTGGCTTCACACCACGGTTTTAAGGATCCGGGGCTGTCTGGTGCGATTTTGGCTCCATAGTATTCCTATGGGGCAAGTGACTGCCATCCGGTTCCCTGCTGTCAGGGAGAATCCAGGAAAATTCGTTTTTTTTTCCTTGGATCACAGCTTGCAGCGTTTTTGTGTCTGGGGCAAAAATCGGATCCACCCGGTTCCTCCCGGATCCGGTGCGATCCGGTGACCCCTTAAATTGGAGGTTATGAGCACCGGATCTGAAGGAAATGAACTTCAGCACCTGGAGAGCTTTTGGCAGAAATTTCAGAACAGCGGCAGCAGCCGCACAGTCCTAATTCCGGTAGAAAACTGGATCGGAGGGCATATTTGTCCTCCGGTTCTGTTTGTCCGGAGCTGTCAGGCTGTGGCCGATGCATCCTGCAAAACACCGGACACAGCCTGACAGCAAAAATCTGTGGTGTGAAGCCAGCCTTAGGTTTAGAAACTATTAGTTTGGGTCAGGAGACTCATGGTTGGCCTGTGGGATTACAGTCTGTACATGGATGGTGAAACACTGAGATATGAATGCAGTCTATTATGGTATCTGCAAATGAGTTGGACAGGTCTGAAGTAAGTCTATATATACCATGGTCAGGCAGTCTCTTGTATAGCATTTAAGGTCATCACATCTAAGCACCTGAGGCTGCATGAGAGCTGTTGCTGTTCAGAAGCCAAATTTCATTGATGGTATCATGAATTCACAGATATACTACCCTATATTGAAAGAGAAGATGCCACCATCACTCCATGCTCTTGGTAGACGTGGACTTTTCCAACATGACAATACTCCGAAACACACAACTATTGCATTTCTAAAGTACAGGGTGAAAGTGATATAGTGGCCGAGTGTCCTGATCTGAACCCAAGTTAACGTCTAAAGTAATGTCCTATGAAACTCAGTATTGTGAAAATGATGGACATTGTTGTTGTGTGTCGCGAGAAGTTGATTAAAATACTGGGTACTTATGAATCAGGCATTGTCTCTGTCACTACAGCCAGATATGTTTTATTTTGAAAACTTGCGTGTTTCACAAAAAAAATACATATATTTTAACAGCTGACCGGGGACCATGTGGCTTGGTTGATTAGTCCAAGAGGCGGACTCTGGCTGCATCTCCCCATCCTGTACTCCATGAGTGACCATTGTCTCATTCATTAATGTTTCATGTATGGGCGGCATGAATCCATTTT
This sequence comes from Allobates femoralis, assembly GCA_033576535.1. Taxonomy (NCBI): domain Eukaryota; kingdom Metazoa; phylum Chordata; class Amphibia; order Anura; family Aromobatidae; genus Allobates; species Allobates femoralis. The sequence continues at coordinate 692,133,507 of JARQOC010000002.1, read as the reverse complement.
CAGGTTCCTTTTTGAGTATTTGGTGAGTTTTTTTACCTCAGTATTTGTAGACAAAACCAGGAAAGGAACAACCAGAGGAAAAGTCTAATAGAAACACGTCACCACTTCTGTATTTATCACCCACTGCTGGTTTTGTCTACAAATACTGAGGTAAAAAAACTCTACAAATACTCAACATGTGCACAAGGCCTAAGGGTGCCTTTACACTGCGGCGTGATCTGATCCGGGGCTGTCCAGGATGACCCTGACAGCCGCAGACCGGATCAGCACACAGGACTGGAGGGCTAATTTGCTCTCCGGTCCAGTGTGCAGCCGCATGCAGTTCCCGCTACTGATAAGTCAGGACCACGGGCGCCGCGGTCCTGACCTGTCAGCGGCTGCAGCTGCGTGCGCTGCACACCGGACCGGAGGGCTTATTAGCCCTCCAGTCCTGTGTGCTGATCCAGTCCACGGCTGTCAGGGTCATCCCGGACAGCCCCGGACCGGATCGTGCCGCAGTGTAAAGCACCCTAAGACTAAAGGCTTCAGACTTTAAGACGACATGCACGTAATTGAGTATTTGGTGACAGTATTAGTAGCCAAAACCAGGAGTGGGTGATAAATACAGAAGTGGTGACGTGTTTCTATTATACTTTTCCTCTGATTGTTCCAATCCTGGTTTTAGCTACAAAAACTGAGGTAAAAAAGTCACCAACTACTGAGGCCAAAAACTTACCAAATACTCAGTATGTTTGTGGCACCCCAGAGTCCGGTTGCCACGATGGCCTTGCCTCCCTCGGGGGTCAGGTCATGCTTGGAAGCAAGGTAGGGTATATGTGGCGCCCCTGCGGATCCAGTCACCACAGAGGTACTGCATCCCTGTTAGGGTATATTATCCCACTCTCGGGTAAGAGGGGCACAGACCAATGCCAGGACACCCAGGCCACACACTAGAAACCAGGGTAGTGGGGATGGGTGGAGAGGAAGTAGTTAGAGGGAGCACCTCGAAGGAGTGAAGTTAGGAAGCGCACACGTAGATGACGTAGGACACGTGACAAAGGATATAAATAGAGTGGGGAAGTTCTAGAAAGGAGGAGAGACAGTTGTACAGCAGAGGAGAGACTGTTGTACAGCAGAGGAAAGACCGTTGAACAACTGCAAGAGAAAAGGAAAACCAAACAGCTAGAGTCGAGTTGGAGGGAAGCTAGAGAAAGAAAGTCTGTCACAGAAGGAAAAGAACTTGAGAGAAGTGTGCAGAGGACTGGAGCTAGTGGGATTCATCCTGTTGCCAGACTGAGGAGCAGAGAAAGAGAACCAGGTGGCTCCAGGAGGAAGAGAGGGTCCCAGAGGCATGGGTAGTGAACAATCCACATGTGGGGCTCATATTCATTGTCAGGCGCAAGGCAAGTGGATGGACCAGGCTGTAAAAAAGGGGCACCAGGACCCCAAGACTAGTGGAGAAGACAGACAAGGCTCAGGTAGCAACCCGGAGGCTGTGGTACTTCCAAGGTGCCATGGTCGACAACCGCACACATCTGCTGAAAAGGTGGCAAAGAGAGGGTTAAGGGGAGATACTGCAGGTTTACCCCAAAGAAAAACCCACAGCTACTGGCTTAGGGCTCTGTGTGGCGAGACGCAAGGCAGGAGGGCGAAGCAAGCCCAGTGTGAGACGACAGAGGAAAGAAAGAGAAGGGGTACTTGTTACGTGTCATCCTCCTACCCGGGAGTAGCTGGTCCCTGCCTCAGAGGCTTCACACCGCTACTGGGAAGCAGGGAAGAAAAGGAACAAGAAAGGCACATAAAGGTGGTTCAACCTGTCTACCAGAGATCCGTTTGCATCCACTTGTAGCCACTTGTCATTGTAACATCATACTGCACTGAGGACTGTAATGACTCTGCAAAAGTTCCAGTAAAGTACCCGGTGATGTGACTTTGACTCTGCTACATCTTTCTTTGCATGAACTCACTCATTCCACAGATTTCCTGCCCCGGAGGTCCCAGTCCTGCCTGCGGAGCACTATACCAGCACGGCCGCAATACCACCGACCTCCGGAGGACTGTAGCGGCGCTGTTGACATCTCACCAGGTACTGCAGGTGGCGTCATGACAAACTTGTATGTAATCCTTGTAAATAATACCCCCCTTTTTTAAAGAATAGTCCGCCATTCCCGTGACAAAGTTGACCCTCTGCCGCCTGATACCCGAGTACCCTGGTCCCTGGAGCTCGACACATAGAAGAGTGTAGGGACAGTGGTCAGAGGAGAGGCACCCGGCAAGGGCTCGAGCTGCCTGCAATACTAGTGAGAGACTGTCCAGCAGGAGTAAAGGGTCACAGCTTAGCTACAGGCAGCCATGACCAGCAGGCAGAGGCGAAGCAGGGAGGCCTCAGAACCAGCCGGGTGCATGTTTGTCAGTTATTCAGCGCCTTGAATCCTGCACCCCAACAGCCTACCATCGCCGTAGACTTTACTGGTTGCCCCGGGAAACTGCTCCACCTGTGGGGAGCGATAACACCACAGCTGCTCGTCCATCATACCTGGAGGTCCAGCACTGCAGCGCCGGCCCAATAGCCGGATACCACAGGTGGTGTCACGACAAATATCCCCTAAAATCCTATCCCCCAGAACTTTTGGAAACTGATTCCCAGGGTCACGGAAGCCAGGTCTCGACCCCTGTGGCTCCCCCGGACGCGCTCGCAAAGCCTGGTTCCGAGTGCCCCACGGTTCCTAGCGCGGGACATGTGCACGTGGTCTTAAAGTCTGAAGCATTTAATCTTAGGCCATGGGCACACACTGAGTATTTGGTGAGTTTTTTACCTCAGTATTTGTAGCTAAAATAAGAAGTGGAACAACCAGAGGAAAAGTATAATAGAAACACGTCACCACTTCTGGATTTATCACCCACTCCTGGTTTTGGCTACAAATACTGAGGTAAAAAACTCACCAAATACTCAATGTGTGAACGTGATCTCAGAGTATAAAAATCTTTCCTAGGCCTCGTTCACACATTGACTATTTGGTGAGTATTTTACCTCATTATTTGTAGCCAAAGCCAAAAGTGAAAAATCAGAGAAAAAGTATAATGAAGAGCACCCCAGCTGTTTAGCTGCTGCATCCTGACTGACAAGCCCCCTGTGATGTTCATAAGGTAGCCCGTCCCATACAATGATCTCATTAGGCATCATCCCCTTGCTGTTCCTACTCCCGCCCTCAAGGCTTATAAACCCCTGTCTCTGGCTGTTTGGCCTCTCGCCCCATGATGACCCAGGGTACGATCGCTCGCCCTCCCTCTATTGTTTGTTATTTTGATGAAATGGTTTAAAGTTGCAGCAGCGGATGGTGTGTGTGGTTGTGTTCGAAGGCTAACATGCGTCGGGAGTCCGGTTGGGCATAACTCTAGGATCAAGCTGCGGCCAAAAATAATCCACAAAAGATGAGATGGTACTATTTGGATTTACCTCTCCAATAAAGGTTTTTGGTTAAAATTTAAATGTGTGTTTCTTCATTGTGTGGGACGGGACTGGTGGTGGGTATTGTCAGTCTAGTAATGTGCACCATTTTCTGCCTTTTTTTTTTTACTTACTCCTGGTTTTAATTTACAAATACCGAGGTAAAACACTCACCAAATACTCAGTGTGTGCACGTGGCCTACAAAGAGTGTGGGCTGTTAGTAAATCTGCCCCGTTGTATGAAGAAGAAAGTATTAAGGCCCCGCTCCACGCTACGATATCGTTAACGATATCGTTGCAACTTCACGACTTTTGGGGCAGTGCAGCGACGTCATTACGACGGCGTTTCGTGTGATACGTAGATACGACCAACGATAAGTCGTTAGATTGATGATCGTAGGTTTATGAACATGACCATAAATCTATTGTTTGTTGAACCTGCAACATCGTTGTGTGTGACACCTTTCCAACGATCTCGTTTACAACTTCGCCTATTCAGAACTGAAGCATGTAGGCGACCAAACGACCGCAAGTATCGTTCGCTTGTCGTGGAATTGTTGCTGCGTCGTTCAATATATCTGTATGTGTGACACCTCACTAGCGATCAATAAACAATGTTCTAAAGATCTCGGCCAGGTCGGATTGTTGGTGGGATCGCTGGGACATTGAAGCATGTAACGGGGCCTTTAGAGCATCGGATTGTTTAACCCAACATCACACCTAGAGATGAGATGAAACAGCTGAGGCATGGGCAGTTTTTGACGCAACCATTCATCTTGTAGAGTGATGGTACATTCTTGTCCTGATCTCCATCTGAGAACCGGGATTTTATCATAAGTGTAATTTTGTCTATTTCCTTTGAAGGTATATTAGCAGCTGGAAGGCAATAGGAACAAGTAAATCATCCTGCGCATTCACAGGTAAGAGTTTCTCTACCAAGGCAAAATGGCTCATCTTATACAGTAAGATGTGTGGTCTTTATGACACAACAAAATAATCAGACGTCTCATGCGGGGGGAGAGAACCCACTAAGTATGGGTCCAGATCGTGAGCAGTGAGCAAAGATTGCTCTTAAGGCCCCGTTACACGACACAACATTGTTAACAACATTACTGATACGTCACAGGTTTGGAGGCGTACCAGCGACCTTGTTATGACCTCGTTGCGTGTGACTCTGGCAAGTTGGAATGATAAATCGTTGAATCGCTGATCGCAGGTTTTAGAACATGTTCTCAAACCACACGATCGACAATCAGGCAACCTGCCATATCGTTGTGTGTGACACCACGATAACTATGTCGTGGACGACTTCGCCCATTCACAGCAATGAGCTAGGATCGTTTCTCGGGGTTTGTGAATGATACCTGCTCACAACATCGATGGTCTGTTGTCCACGATATCTAGACGTGTGACATCTCACCAGTGATGTCAAAATGATGTCTGCAACGACCGCGCGCCCACAAGTTTGTTGCCGACATCGTTCCAACGTTGTGCCATGTAACTGGGCCTTTAGGCCAAATCAAACCAGAAACATTCATTCACAGCAAGTTGCTTTTCCCAGGAAAAGAAAGTATTAGATAGACAAAAGGGACATAGATAAGACAGACAGATGGACATGTATAAATGTCCAATTATATGGATCCACGTTTGGGGGAATGGTTTGGGGATGACTCTTTTCTGTTCCCCACTGCACAAGGTCCATAAAGTCATGTTTGAGTGAAAATGAAATGACTGGCTGCACATATCCCTGACCTCAGCCCCATCCAACATTTTGGGCTAAATCTCCCAGGATCTTCAGGATAAATGGTCAGATCTTCCCACAGAGACATCCAAAATCTTGTAGAAACCCTTCCTAAAAGTGCTGTAAGGCCACGTGCACACACTGAGTATTTGATGAGTTTTTTACCTCAGGATTTGTAGACATAACCAGGAGAGGAGCAATCAGAGGAAAAGTCTAATAGAAACACTTCACCACTTCTGTATTTAATCATCCACTCCTGGTTTTGGCTACAAATCATGAGGTAAAAAAACTCATCAAATACTCAATGTGTGCACGTGGCCTTATAGCTGAACATGAGGGATGGACTCCATATTAATGCTTATGGATTTAGAATGAGAGGTCATAAAATCTCCTGTGAGTGTGAAGCGTGTCCAATACTTTTGCTCTTGTAATCTACATGTTCCTGTTTGACAAGTGGCAGGGGTCTACATAAACTCCATCCAAAATTGGCGTCATCACCTAGTTATAGATTAGAGTTTAATTAATGCACTCGCACAGTGGTTGTAGTTGCTTAAGGTGATTTTATTTCAAAAACTGAGGTGCAGATGGTGACTTAGCAGGATGTTAACGTTTCGGCCCACTACAGGCCTTTATCACAACGTCACTATAGATAAAAAATAACCTCAGTTTTTTTAAATAAAATCACCTTAAGCAACTACAAACACTGTGCGAGTGTATTAATTAAACTCTAATCTACAGTGTGGGTCATCGGACCCTTTTAATTGCACCGCCAAAAAGATCACGAGAGTGAGTGCTGGTCATTAAACGTCTTGACTATCACCTAGCTATAGTTAGATAAATAGTTGGATCTGAGATTGGCAGAATGTATTCATCAGCACAAGATCTCATTACTGCCACCATCTTTGGACTTATTTAATGCCCCCATTAATGGTATCGTCACGATATCGTGTTGGATATCGCATAGAAGTCACGTGTTTGGAGGTGTGGCTGTGACATCGGAACGATGTCGTAAGTGTGTCGTAGCGTGTGACACTGCTATATCAGTGTGAGATATCGTGAGATCGCACATCGCAGATTTGAGAACATGTTCTCAGATAAGGCGATCTGCGATAATGCCATCTGCTGCATCGTGCGGTGTGACACCGTGATAGCAATGTGTTCCACGATTTCTCCCGTTCAGTGCTGTGAAAACAAAGAAACCTAACGACCGCTATTCACGATCTCACCCCGGAATCGCCTCAATGTTGTAGACGATATCTCATCGTCACACATCTACACTCTGATCACGATCCAAATCTCCGTGCGAGCGCGCTCCCGTGACTTCTATGTGATAGCCTACGCGATATCATGACGTGTGACGGTACCATGACATAATATCTCCATAGCTCTCCACACATGGATGCACTCACAAATTTTTTTTTTTTTTTTCGCAAGTCTGGTGTTAACAGTGTAGATGACAGATGAGAAGATGGCTTACACAAATAAGGTCACTGACAGTGAAGACCGTCATGAAGTCCAAATGAAGTCCATGAATACTCCCACTAGCTGCCATTAAAATCACTTTCGCATCTTTCTTCATTCTGCGGCTCGTTCTGTCCCCTGGGATGATGTTCTCTGATAAATCTGCAGTTCTGTATCCTGCGGGATATTTTGATACATAGCGCTTAGTCTGCAGTCAAGCGGTTTCCTGCCGTGGATGAGATTGGTAACTGGAGTTTGATTATCTCTGGCTCTCCGGGGAAAAGGCATGATTGTTATCTCATTTATAACTGTAGAACATGTTCTTATCTGCCAGACATCTCAGCACACAACATACATCCAAGTTTTGTAACTAGACAACTTGAGCAGTGACGACAAAAACGAGTAACGCTGCTCCCCTGAACTCATACAAATATGCAGAAACTGCCGATATACAGGACTTCCGGAGCTCACGAGTCTCCTTCACATTGTTCTTGGCCATCCTCCTTTTCAGCCATACTTTTTTACGTTTAATTTACTTATTGTAACTTGGGGAATAAGGAAAGGGGTAAAGATTAAAACATTTTTTTCCTTAACTTTTTTTAAATTCTTTTACTTTATACATTATTTTTTCCAGTTGTTCGATTGCTAGTTTATTATACTGCAATACTACAATATTTCAGTATTTAGTAAGATGTAGTCTTCTAGGAAGGCTGCCTTGGCTTCCTCTCAGCAATAATGTTAAAGAGAAAAGTATACCAATCTACCCGCTTGCAGTCACTTTTTGGAAAGTTAGGGGTATGAAACAGTGGGCAATTTAGCTGGATTACTCCCTTAAATGGCACGATTAGTCTGTGTGGCCACTGGATGTTTGTGCTGGGTTTTTTTATGCTGCATTTATACTGCGTTTGACAGCTGCAAAAAAGCAGCTGTTTAAAAAAAAAGCAGTGCAAACGTATTGCATTAGTGCTGCATTTGTGCACATTGCAAATGCAGCACAAAAAAGGGGACACACACAGACACACACACACTAACATCACCCGAGCCCTGGTGATGTATTCCTTCCAGGCATCAACAGCACCTGTTGGTATAGTACCTTCAGGACCTGAGTCACATGGGTAGGTCCTGTAAGTCACGTCTCGCAGGTCCTGCCAGTGCACGAAAGGAAGAAATCACCGGGGCTCGCCAGGGAGGGTGAGTATTGGAGGGTTTTTGCTCTGGAAATCGCAGTAAAAAAGCACCACAGACTGTGTGAATACCAATCCATTTGTGATGCTTTTTTTGGGGGGATAGAATGGAGTCACTGGGGAAAGGCAGCTCTAAAGCAGGCATGTTAATTGACATGCTCATTTTTGAGCACATCTGATTTCTGCAGCAAAAATGGACCACCCCCAAATGCACATCTGGGCACAGCTTTTTAAAACACATCGGGCTGTTTCACATCTATGTGCCAGTGCAGCATTGCGCTAGTGGAGGTGCAAGCGCAGGTGCTATCACAGCCCAGCACAGCCAAGCGCACCAGCGCACAGATGAAGTGCATTGCACTCGCGCCACCATTACCATCTATGGCTGAGGAGACTGAATCCTGGAGGCGCAAGTGTGACAGGTCCTGTGTCAGAGCGCATGCGATAGTCCGGACGCATCGGAAATGCATCATGCGACGTTTCCGGTGCGTCCGGAATAAGCGCATGCGCTCTGACACAGGACCTGTCACACTTGCGCTTCCGGGATGCGGTCGGGCTGTGATAGCACCTGCGCTTGCACCTGCGCTAGCGCAAATGCTGCTAAACGCATCGGCGTATAGATGTGCACTAGGCCATTGACTTTAAAGTAAATGCTGCAGGTAATTTGTTTTTGGTGCAGAAATGCAGCACAAAGGTCCAGTGGGCACATAGCCTTAGAGCTTGACAGCAGTATTCAGGAGGTTGAAATATAAAATATTGGGCAGAATTTGGTAGGACGGAAATGAAACCTGCAATTATCAGGATAACTAACTAACTAAGGCATCCGGGGTTGTGTAGATTACCAGGGCTGGTGCCATTCTACGGACAAGATGGAGAACTGTAGCTGAAATGCAGCAAGTGATGGCCACTATACACATCCCAACATCGGTCCGATGTTGGATACAATGACGCGGGAGTGCGCTTTTTATGGGCAGAATTCCAATATCGCATAGAAGATGTTACACAGCGCGATATCGGCAGGCAACGCCACTACGATGTGTACGCCCCCTTGTACGGGCGACCCAGGAACGACCATTTAACATGGGAGAGAATAGGGGAAGTTGTACTCCAAATCGTTGTTGGGCTTTCACACAGCACGATCCTGCCACATCGTCCATCCAATATCGGGCCGTTGGAGAGCACGCTCATTTGATCCCCACTATCGTTTTGGCATTGTTCTTGCATCGCGTTGGACATTTATACCATACAACGCACGAACGATATCGGAGCCAACGCACGAACCACGTGACTTTTTGGACGCCGATATCGGGACGTGTAAAGTGGCCATTAGAGGTTGCAACAAAAGAACCCAACACATAGGCCAGTTTGTATTATTTCTTGTGTCTGTGTACTGAAATCTTGGACATCCAAACAGGAATGTGTAGAAAGAATCCAACTCAGCGCTTTGCCAATCTCAGGCTTGAACAACAGCTCCGCCATAGCCAAAAATATTCATATTAAAGTAGCAGTCCAGCTAGAATACATATGGTTTCCTTCTTTTTATTCAATCCAATTGAAGGTGCATCACAAAGCATGTTCAGGACACACAAATAATGCAGTCAACGTGTTTCTAGTACGTTCAGCACTCTCAATCATGAGTGCAATACACGTTTTCGAGACGGACTTCTACTTTGGTTTGAATATCAAGACAAGACGTTTTGTATTTTATTAATCTCCATAAACTACAGAAGCCTGCAGTGACCAGCAACGAAAAAGTGAAACTAAGGACCAGACATTTCAATAAAAGGTTCAAGAACAATTTTTCTTTGTTGGCCATTACTTCTTGTAAATCTCTCTACATAAGAGGGACGTCTTCTACAAGATCATATCCTGATAAAATGCTACATATTGTAATTTGCACCTATTCATTTTGGTCTCTTTATTTTGACATTTCTGATACTTTATAAGTACAATTACTACTAGAATATAATAGATCTGTGCTTCTCTGGGACATTTCATGACTGTAATTTCTATTAATTTGCAGGAACAACACTCGTCCGCTCTCCATACGACATCTATGAGTTCTCACAGTTGTCCTCACCAGCCTTGTTCTCACTACCCACCAGTATAGAAGAAGTTGAATAACATCAGAGTCCTGCGATCCTGAATGGGACATGGACATATGTCAGATTTCAGATACTTAGACCGCACCTCATTCACAATAGTTATATTTATTATAAGTAAGATCTACAGTCCTAAAATGCATCTAACTAAATAATTCCATTTGATATGCAAAGAACGAACAATAGATCTAGGACATACATTAAACATCATTATAAGATGAACATCACAGGGTATGTTCACTTAAAATTGATAAATGATTCGGGCGTTTTTATAGTTCATGCAATGGGTGAAATAATAAGTATTTGATCCCTTTTGTCTGATATTTGATCTGATTTTGATCTGATTTTGTAAGTTTGCTCACTGACAAAGACATGAACAGTCTAGAATTTTATGGGTAGGATAATTTTAGCAGTGAGAGATAAAATATCAAAAATAAAATCCAGAAAATCACATTGTGTAAATTATATAAATGTATTTGCATTTTGCAGAGATAAATAAGTATTTGATCCCTCTGGCAAAACAAGGCTTAATACTTGCTGGTAAAACCCTTGTTGGCAGCACAGCAGTCAGATGTTTCTTGTAGTTGATGATGAGGTTTGTGCACATGTCAGGAGGAATTTTGGTCTACTCCTCTTCTTTGCAGATCATCTCTAAATCATTAAGATTTTGAGACTGTAGATTGGCAACTCGGACCTTCAGCTCCCTCCATAAGTTTTCTGTGGTATTTAGGGCTGGAGATCTTAATGTGCTTCTTTGTGAGCCACTCTTATGTTGCCTTGGCTGTATGCTTTGGGTCATTGTTATGCTGGAAGACCCAGCCACGACCCATTTTTAATGTCGTGCTGGTGGGAAGGGGGATGTCACTCAGGATTTTATGGTACATGGCTCCATCCATTGTCCCATTAATGTGGTGAAGTAGTTCTGTGCCCTTAGCAGAGAAACACACCCAAAACGTAATGTTTCCACTGCCATGCTTGACTGTGGGGGTGGTGTTCTTTAGGTCATAGGCAGAATTTCTCTTGCTCTAAACACGGTGAGTTGATTTAATGCCAAAGAGATAAATTTGCGTCTCATCTGACCCCAGCACCTTCTTCCAATCACTCTCAGAATCACCAAGGTGTTCATTGGGAAACTTCAGACGGCCTGACCATGTGCCTTCTTGAGCAGTGGGACTTTGCGGGCACTGCAGGATTTTAATCAAATACAGTGTAATGTGTTACCAATGGTTTTCTTGGTGACAATTGCTCCCAGCTGCCTTGAGATCATTAACAAGTTCCCCTCGTGTAGTTTTAGGCTGATCTCTCACCTTCCTCATGATCCTGGATACTCCATGAGATGAGATTTAGCATGGAGCCCCAGATCGATGTGGACTGACATCATTTTGTATTTCTTCCATTTTCTTACTATTGCACCAACAGTTGTCTCCTTCTCACCCAGCTTTGTCTTACTTACGGTTATGTAGCCCATTCCAGCCTTGTGCAGGTCTAGGATCTTTTCCCTGATATCCTTAGAAAGCTCTTTGGTCTTGCCCGTGTTGTAGAGGTTAGAGTCTGACTGATTAATGGAGTGTGTGGACAGGAGTCTTTTATACAGGTGACAATTTAAGACAGCTGTCTTTAATGCAGGTAATGAGTTGATTAGAATTGTCTAACTGATCATGCCTTCGCTGGCATACGGGCCCCATGCTGGCGGTCACAATAAAATAACAACTGTTTTAACTCACCCTTCCGACTATTCTCTGCAGGCTCCGTGTGTCCTCCGGTCTAAACTAGATGGACTTAAAGTCTTCCTTCAACCTTAAAAACTAAAAACTATGTTACTATGTCTTCCTGCTTCTAATCATGTGACTGGCGCCGCAGTGACATCATCGTTGCGCAGGCCACATGATTAGAAGCAGGAAGACCAGTGGGAGAATGCACGGAGCCTGCAGAAAATAGTAGGAAGGGTGAGTTAAAATGGTTGTTATTTTATTGTGACCGCCAGCATGGGGCCCATATGCCAGCGAAGGGGGCCCTATACCAGTGATGGGGTCCATATACCAGAGATGGGGGCTGTATACAATGATGAGGGTGCAATACCAGTGATGGGGGCTATATACAATAATGAGGGCCATATGCCAGTGATGGGGACTATATACAATCATGGGGCCATATACCAATGATGGGATCTATATACAGTAATGAGAAGCTATATACCAATGATGAGGGTGCTATATCCCAGTGATGGTGGCTATATACCAGTGATGGGATGCTATATACCAATGATGTTTGCGCTATATACCAGTAATGGGGGCTATATATCAGTGATGGGGGCATATACTGGTATGGGGGAGCTATATACAAGTGATGGGGTTCTATATACTATTGATGGTGCTATATACCATTGATGGTGCTATATACAATAATTGGGGCTATATACCAGTGATGGGGGAGCTATGTACCAGTGATGGGTTTCTATATACCATTGATGGTGCTATATACAATGATGGGGGCTATATATCAGTGATGGGGTGCTATATACCATTGATGGTGCTATATACCAGGATTGTGGTCTGCTGCATTTCCCACCCTAGGATTATACTCGAGTCAATAAGTTTCCCCAGTTTTAGGGGTACAATTAGAGGCCTCGGTTTATACGTGGGTCGGCTTATACTCGAGTATGTACGGTAATTTAAACAATGTGGTTTTCTGGATTTTATTTTTGATATTGTATCTCTCACTGTTAAAATTAACCAAACCTTAACATTATAGACTGTTCATGTCTTTGTCAGTGGGCAAACTTGCATAATCAGCAAGGGATCAAAATACCTTCACCGTACCTATTTTTTTTTAAATTTGACAAAAGTCTTCCTACGCTGTAAATCACATTCCAGAGTCATATTTATAGCTTTGTACATAGGTCTGCATCCAAACCTAATTCTTCACCACTTGAGTTTTCTGCTGACATATGATTACCGCTTTCCTATACTGATAGAGTCGCTTAAATGCATCTGTCAGTCCTTGTCTCATTTTAATGTTTATGTTGAAGGACGAAAAATAACAAAAATAATCCAGTGCAATGTCAGCAATATGTAAATATATCAACCGAGGACAGAAAGGAGCCGGCCCGTCATAAACCGCCCTTGTAAATGTGACAGCTCCATACATTCTTAGCTCTCTCAGGTCTTGTACAAATAAGAAAACCACCATTTCCAATCACAGATGTTATCACATATAGAGTACTTGTAGGGTCACTGATGCAGTAATCATTCGTGCAGCGTTCTTTCATATCTCATTGGGCACATGCACTTTAAATGCGGAGTAAAGGTGGGGTCACACGCGGCGATCTGGCCTGCGATGTCGGAAGCGATGTGCAGGTGCCCGCTCGCTTCCGACATCGCAGGCCAGCTGTCACACGGCACGACGTTGCCGGTGACGCGGCAGCGATGTGGGCGGAGCCATCGCTCGCTGGGCTGGGCTCAGCCCAGCGAGCGATCCTGAGCAACACTGCGATATAGGCTGGATCGCGCCGCCTACAGTGTCAGACGGCGCGATCCAGCCTAATCGCTGGTCACAGGTTGACAGGTTTATGAACATGTTCATAAACCTGTCAACCTGCGACCAGCGATAATTTGCAGTTGCGTCGCGCTGTCACAGAGCGCGACGCACTTGCAATATCGCCCGCGACTGCGCTGTGACGTCACTTTGCGGCGATGTCGCGGGCGAGATTGCCGCGTGTGACCCCACCTTAAGAGAGGAGCCAATGGCTCCAATCCATATTTTTGGTACAGCAAAGTGGCTCATAGAATTTTCAGTATAATACTGGCCCCTTATGGCCAAAAATATGGATTTGAACAAGTAGAAAAGCTGGACTGATATATTGATTATTTACATTTCTCAACATTGAAATTACAATGGAAAAGTCGTGTAGTTAAAGAAATCTCAGGATGGATAGACGTGTTAGGGCCGCTTTACGCACACCAACTTCTGTGACCAACTTCTGAACAGATCTCTGGTTGCAGTGAACTCATGGACACATTGCTCCATTTTGTGGCTGTGTACAAATGGAACAATGTCTCCATGATTTCACTGCAACCAGAGATCTGTTTAGAAGTTGGTCACAGATATCTGTGTGTGTAAAGCGGCCCTTAGTCATCTGCAAATAATACATTTTTTAATAAAATAAGAAATCACATCACTTACAGCTTCAGCTGCTATCAATTAGGTTATTAATGGTTGTCTGAAGAATGTTCTGCCTTGCTGACTGCAATTGGACACACAAATTATCAAGATCCGCTGCTGGCAGCTCCCTTTGCAAATGTCTACCGATGATGTCCCAGATATGCTCAATGAGAGAGCAGTTTGAAGACACTGCAGGCTATGGAAATGTGTTAAGCTTGGGGGTCACAGTGGAATGAGCAATATTTGGCCTGGGGTTGTGTTAAAAACATGTGCTGGGACATTTTCACAGTCCCTCCAGGAGGCCTTTTTATGGCATTGTCCACAGAGTCTCCAGGCCAATCTTCAGCTATGATTACGTCTCGGACAAAAGTGGGACTTATCACTGAATAGAACAGACCTCCATTCCAGCTCCATTGCTGTCTTGCTTTGCACCCTGATAGCTTCTGTGTCATGCCAGTGATGGTTCGGTAGCAGAAACAGTGTGCATCAGAACTGTCCATCATTCTAGGCGTCCCTAGGTTGGTCACTGTCACCAAGATTTACCCCTGAAGGTGGAGATGCCTGTATGTCAAACCTTGCTATGCTCCTGGATGGGACTGGAAACAAACATGGGACAAAGGCAAGGCAGCAGGTATAAAATGGACTCCAGAGACTTCTCTAGAAAGGAGCTTTGCTGATTCAAAAAGAACAACACCTTCTCTAAACAAGAATGAGCTCAACCACTGTTGGCAGAATACAAATTTTATTTTCACCATGGAGTGATGCTAGGGGTGATATGGCAGAAGAGGGAGACAATTATAAGCTGCATGTGACACAAGTCACTACAGTAATAACTAGTCTCAAAGGTGAAGAAACTGCAATAATGGCAAGTAAATATAATAATACTACTACTTACTGGAAGTAAAGAGAGGTCAAACGATCCGAGGTCAGGTCCTGGAAATGGCGCAGTAACAGCAAGGGGTAGTCAGAGACAATGTTCAAGTTAGGAAAACCAGAGGGAAAATACAGAAGACAGGGAGCAGGCAAAATAGTAGTCAGGTCACAGGCAAATGGTCAAAGTCCAGGTACAGGAATAATGTCAGGCTGGATCAGGCACAGAGCACAGAGGGATCAGACCTACACAGGCAAAAGCAAGTGTATGATTGACACTGCATGGAGGAGCTAGCATGCTTAAGTAGAGGCCTAATTAAAGGAAGTGAAGACAGGTGATTGCACCACAGACCAAGCACAGACTTAAGGGCCCGTCACACGGGGAGATATCGCCGGCGATGTTGCCGGCAACTGAGGGGCGTAGTCAGGTTGCGGCGACATCGCCGGCGAATTGCCGCGTGTGACAGGGCGATAATCAGGCGATGAATCGCCTGGGTAATATCGCCAGGTTTCCCAACAATGTTGGGAAATCTGGCGATGTTGCTCAGGCGATCCTGCCTGATCGCCCTGTGTAACGCGGCAACCCGCAATGTTACGGGCGATTCCGCCTATATCTAACATTGCGAGTGATCGCTTGCTGGGTTGCTGGGCAACCCAGCGAGCGATAGCCGCGGCAACTAGCCGGCGACATCGCCGGTAAGTTGCTCAGTGTGACAGCTCACCGGCGATGTTGTCAGGGATGCGCGCTCCCGCGATCCCCGGCAATATCGCCGGCGATATGTCCCTGTGTGACGGTACCTTAACAGCTTCCACAACAATTGTAACAGACAAGGAAGAGTGGAGATCGTGACTCTGCAGCTGAAATAAACATTAAGCAAATACTTAGCCAGCAAGAAAGGGTTTCGTAACCCCTTCAGAATAGAGCAACAGCCAAGTGAGCTCTACAGAAGGCCAGCGATCTATTAAACGCTCAGACCACCTGACCCCAGGTCCAGCAGGGGCATCAGGACATGACACACTCATGACACTTTGAGAGCCTTTTAACCAAATATTGGCATAAATTTAAGGAACATAGGCCATGTTCACACACATGCGTTTTTTTGACCATCTCTGCGTTTATTGGTGTGTTAAAAAAACGCAGGTGCGTTAACGCAGGGTACATTTGAGTGTACATGCGTTTTTCACCTCCACCTGCGTTTTTTTCCCCCAGTCCAAAAAACGCTGCATGCAGCGTTTTTTGGGTGCTGGAAAAAAACGCAGGTGTGGTTTTCCAAAAACGCATGCGTTTTTTTAACATGGGCCCCTATGGGAAACGCATGCATTAAGGCAGGGCACATATAGGCACCTGCGTTAGCGCATGCGTTTTTGCCTGCGGTTTTGAGGAAAAAATGACAAAGTCCAAAAAGGCTGTATTTCCTTTCAGACACACAAGAGACATTTTTTAGCACTCCTAAAAAAACGCATGTGGTTTTAGAAGTGCTAAAAAAAAACGCAAATTTTGTGTGAACAATGCCATAAATAAAAGCCATCAGGTGCACTTAAAAAGCCATTAAAAAGACCTGGGGACTTGCCATAAAGGTTGGAAAAGTGCTACGTGGTCTCATGGCTTGATATGAAGGGAAGATTTTTTTTGCTGCGAGACAAAGGCTACCGGTATTTGTACATCTAAGGGCCCTTTCACATCAGCGTTTTTTTTCAAATCGCGGCAGATGCGGTGAAAAAACCGCATCTGCCGCGATTACCGCATAGCGGCTGCACTTGCGGCACTGTTGCGGCGCGGTTCCGGTAAACGCCATACAAGGTATAGGCGGACTTGCGGCAGGTGCGGCAAGTGCGGTTTTGGCACTTGCGGCAGGTGCGGCCGCGAAAAAAACCGCGGCTGACAGCATTTTATTTCGTGGCCGCACCTGCCACAAGTCCGCCTATACCTTGTATGGCGTTTACCACAACCGCGCCGCAACCGTGCCGCAAGTGCAGCCGGTATGCGGTAATCGCGGCAGATGCGTTTTTTTCACCGCATCTGCCGCGATTAGAAAAAAACGCTGATGTGAAAGCACCCTAAGTTGAGCTAGATCTATATGGAACTACCCAAAAATAATTCAGTAAGGCGGCCGTCACACGGAACGATATCTTGCCCGATATCGTTTAAGCGATCTCCTTTTTGATCGCTTAAGCGATATCGGGCAAGATATCGTTGCATGTAAACAAGCGATTCACGATGTGACATCGCTTGATCGTGACATCGCTGATCTGAGGTTCGGTTCTCAGATCTAGCGATGAACGATGCAACGATCTGCATCATCGTGGTGTATGACACCACGATGATCCATCTCCCAGCGACCGCGCCTATGCTGGGAGATGGTAACTATGGTACACGTCGGGTAACTAAGCGACGCGCGGCGCCTAGTTACCCGATGTGTACCATAGTAACGAGCGAGATCGCGGCTCCGCATCGCTGGTGAGTCTGTCTGTGCGACATCTCACCAGCGATGTGAGCGATATTGTAAGCGATTGCGCGTGCACGTGATCGCTTACAATATCGCAAGAGATATCTGTGCGTGTGACGGCCGCCTAATAGAGACCACTGAAAAATGTCAAGAGCGCTGCACATTTCTGATTCCTTTTCCGCAAATACATTTCCAATCCCAATACAAATCCTGTAAGGCTGCCTTCACACTTGCAGATGCATCTGCAGCGTTTTGCAGATGCATCTGCAAGTATCAGCATGCAGACCGCGGCCCCTATGTTTATAATAGGGCGCACCGCGGTCTGAATGCTCTCATTCATTCCTATATGTGAGCCGTAAGCAGGCGTATGCCTGCTGACAGATCACACACTCCCGCCCCGCACCTTGGACGCAACATCTCGCGTCCATAGTGCGGGCGGGAGAGTGTGATCTGCATACGCCTGCTTACGGCTCACATATAGGAATGAATGAGAGCATTCACACCACGGCCGCGGTCTGCATGCTGATACTTGCAGATGCATCTGCAAAACGCTGCAGATGCATCTGCAAGTGTGAAGCCAGCCTAAGACATTATCATGACAACTCCTCCTAAACCATGTTCAGTTTTTGTTAATTTTGTACAAATTAATGTTCTGTAGTCAGACAGGAATTCAGTCTGTGAACAAAACGCTCTGAGCAGCTTTGCGGTCCGTACCTTGACAAGCTGTCGTCTCTCCTTCCCGTCTAAACCCACGCAGTCAATTATTTTCGGAAGACTCAGACCCCCAGCCAAGCGGAACTCCGGCTTGAAAGATGTAAATGTCACCAAGTTTTCATACTACCTGCTGGGATCAACCGGAATATGTGACAAGAGAGAAGCTCAGGAAATATCCACCTGTCCTATTACCAGTTCACACCTGTGGCACAAGGAAGAGATATATGAAATGTCATCTACATTGTCAACAAGTGAATGTGATGATGTGCTATACTTTAACGTATGTATTATATTGCAGCAGAATCATTATTAATAGAAATGGAGATGTTTTTTGCTGTTAAGACAGACCCTGCCTGGTTCAGACTGATGGATTGATTTGATACTTTGCTGATGCAACCATCAAGATTTCCAAGGTTGGAACTAAAATCAATTAATTCCATGATCATTTATATTAAGTGGGATTAAGGTTATAGTTCCACAGGGATAACAATCCTTAATTTTTTTTTATGTAAAGGGAAAAATCAACTTGCATCAAACACCGAATTATAACCGTTTTTCCCAAAAAATTGAGGTTGAAAATATATATTTTTTAATAGTTACCGTAAGATTATTTTCTCATCACGTTCATTGCAGAGACTGTGAATTATATACAGTAACTGCTGCCACCAAAGCAGGCATCAAGCAGTAAAGTTTTTGCTCGCCCACTGGCTATACCCCTCCATTGCATGCACTGAACTGATCAACCTGTAGAAGGGAAGAAACATCTGAATGGTTGTCGAAACTAAAAGATATCTGTAACGCCCACTGGGGTGACCGTCCGGGAGTGGACCCACTGAGCTGTGGCACCGATCGCCACCTGGAGGAGCGAGCCTGAGTGACCACTGAGTGTTCAGTTAAAGCCACAAGAGGTGGGGATAGGCTGAGCTGGCAGGTAGCCACCAGGTGCAGCCCCAGGGGGTCTCCATACCACGACAGCTGACTCCAATGGTCGGCTCATATGGACAAGAAGAGTCTCTGGGTAGGTACAGATAGATACAGCTGATATGGCAGCACGACAGGTGCAGCAGATGGTGGTGGCATGGCAAGTTTGGCAGATGGGGCAGGTAATGGCACAGCAGGTTCTGTCAGGCGCAGCAGATATAAGGTGGTACGCCAAGTACAGCAAAGTGTAGGAGGTAACTAGGGAAAGGCACAAGTTACACCAGGCACCGGCACAGATACTGCAGGGGGACCTGACAACTAGCAGCATGTCTCTCAGGGCACAGACCAAGTTACTCAGGTGCATTGCAATTTAAATACTCTGTGCTTCTCAACCATAAGCTAAAAAACATATCTGTATAGAGCATGCTGGCCCTTTAAGAAGCAGGGTTGTGCAGTGCGCGGGGGAAGGGGGAAGGGTAGGTTAGTGAAATGAATTTATAGGCCTGTCTAATGTGATGTGTTTTTAAAACACACTTAAAAGCATGGGGAGCTACAGGCTAGTCGCAACGTTTGGGGTAGTGCATTTCAGTGGACTGGCGCAGCACAAGAGAAATCTTGGAGACGGAGGTGTGAAGTTTGAATTATGGGTGATATTAGTCTGAGTCAGTTGCAGAAGGGAGGACACAGGTAGGGTGGTAATCAGATATGAGGGATGATATATAGGGGGGTGCAGAACTGTCAAGAGCTTTGTGGGTGAGAGAGATAAGTTGGTATTGAATCCTGTAGTGGATGAGCAACCAGTGTAATGAGTGGCACAAGGCAGAGGCATCGATGAAGCGGCTGCATAAAAAAATTAGCCTGGCTGCTGCATTACGGATGAACTGGAGAGGAATAAGTTTGGTTAGACTTAGAGGGACACCAAACAGTAAAGAATTGCAGTAGTCCAGACGAGAATGAATGAGAGCGACAGTGAGTGTTTTTGTAGTTTCAAAGGTGTGAAATGGGCGAGTTTTAGATATGTTTTTAATGTGCAGGTAACATGAGCTAGTGAATGATTGGATAAAGGGGATGAAGGATATCAGTGTGATATTTGACCCCGAGACAATGAATGTGCTTCTTGGGAGTTATGGTTGATCCATCAAATGTAATTGATTTGTCGGGTATCAGTTGGTTAGTAGAGGGAGGAAACACTAGAAAATCAGTTTTGTAGAGACTCAGTTTCAAAAGAGGGAGGACATAATGTGAGAGACAGCAGACAGACCATCCCTTGTAGTTTGAAGTAATGCAGGGTTGATGTCAGGAGATGATGTGTATAATTGGAAATCAGCTGCAAAGAGATGATATTGAAAACCAAATCTGCTGATTGTTTGTCCAATGGGGCAGTGTATAGAGAGAAGAGAAGAGGTCCAAGGACTGAACCCTGAGGAATCCCAACAGTAAGAGGAAGAGGAGAAGATGAGCTGGTGAAAGATACAGTAAAGGAGTGGTCGGAGAGGTAGGAGGAGAACCAGGAGAGGCGGTGTCCTTGAGGCCAAATGAGCATAGTGTGTTGGAGCTGGTGATCCACAGTGTTTAAACAGCAGAGAGATCCAGGAGGCACAGCAGGATCTCAGGGGCCATTGGCTTTTGCTGTTAATAGATCATTAGAGACTTTGGTGAGGGCTGTTTCAGTCATGTCTAAAAAGCAGAATCCAGATTGTAAAGGATCGAAGTGACCATGATCAAAGAGATAGCGGATCAGATGGGTGTAGACCAAGCGTTCCAGGAGTTTAGAGATATAGGAAAGATTAGAGACAGGTCTGTAGATAGCAGCACAGGTCTGGTCAAAAGATGCTTTGTTTTTTCTTAAATACGGTAGATGGATTATGATGAAGTGTTTGAATGAAAAAGGAAAGATACCAGATGAAAGAGAGAAGTTAGGTATTTTAGTTCAGTAGTAATAAAAGCCGGGGAGAGGGACTGAAGGAAATGTGAGGGAATAGGGTAACTATTATTATTTATTTATTATAACGCCATAAATTACATGGCGCTTTACATGTGGAAAGCCAAGTACAAGGTACATGGACAACATATGGCACACAGGTACAGGAGAGAGGACGCTGCCCACGAGGGCTCACAATCTACGAGGGGGTCACTATAGCAGGTTGTAGACTAAGAAGAAGCAAGGAGCGGGGTAACCTCTCCTGTAACCGGCTGAAAACTGCAAAAATACATATCACCTATTGGAGGTGCTGATCTGTCTTTTTGATATACACGTATGTTCTGAGTGTCCGTATGTGTGCAGTCAGCGTGTGCATGTGTGTATATGTCATGAGTCTGGGCACCAACATATTGTGACCTATGGTAGTATAAAGCTGCTGTAGTATGGAGCCGGCGTGCCTGTACATACATGTAGCTGTGCAAGGAGCCCGGTCACATTTAGTAGATTAGGAATCCAAGAACATTGTAGTTTTCTAGCTGATCAGAAATATGAGGTATTGGAATATTTTAGTCTTTTTTCTTGATTTTCTTGTATTTTATTTAAGCTCCTGACAATTGTTCCCATGTCATCCTGACTTCCGTGCTTTACACATCAGCTTTGTGTCGGCCACTTTACTTTGCATTCAGGAATAACAGCCCACAGTCTTTCTCATCTTCACATCCACACTTATTTTTGTCAGCAGAATTTCCGTCCCATTTATCCCAGCGGTATTATTGGTAATATTATGCTGCGGCCAGATCAGCCTTACACCTATTATACATTATGTGATTTCCCAGGTGTGTGCTTACATGGTGTGATGATACCAGCCGCCTTGTCCTGCGTCACAATAAATGCACATTAGCAATTATGGAGGGAGTGCAGACTCAGCGACAGCCTGATAACTGATCTAATGTGTGCTGACTATTATCTCAAAGGGGATTGCCGTGATGTAAGATGCAATGAAAAGAGAAGGTGTCCATAAATAAGCTGGAAGACATCGTCATCTGATTACATAACCATTCACAGCTTGACCACTGAGCTGCCATAAAATTACATTATGTAGATGCATTAAGCTCAATAAAGGAAATCCTGTTTCCCCATCTTCTCAGTGTCTATATAAGCAGTCAGCTAGAGGAAAGAACTGGTGGGGAGGGATCCATAATGGTTCCATACACATGTCAACTATACATAGACCCCATACATGACTATTTTTTTTATTATATAAAACATTATTATATATTTATATATATTTACCAAAAAATCAGACAACACTCCAATTAGCAAAATATACGTCTTTTTATTGGCCTATACCAACCGATACGGTCGGTATGGGCCAATAAAAAGACGTATATTTTGATAATTGGAGTGCTATCCGACTTTTTGGTAAATATTTACAGCTGAACACTGCTTGAACACTGCACCAGACTGTAACTTGTTCCTAGTGCTGCTCTTGCTTTTTACTTTTTTTTATATATATATATGTAAATAAATAAATAAACCTTTTGAGCAGCAATGCGTATACTGGAAACAACCATCAGGTGTAGAGAAGGCCGTATCTCCCAGTATCCTTTTGTTAGGTCAAGGGTGGTGATGTCCTTGCTGGTCCTAACCTCTCGATGACCTCATCGACTCGAGGCATCGGATAGGCGCCAAACCTGGAGACTTCATTCAACTCGCAATAGTCGTTACAAAACCACCAAGATCCGTCTGGTTTCGGCACAAGTACGATGGGACTGGACCAGTCACTTTTCGATTCTTCGATAACACCGAGATTCAACATTCTTGTCACCTCCGAGATCACTTCTTGACGAGCTTCAGGGATCCGGTATGGCTTCAGGATAACCCTCACGTGTGGTTCAGTCAGGATATCATGCTCCACAACCTGACTACATTCCGGCAGGTCTGTGAAGAGATCCCTGTTCCGATGAAGCAACTCTTGACATTGTTGCTTTTGAGCCCTTGACAGTGTGTCCGCCACAGTGACTTCCTTGATGTCAGCCTCCATCTTGCCTACCAGACAGGGGGTTTCCATAGGGTCTCTGTCCCTCCATGGCTTCAGCAGGTTGACATGGTATACCTAATAGGGCTTCCTTCTTCCAGGTTGGTGAATCTTGTAGTTCACCTCGCCCAGTTTTTCGATCACTTCATAAGACCCTTGCCACTTAGCAAGGAATTTACTTTCGACTGTAGGGATCAATACCAGTACCCGATCAGCAGGACTGAACTGTTTCACCCTTGCGGAGTGGTTATACACCCTTGCTTGTGCCTCTTGCGCTCGGAGCAGATATTCTCTTACAATGTGCATCACCTCAGCGATTCTCGCCTGCATTTCAGCGACATGCTCCACGACACTCCGGTGGGGGGGTCACCTCTGCTTCCCACGTCTCTTTTGCTATGTCCAAGAGAACTCGAGGATGACAACCATATAAGAGTTCAAATGGAAAGTATCCCGTTGAGGCCTGGGGAACCTCTCTGATAGAGAACATCAGATATGGTAGGAGACTGTCCCAGTCCTGACCGTCTTTCTCGACCACCTTCTTCAGCATGGACTTCAACGTTTTGTTGAATCTCTCCACACAGCCATCTGTCTGCGGATGGTACACTGAGGTTTTCAATTAGGTTATCTGTAGTGCTTTACACAGTTCCCTCATAACCTTGGACATAAAGGGGGGTCCTTAATCTGTGAGGATCTCTTTTGGAAGTCCCGTTCTAGAGAAGATGTGCACTAATTCTCGGACTATATTTTTAGCAGAGGAATTTCTCAAAGGTATCGCCTCCGGGTACCGGGTCGCATAGTCCAGGACTACTAAGATGTACTGGTGGCCCCTTGCAGACTTGACCAGGGGGCAGGGCCGCACCGTCCATTGGACAGTGTGAGCCCTGAGTACCAAGCGGCAGCAGCCAGAGGGGGCTGCATTGTAGAAGGGGGCGGCGCCAGCAGCAGTGGACGGCTTCCTGTGCAGCGTCACCGGCAAGATGGCGGCGGCGCTCTACTTGTGTAGGCTACAGGGGCAGCGGGGAGGCTGAAGTCTGCTAGCACCCCCCCCCGCTCCTCACCTAAGCCTGCACTAAGACTACAGGAAGTGAGCAACGGGGGCGGTCATCTGGCAGATGGGACACAACCTACAATAGTATACAATCTCCCGATGACACCCAGGCCAAAAGAACCTCCGAAGGATCCGCTCCTGGGTCTTATCTACCCCTAGGTGACCACCCAGGACATGAGAATGGGCCATGTATAGTACTTTGCTCTATAGGGCCCTGGAACCAACAGCTGTTCTATTACCTCACCTCTCACCTGGGTAACCGATCTAGCAACTCCCCATTTACTGCGAAGTGAGGAAATCGGTGTCGCCTCCGGCTCCTGGGCAACCACGTTTTCAAAGGTCCCTTTCAGTGTCAAGTCCCTCATTTGAACAGTCCCAAAATTCCTGCTGGATGTCATCAACTTCGGGAAGTCGGTGTCATGGGACTCCGGCTCATCCTCGTTACCGAGCAATACACTCAGGGGAAACTCATCTGCCTCCTTCAGCGGCAAGGTCCCTTGTTGGGCTGACTGTCCTTCACAAGGACCCTTGGATACCGCCCCCTTTTCCCACAAGTCCCAAAACAAAGTAAAGTCCCGCCCGATTATCTCAGGCGACCCGCTTGTGGCGTGCATGCAGAAACGGGTTCTTTAGCATCACTCTCCCATACAGCTTTTTCTTGTGCAGTGTACGCTATATTGTTGACGATGCACAGTGACCCATCTGCAGGAAGATGATGCTGCAGGTCTTTGGAGATGGTCTGTGGATTGTTCTTGACTGTTCTCACCATTCTTCTTCTCTGCCTTTCTGATATTTTTGTTGGCCTGCCATTCTGGCCTTTACAAGAACTGTCCCTGTGGTCTTCCATTTCCTTACTATGTTCCTCACAGTGTAAACTGACAGGTTAAATCTCTGAGACAACTTTTTGTATCCTTCCCCTGAACAACTATGTTAAACCATCTTTTTTTTTCAGATCATTTGAGAGCTGTTTTGAGGAGCCCATGATGCCACTCGTCATGGTGGGTTTACACGCTACAACGTCGGTCCGATATTGGATCCGACCTCGCGGGAGCGCGCTTCTTGTGCCCTGTTTTTCCAGTATCGCATCGGCGGTTTACATGTTGCGATATCGGGAAACAACTCCCTGCGATGTGTACCCTCCCCGACCCAGGAACGACCATTTAACATGGGAGTGAATGGGTGACGTTGTACTGCACATCGGAGTTGGGCTGTCACACGGGACGATCCGGCTCCAACCGGCATCCGATATCGGGACGTTGAATAGCACGCTCTTTCGACCCCCCGATATCGGTTTGCCATCGTTCCTGCATCGTATTGGACGTTCACACTGTACAACGCACGAACGATATCGGGTCCAACGCACGAACCACGTGACTTTTGGTCGGAGTTGGACGCCGATATCGCAACGTCTAAACCCACCATCAGAGAAGATGCAACTAGGAGAACAACCTGCAAGTGGACACCTGAAATAGCTTTTGTCATGATTGGATACACCGGGCTATGAAGTACAAAGCTCAATGGTTACCAAACCAATTTAGTGCTTCAGTAAGTCAGTAAAATGTAGTTAGGAGTATTCAAATCATGAAAATCAGAAGGGTGCCCATACTTTGGCACCTGTCAAATTTTGAAATAATGCATATTTCACATTTTGGTTAGTACAATAAACCTCATTTCAATCCTGAAATATTACTGTGTCCATTAGTTATTACATATATCACACTGAAATAGCTGTTGCAAAAAAACAATTTTAAACAAAAAAAAAAAAAGAGTAAGATTAAGAGGGGTGCCCAAACTTTTTCATATGACTGTATATACAGACGCTATGGCAGCTATACTATGCCAAAATCAGAACGGATTTCTCTGGAGAATGCACTAGCTTGTAACATAGTTTAAATGTATGGAGTCAGAGCGCCACCCAATGGACATAGATTATATTGCCAGTGCATTGATGGAATTCATACCATTCATAACACAGAGAAGTGACACAGCTCCATGGACATGACACTGGAAGACTACAGTGTAGTAAACAGAGGAGTAACCAATCTGGAGTCATCTTCTCTGTGTGTAATTGGACACAATCACCGAAATCGAGGAAGCATTTTCAGAGATTAGCTTCACAGGAGATCGCAAGGTGTGAGGCAGCGAATGGCTATATTGTAAATGGCCTGTATGTATTGCACAGGCAGAGGTCCTCTGACATGTGAACTTGGAATGTGTGCTGGGACTTGTAGTTCCACAAGGTTTTTTTTAGAATACATTCAGGGCCAGATTCACAGAATTATCAGAAAGTGCTGGGCGGGATTGACTATCCACATACATCCCACCCATGGATGTGTCTCATGAGCTGTTTTGTTTGTCACATGGTCTCTGGGTGCTTGCATGGAGCCATCTTGTTGGAGGCACATGGCGGGGAGACCGGGTGTGGAGCTTGTTGAAGATTTCCTGGAGACACACTGGCACAAGGTGTGTGTTTGTAACCTGCTACAGCTCCTGTTAGCATACTCAGTCAGGAGACAGGGTGAGGGATACCTGTTATGACCCCTTGAAAGGAAGGCTCAGGCAAAAGGAGTTATGTACTGTGCGAGGTCAAGAGGAAGGCTGCAATACCTCTAGTCGGACACTCCAGCGCAGTGGAATCACAAGCCATGCAGGCATACAGTTATGTTGTTTCCTGACAAGCGGTTAAGGTACATGTTAGTAAACCAGCTGGACCTGTAAATAGAAACCATTCCTGTGTGCCTTAATTCCGCTGCTGAGTGTCCCCTAACTCACTCAGTGAGCGTGCCCCACAAATGAAACCTAAAAAATGTCAGCCTTTTGTCCAGAGAGAAGTCAATAAAATTCTCTGCAACTCAGAAATCAATGACCCATCTGGTCTCTGCACTGCAATAAACACTGCCAGCCAAACAAAGGACCACAGCTGACGTGGACTGCGACTGGGTACTGGGTGCGTATGACATGGGCGTCATGCCTTACCCATAGCAGGCAATGTGATGTAGCGCCCTGCGACCAGGTTGGCCAATTTAGGGAACTGCAAGCCAGGTGGAAAGCAAGACATTATACACTAAACACCTCAGGACAACCCACACACCACTAGGAGGAAGCACCCAACCTGGAGCCTGGAACTCTGGGCGGGAAAGGGGTGGTGGGTTTAGAGGACAGTGGGTGGGAACGCATGTAGGTCAGGTACAGAAGGTACAAATAGAGGAAGAGGAGGAGGAAGGAGTGAGTAGGCCACAGTAGGCTGAGAAGCAAAGATCGAGTAGGCCGAAGTAGGCTGAGCTGGAAAGACACAGTAGGCCAGAGTGAGCCAAGCAGCACAGACACCTGAAAGACAGAGACACACGTCCTGGTGGGATTGGGCTACATGGAGATGCAGAATCCACAGAGTCAGAGAAACCATGGAGAGAAAGCTCGTCCATAGCCGGCATCCCAGGGGAGTGTGAGGATAGAGACCGGACCAGCAGCACTGGGTCTGAGGAACTTGGCAGCACCGAGCAACTACAGGCAGAGTAGTCTTCCCTATTGAAGCTGGAGTCACACGGGTTAGAAGGAGCCTGGTAGTGCCTTGCAGGAGAAAACTATTGCAGGCTAGGCACACAGCAGAGAGTCGGCTCTAAAGGGGACCGAAGATTCACCCGGTATCCCCAGATTCACCACGGAGAGCCCCAATTCCAAGTTGGAGTTCCCACAACAAGGGTGAAAGGCACAGCAGCAACCACGAGGACCCCCAAGGATCCGAGCTGCCGCCATACAACCCGGAGAAACACTTAAAGAGAGAGAACAGCCTGAAAGGACACTAGAAAGAGTGAGGGGTCTCAGAGTGACAACCTGGCTGCAGTGGGTTCGGCAAAACCTGAGTACAGTGACTGTAACTTGTGTTGAAGAACTGTACGGAGAACTGCTGTAAACTGTTTGGAAGAGCTGACAAGTAAACCCAGTGAACCCTGCCTGTGTGTCCGTGTTTGATTCCAGGTATAAAGAACTGCTTAAAATTACCTTTTATCCTGTCAGGAGCATCCCGACCCGCGGCGGGCTCATCCATCTGGCTGCAGCCCATCCATCCTCCTGGCAGAGCAGCGCTGCAGCGGTGGTCCCATCATTGACCACAACCCGTGGGTGGCGTCACGACAAACATTGTCCCCTGTATATATGTATATATCCCTTTTACTTGTGTGAACCTGGGACACGGTCCGGACCAGGACCTCCGTGACATCCCCTGCAGCAACCCGGTCCGGTACCGAGTACCCCGTCCCAGTGGGCTCCACACTGATGTCAGCTGCCAGCTGCCAAAAAAGGACATTGCACGTCATTGGAGCCGGGGAAGGTGAGTGAAATATTATGGGGTTTTTTTATGTGTTAGAGACATAACTGGGATGATATATACCATGATATGGCCCAGGATGAGGAAATATATATGCTATTTGCATTATCTCACCTTAATCTAAACGTAGGGTTAAAATCATATTTCTCATACGTTTCTGGTTATCAGCATTCCTTAATCCTCTTTCTAATCCTTCCATTTTTGCATTTCTGACCAGTTCCCCTCTTTTTCTTAACAATCCAAAGCTCAGTGTTAGTCTCCTCCTCTGTAAAAGCTTACGAGTGCTTTGCTCCTCCTCCATCTCCTTTGTGTCCGCTACCGCCCATTATAAAAGCCTGGGCATACGCATTTGATGCGTCCCACGGCGCTTCCTGGCTGTGGAATGCAAGCCTCCGCTATTGATGACGTAGCAGATGACGTCATTTCACGTGATCCGGAAGTATGTGGTGATAACGTCAAACACCGGTGCCCTGCTGATTATAGGGCGGTTACTTGTTTATAAGGAGCTTTTCTGGCTATTACATCTCACTCCACCCTGGGCATACAACCTGGCAGGATTGGTTAAGTATCATACAATTCTTTTTGTTTTATGCTGTATTTGGTGTCTTATTGGATGTACTTGATTTCAGCTATATCAAGGGATCCTCAAACTGGGAGGCCTTTCCTTATGTTATTGGTCTGGATGTTGGTCCATCTACTCCACATTCCCCTAGTAAGCCACTTTTAACTGTGCAAACACCGATTACAGCTTATTATTGGAATTGTATATCCTATTCCTTTCTATTTGGAAATAGATTTGAGCTCGGTTTTCCGGTCTGTTTTGCTCTGGTGGATGTCAGATTGCCTTGTTACCATGTGATGATGGTAAGATTCTCTTTTTTAGGCGGCCGTCACACGCACAGATATCGCGCAAGATATCGCTTGAACGCGGCAGATTAAACATCCCGTGAGCGATGTCTGTGCGTGTGACGGCAAGATACGACGAGCGAGATCTGATCAAATCGCAAAATCGAGATCTGAGCTCCGGACCTCAGATCTAGCGATTTACGATTTAGCGATCTGCTTCATCGTGGTGTGTGACACCACGATGAACGATCTCCCAGCGGCAGAGCCTATGCTGGGAGATGGTAACTATGGTACACGTCGGGTAACTAAGCGAAGCGCGGCGCCTAGTTACCCGATGTGTACCATAGTTACCAGCGAGATCGCGGCTCCGCATCGCTGGTGAGTCTGCCTGTGTGACATCTCACCAGCGATGTGAGCGATATTGTAAGCGATCGCGTGTGCACGTGATCGCTTACAATATCGCAAGCGATATCTTAGCGTGTGACGGCCACCTTATCCCTGGTGATTTTTCACTATATATGTTTTTGACCATTTCTAGCATACTCGCCTTCATCTTCTTCTGATCTTGAGCCCATTCCTTTGGCAAAGTCTCTTGAGGTTCTTACTGTTGGTCCCCATGAGATTAGACTAACAAGGTACTATTAAAATAAAATAAAATAAAATAATATCAACTGATACCACCAGTATGTGCATATATATGTGTATGTTCAGATATACATATAGATTTTGTAAGAGAAGATGATATATCTACTCATATTAGTTATGGTGTGTTGAAATGTTGTTATTCTGTAAGGATTCATTTTCCTTTGACTTCTTGTATTGTAGGCAAGTCCCAAAATTCATCTCCCTCTTCTGATGAAGCCCGTAACACAAGACGGGGCGAAACACGTAAAGCCTGGAGACTGCATCATTTATCTTCACTAAACTAACAAAAAGAATCTGTACATAGTACCCTGGAGGCTAACCAACCAATCTTGGACTATAATATAAGTTAAGGGGCCCAGGTGTCCACCCTATCTGTCTTTCACCTGAGTCTGATACTTTAGGGCCAGACCAGGGAGTGCTGCCGTGGAATGGCGGCACCAAAACCCTAGGGTGAAAATCCTCCATTGATAGGCAGGCCTGGACAGATTTAGGATATGGTAGGAGACAATTGTGCATGATTCCTGTCTGTGGTTCAATTTGTTTGTATCATTTGTTCATCTTCCCTCACTTGCATGTAGGTCTTTGACCTTTTTAAGTTTTCAATAAAGATTGTTTTAAACTTATCCCAATTAAGTTGTTAGTTACCTTTTCTAAAAAATGTGATTTTCCTACCTCCCAACATATTAAAGTCGTCTAGTCAAATTTATGGCCATCACAAAGCCCTGATCTGAATCCTATTGAAAATTAATGGGCAAAGCTGAAAAGGCTGTGAGCGAGCCCACCTACAAACATGGCTCAGTTAATCCAGTTCTGTCAGGCGGAATGGGCCCAAATTCCTACCAACTATTGTGAGAAGCTTGTGAAAGGATATGCAAAACATTTCACCCAAGTCATACAGTTTAAAGGGAACCTGTCACCTAGAATTAAGCCCTACACTATCACTACCTGTCCTACACCTTCATAGCTGCTCCCTATCTATCCCTTTCTGATCTAAAGTGGCCCTATTAAACATCAGAGAAATTACTTTTAATTTACAGCAGTACCTGAGGCTGGGGACTGGAAAGGCGGCCCTCCTCCATGCACATCCGTCACATCCGGCGCGGTGCATTTTCAGAGTATTTAGCAATACATCCAACCAGCTTCTCAACCGCAGACCAAATGTAGCCACACCAGGCCAGGACCTCCACATACAGCAGGGGTGGGAACTCCAGTCCTCGAGGGCCACAAACAGTTCAGGTTTTCACGATTTCCTTAGTATTGCACAGGGATTGGAATCATCACCAGTGCAAGTGATTATGTTATCACCTGTGCAATACTAAGGAAAACCTGCACTGTTTGCGGCCCCCGAGGACTGGAGTTCCCCACCCTGACATACAGCATCTTCACCTCCGAGGTTTTGTGACACCGGCCACCCGGACAGGTGCTGCCACAATCGATTTGAATAACCAGAGAATTTCTGCACAAACTGTCAAAAACCGTCTAAGGGAAGCTGATCTGCGGCTCATTGTCTTCATCGGGTCTCCACCTGACTGCAGTTTGTTGTTGTAACGAGTTGAGAAGGCAAATTCTCACCTTTGATGGCGCCTGGCACGGTGGAGAGTTGCTGCGACGCAGTTATGTGACACCGGGATCGCCGCGTCACTTCTGGTCGCACGCAGGCAGACTTTCAGCATGCATTCTGCGCATGCGCGAAGTCTGCCTGTGAGACCCGCGACCGGAAGTGACACGTCCCGGCGTCACATGACCGTGTCGCAGCGGTGACGTTGCGGGCGCGATATTGAAATCGTGCCTGCGCTCTGCATTTGTACAATGACGCCCATTAGGGTGTATTAGAGCAACAAGGCAGGGGTAGCCCGGCACAGGGGACCCGCCTACAGGTCAAAATGCCTTGGAGGAACGCCCCTTTGACAAGATTTTCGTAAGTTTGCAAACTACATTATTGTACTTGTAGATTACTACAAAAGATGAGACAGGGATGTGTTAGAATGTATTGTAAGGCTGCAGGGACAGGTATTAATAGGTTATAAGGGTTATTTGGGGTGACAGGTTCCCTTTAATTACCATCTTGATATACCACACCTGTGAGGAGCAAAGGAGAAGTGCTCACTAAAGGCCCAGTTAGGCCACGTGCAGACGCTGAGTATTTGGGAGTTTTTTACCTCAGGATTTGTAGACAAAACAAGGAGAAGAACAATCACAGGAAAAGTATAATAGAAACACGTCACCACTCCTGTATTTATCACCCACTCTGGTTTTGGTTACAATACTGAGGTAAAAAACTCACAAAATACTCAATGTGTGCACATGGCCTTACACACAGATAATTGTGCAGATATTGTTCGCAGATCTCTGGTTGCAGTGAAATCATGACACATTGTCCCATTTTGTGGCTGTATACAAATGTAACATTGTGTCATGATTTCACTGCAACAGACATCTGCGAAAAATATCTGCACAATTATCTGTGTGTGTAACTGGCCTTAACACAGATTTATGGTGGTTTACACACACCAATTTATCTGATCAATATCTGAACAGATCTCTGGTTGCAGTGAAATCATGGATACATTGCTCCATGTTGTACACAGCACAAAATGGAGCAATGTATCTATGATTTCACTGCAACCAGAGATCTGGTTCAGATATTGAACAGATAAATTTGTGTGTGTAACCCACCATAAGACAAATGTGTAATGTGACGTCTAAATATTTGAGAGAAAAAGGCCTTTTGTCTACATAGGAAACGTCTTAGGCCGGCTTCACACTACGGCTGTGATCCGATCCGTGGCTGTCCGCTGGAGCTAGAAAGCCCCGGACCGGATCAGCACACAGAACTGGAGGGCTAATTTGCCCTTGGGTCTGGTGTGCAGATGAATGCAGCTGCTGCCGCTGATAGGCCAGGACCGTGGCTAGCTAGCAAATTAGCCCTCCAGTTCTGTGTGCTGATCCGGTCCGGGGCTGTCTGGCTCAAGCGGACAGCCACGGATTGGATCACAGCTGTAGTGTGAAGCCAGCCTTAGGCCCCTTTCACACTAGTGTTTTTATCAAATTGCGGCAGATCTACCGCATCTGCTGCCTGACGGCCGCACTTGCAGCAAGCCCCATGCATTGTCTATGGGGCTTGTGGCAGGTTGTGGCAACGAAAAAACCCACTAGTGTGAAAGGGGCCTTAGGCTGGTTTCCACACTGCAGTTTTTTTTCCCTGATCAGGTTTGATCAGGTTTGTGTGCCAAAACCAGGAGAGGAAAGGAGAGGAACTTGCAGAGAAAAACTATAATTGAAAGATTGATACCTGCTCTGGGTTTTCGGAGACACTCCTGGTTTTGGCACACAAACCTGATTGAACCTGATCAGGGAAAAAAACCGCAGTGTGAAACCAGCGCTATGTTCACATGTAGCGCTTTTTTGCACGAGCACTTTTTGTTGTGTTTCGTGGTTGCGCAAAAAACGCGGTGCATTCACACGCCATGTTTTTTTTACGCCTGCACTTCTCCTCCAAAAGCGCAGGGGAGAAGTGATGTCACACAGCGGAGGAAGACTCCTTTCTTCCTCCCCTGTGTGACAGCCCTTTTTGGGTTTTGTAGTGTATTAATATACACTGTGAAACCTAAATAAAAGTAATCCAAATGTCTTAAAAATAATAAAAAATTGAATACTTACCCTTCGCCGGGTGCCCGGGAGTTGAGACACCACATCTACTGTGCTTCCAGGACCTGTCAAGATCTGTGATTGGCTGCTCGCGATCATGTGATATGTGACGTGCATATCACATGATTGCGAGCGGCCAATCACAGGCCCTGGAAGGAGATCAGACGTGAATGTCTTGGCTCCCAGCTCCTGAACACCCGGCGGAGGGTAAGTATTCAATTTTTATTATTTTTAGACATTTGGATAACTTTTATTTAGGTTTCGCAGTGTATATTAATACACTATGAAACCCAAAAGGGGCTGTCACACAGGGTAGGAACAAAGGATTCTTCCTCCGCTGTGTGACATCAGTCCTGCAGCGCCGGCGTATTCCCGCTGGAATTGTGCATTGTCTGAACGGTGATGCGTAATTCCAGTGGGAATAATGGGCTCCTATGGGAGAAAGTGCGGGCGCAGATGCGTAAAGAATTGACATGTTGATTCTTTTTACGCCCGCGCTTTCTCCCATAAAAACGCAGCGTATATTTACGCAGCGTCTGCACGGCAAAAGTGAAAGTGCATTCACTTTGCCGGCAGACGGAGATGCAGGTGCGCTTTTTTGAAAAGCGCAGCGTAAAAAGGAGCAAGGTGTGAACGTAGCCTTAGATTTCTGAATTCAGCTCACGAAAAATGGGAACAAACACAAAAGTGTCCTCTTTATATTCGTGCTCAGTATACAGAAATCTAGAGACAAATTCAGGCATTCTGCTCTTTATATCTCAAATTTATTTCAATATCTGCAGAAATAGGTGTGGCTGTATCCTGAGCCTTATTATCTATAATGCAGATCTGAGCTGTAACTGTCATCTGGCCCTTTAACAACAGTCAGGAAGTGATCACCATCATCATCATCATCGTTTCTGGTTTCTCTCCTCCCATCCAGGAACTTTGCATTATTGCACTGAATACAGAGAGCGACATATCCCTGTAATGTGCAACTGAGGATCGCACCAAAGACCCCGGTGAAGTGTCTACACACAGGTGGGTCACACAGGTGCGTTTCTTCTATTCTCATTTAGACGTTTGCAGAATTCTGTAACCGAACACACAGCGAATGAAAGTTATAATATTCCAGATTCTCCTGTGTTTGTGTCCAGCACTGACCTCCTGGAATGTAGCAGAAGCCACATTGTACATTGTAACAACACACCTGCTCTTTACAGTCATCTGTCACCTAGTAACACATGCGGGAAAGATGAGAGGACATTTAGTATCAGTATACCGCAAATACCAGAGCATTATTCATGGCAGTTCTCCTACATTGTGTCAGGGGAGCGGTGAATGGCGCCTCAGGCAGATCCACACTCGTTTCCATTAGAGAAGCGATGAGTTGTAATTTTGAAATAACGCCTTTGAAGGGAAAGTGTCATCAAAAAATGACCTATTATTCAAAGGAAATCTTTGCTGCCCCATCTGAGAGCAGCTTGATGAAGGGACAGAGACCCCGATACAAGCGATGTATCACTTATGGTACCTTTACACGCCGCTACAGGATGGTGGAAACAACCGGGTAGATGAGACAAATGTATCTTGCACCGCCAAATCAACCCGCGGTCGCGGTGTGTAAAGACAGTTGTTGCCACCCGTCACTTGAGGCACCTGTTTCAGAGCAGAGCTCAAAAACAGGTTGATTTCAAGGCGATGGTTACGGCCTGTATCGGCGTGTAAATAAGGAACAGGAGGGTTGTTTCGACACCTTGCTATCTACCTGCGGCGTGTCACAAGCTCAGGGAAACCGCCCCCTTCAGCGATCATTGGTGGAAGCTCCTGCGTTACGATTGGTAGTCGCTGCATAGGGAGGCATATTTAAGGAGCTGACCAGTCACACTACACAATTGCTCGAGCGTCATGTATTAGTCAGCCTCCTGCGCTAGCTGCCCAATCATGATGTTATTGCTTTGTCCTATCAGCGTACGGAATTCTCGTAATCCACAATTGTGGCACGCCTATGTGTTGTCCCTGCTGCCTTTGTTCCGCCCATATTATTTTGTTATAGCAGCGTGTAAATGAGGTAAGGTGAGCTACAGAAATTAACTTGTGGCACCCGGCGGTGTATCCAGAGATAGATGTAACCTACTGTAGTGCACCTTGTTGCGGCGTGTAAAGGTGGTGCGGGTACCGTTTTCAACCGTTTGTGCGTGCTCACGCACGTGAAGCACCCGGTTGTTTCCACCATCCTGTAACAGCGTGTAAAGGTACCATTACTCTGCTTCTTCCTATTGTTTTGATAAACCCTGTTTTATATGCTGTTATCTGGGATGGTCTCTGTACATATCTGTGATGCCCATCAGGGCCGTGGGGTTCTCGGTAGCCGCGTCGGTCAGTTCTCCATGGCCCTGGGCGCACAGTAATGGGGGTTATTTATAGGGGATAAACGTGATGCCACTTGTGGTGTTCGGCCAGGGATGGCCGACGCTGCAGATTATGATCGCTGGAGCACAGGTGGAGCTGGGCCCCAGGGATAGACAATCAGTTACTGGAAGATGATGGGGGCAGGGATAGTGTTGTGCGGGAGGTAGCAGAGAAGGTGCGACAATAAATGAAGGTACCTTTTACCTAGGGATCAGGTAAGTACGACCCAGCCGGGTGCTGTGCTCTCCCAGGAAATAGCTTGGCCAGCTCTCAGTTGATTTGGGGCCACTCCACCAAGACACCTTTCCATAAACCTTTCCCAGTTGACTCGCATGCTGATCTTTCCTGCATCTTCGTGGCCTACCACATCCCACAGCAGGCGGCTGCAAGCCCTGTCGAGCGAAGGCCAGGCACATCCTCTGACCCTCGTATAGCCACTGTGCCTGGATGGGTCCACAGATACGGCCACACACAGACTTGCAATCCGGAGGCCTTGGGTTTCCTAGCTAAGGCGTACAGCCCTTCCACTAGATCGGGGCCGGTCCCCTCTTGCAACCTAGTCCCTCCACTTGCCTCCAGCCGCCGGTGGATTCAGGGAGCCACGGGTGATTCCTCACTCCCGTGTTCCCTAGGACTCCCTCTCTCTACTCCTCCACTCCACTACCTAACTCCTCCTCCTTCTCTCTCCCTCTTTCTAAACTGTTCTCTTTCCTTCTCTACCACCCCCTCTACCTCTTCCGTCCTCCAGCCTGAGGATCGGGGCCCTCCCTCCAATAGGGTCCGCCCAGGCTCCCCCGACTTGGTGTCAGGATGGTGTTGGGTGCAGTGTTTGTGTCTTGGCTTTGCTAATCCCTCTCACCTGAGAGCGGTGACCCTACACCTGTGGATCACTGTAGCAACCAATCCACAGGGGTGCTACATATCCACCCTCACCATTGATTGTCATCTTTCTGTCTCCACTGTTCATAGGCAGAAAACAAGCAATCAGTGGTGGGGACTGGGTTATATTGATCTCAACATTTTGAACACTACATTGCAGGTATAAAGTCACCTGTCACCAGGTTTTTCCCATATAAACTGCAGCCACCACCAGTAAGCCCTTATATACACATTGCAGAATCTATTAAATACTTACCTTATCCCATTCGTCATTAACAGCAGCCTGTGACCACACCCCAGTCTGTTCCCCACAGCAGCCTGTGCCCCCACCTGAGGCTATGTGCCCCCAGCAGCCTTTGTTCCCACCTCAGCTTGTGTGCCCCCACCCCATTAATGTAATGTTACCTTGTACACACTTTGTTATAATTTTACTTTTACCACAGGGGGAGGGGTGACCACACAGGGGACACAGCTCAAACAAGAGAGCACAGAGGGGAGAAGACAGCACAGAGGAGAGAGAGACAGCACACAGAGGAGAGAGAGACCACACAGGGGAGAGAGACAGCACACAGGGGAGAGAGCCCACAGGGGGAGAGACAGCACATAGAGGAGAGAGAAACATCACAGTGGGAAAGACAGCACACATGAGGGAGAGACAGCGCACAGGAGGAGAGACCACACACAGGGGGGAGAGCACACAGTAGGAAGACAACTCATAGGAGAGAGCACACAAGGGGAGAAGACATCACAGGGGTGGAGAGACCATGGAGGAAAGAGAGACAGCTCAAAGGAGAGAATACAGAGGGGAGCAGACAGCACAGGGGGCATAGATGGCCGCCAAGCCCAGTGCTGCAAAGGCACCACCTTCCCAATGCAATAGCATTGGGCCTCCATCTAGTAATGTACAGTACATTCAAAGATTTTTCTGTATTTTCATGACTATGAAAATTGTAGATTCACACTGAAGGCATCAAAACTATGAATTAACACATGTGGAATTATATACTTAACAAAAAAGTGTGAAACAACTGAAAATATGTCTTATATTCTAGGCTCTTCAAGGTAGCCACCTTTTGCTTTGATTACTGCTTGGCACACTCTTGGCATTCTCTTGAGCTTCAAAGCAGCAAAGCACCCCACACCATCACACCTCCTCCTCCATGCTTCACAGTGGGAACCAGGCATGTAGAGACCATCTGTTCACCTTTTCTGTGTCGCACAAACACACGGTGGTTGGAACCAAAGGTCTCAAATTTGGACTCATCAGACCAAAGCACAGATTTCCACTGGTCTAATGTCCATTCCTTGTGTTCTTTAGCCCAAACAAGTCTCTTCTGCTTGTTGCCTGTCCTTAGCAGTGGTCTCCTAGCAGCTATTTTACCATGAAGGCCTGCTGCACAAAGTCTCCTCTTAACAGTTGTTGTAGAGATGTGTCTGCTGCTAGAACTCTGTGTGGCATTGACCTGGTCTCTAATCTGAGCTGCTGTTAACCTGCGATTTCTGAGGCTGGTGACTCGGATGAACTTATCCTCCGCAGCAGAGGTGACTCTTGGTCTTCCTTTCCTGGGGCGGTCCTCATGTGAGCCAGTTTCTCTGTAGCACTTGATGGTTTTTGCAACTGCACTTGGGGACACCTTGAAAGTTTTCACAATTTTTCGGACTGACTGACCTTCATTTCTTAAAGTAATGATGGCCACTCGTTTTTCTTTACTTAGCTGCTTTTTTCTTGCCATAATACAAATTCTAACTGTCTATCCAGTAGGATTATCAGCTGTGTATCCACCAGACTTCTGCACAACACAACTGATGGTCCCAACCCCATTTATAAGGCAAGAAATCCCACTTATTAAACCTGACCGGGCACACCTGTGAAGTGAAAACCATTTCCGGTGACTACCTCTAGAAGCTCATCAAGAGAATGCCAAGAGTGTGCAAAGCAGTAATCAAAGCAAAAGGTGGCTACTAAGAAGAACCTAGAATATAAGACATATTTTCACATGTGTTAATTCATAGTTTTGATGCCTTCAGTGTGAATCTACAATTTTCATAGTCATGAAAATACAGAATAATCTTTGAATGCGAAGGTGTATCCAAACTTTTGGTCTGTACTGTATATAAGTCCATAGACCAATTTGTATAACACAACAAATACTATTTATTATACTCGCCTGTGGGGCAGTCTAGTCCCATGGATGTAGCTGATCTTGCTCCGGCGCCTCCTTTCTTCTTGTGATCACCGTCCTCCTTCTCTGCTTTATGTGCATGATGTGTCCTACGTGATCCACACAGCTGCCCC
>JARQOC010000002.1:691807407-692094346 GCA_033576535.1 Allobates femoralis | reverse complement strand
CCTTGTAGCTTTCTAAATCGTATAAAAACATATGTTGCTCCCCTGCCCCTTCTTGGTGTAGTAATGTCCCCAATACTGTACAAATGTTCCTTATCCTGGGCCCCTTACAGGTATATATGTTCCCATCCTGGTATATATATATTCCCCATGCTGGCCCCCCTTGGTATATGTCCCCATCCTGGGCCCCCCTGGGATGTGTGCCCCATCCTCGGCATCCAAGGGATGTGTCCCCCATCCAGGGCCCTCCTGGTATTTGTCCCCCATGCTTGGCCCCCCCCCGGGATGTGTACCCCATCCTTGGCCCCCCAGGGATGTGTCCCCCACTCTGGTCCCCCCGAGATGTGTCCCCCATTCTGGCTTCCCCCGGGATATGTCCCCCATTCTGGGCACCCCTGGGTTGTGTCACCCATCCTTGCCGCCCCGGGATGTTTCCCCCATCCTGAGCCCCCCCCCGAGATGTGTTCCCATTCTGGCCCCCCCGGGATATGTCCCCCATTCGATCACAAGAAGAAAGGAGGAGCCAGATCAAGATAAGCGACACCCATTGGATCAAACCTCCCCGTAGGTGAGTATAATAAAAGCTCTTTTTCTATGTTATACAGATTGGTCTGGGGACTTATATACAGTATTCTAGACTGTTGTATTTAAGGGCTTACTAGTGGTGGTCGCAGCTTATAGGGGAAAAACCTTATGACAGGTTCACTTTAAAAATCTCCTTCTGATAGAAGTGATTTACTACAACTACAGCAAGCAGCTCAGTAATTGAATCAGGGTCCTGATCTTACATTGTGTTGCACTCAGATGAGGTAGCAAAAACCTGGACATTGAGTCTCTCCTTTAATGGAATCTGTCAGGTCAAAAATCCATGAGTAACTGCTATTATTTTCTAATTCCTCGCTCTAAACTCTCTCTATTTATGTATTTCTTTTATTTATATTTCCCTCCTATCTTCTGTAAACTTCAAATAACGAGATTCATTCCATCTGTCAATCACAGTGAATGATCCACTTAGTTCTCTGGTGTCCCCTCCCCATGGGATGAATATGCATGTCACATATTCACATTACTGCACAGGAGATCAGTAAGGGGGGGCTGTATGCTCCTATCTGCACTATGTGTTTGCAGACAAGCAAGAGGTCAAATACAACACAGAAACTGTCACAGCAGGGATACCTGCTTAGAGAAACAAATGGAGTCTAGGTAAGGCAGATCTGTAATAGCTCTCTCCCTCCTTGTCCTCAACAGAACAGACCTCCTGAAAGTGGAACCTGACACTGCACGTTTAGCAAAGAGAGGAGGGAGGAGGGAGCTGCTGAGAGGAAGTAGGGAACTGCTGAGAGGGAGTGCATAATGACATGACAGTTTATACAGCAGCCGGACTATTCCTGTTTGCTTATAAGGACAGGACTAATCCAGGAGTTTACTGCAGGGTCTGACAATGCTAATAACCTGGAAACTACAAACGGAACAACGATTTTACATGTTTTTAAAAGGTCTGCCCAGGCACTATTCAAGGGTAATATTAGTATCATACTGAATAATGATCTGACAGTGTCCCTTTAAATAAAGTCAAAAGTATGATTGCGCAGCAGCTCAGTGGTTAGCACTGTACGGAGGCTCAGTGGTCAGCACTGTACAGTGGTTCAGTGGTCAGCACTGTATGGTGGCTCAGTGGTTAGCACAGCAGCCTTGCAGCACTGGGGTCTTGGGTTGAAATCCCATCAAGGACTACATCAGCAAGGAGT
The DNA here is from genome assembly GCA_033576535.1 of Allobates femoralis. Lineage (NCBI taxonomy): Eukaryota > Metazoa > Chordata > Amphibia > Anura > Aromobatidae > Allobates > Allobates femoralis. Next base: position 692,092,601 of record JARQOC010000002.1, on the reverse strand, counting down.
TTGTATGTTCTTCCCTTGTTTGTGTGGGTTTCCTTCGCCATTTCCTCCCATGCTCCAAAGACTGAGAGGGGATATAGATTCTGATGGGGATAGTGTTGCTGATGTATATAAAGCACTGTGGAATTAATGGCGCTATATAAGTGAATAAATACTGTAATATGGCAATGTTCACATTTATTTCCTATTGAACACTGGATGTTGCCAGACACTATGTGATTGTATAGAAGCACTAACTGAGCTTCCTCTAATCAGGGCCAACACCATTGTGAAAGGAGGGAGAGGAGGGGAACTGTGACATCACCTGTTGTGAATAGTGGATCCTACGTTATCAGCGGTGTATAGTGTTACCTGTCATTGCAATCCTGTGTGTGATGATAACAATATACAGTCCCTGACAGAAGTAATGTCGCTTATCCATGTTATGTAAATAAAAGCTTATAACCGGATGTTAAATTCATCCATTGGTTGTATAAATTACTCTTTTGAAAGCTGAAAACCTCCAAAATTTGGTTTAGGTTAAGAAAATAAATTGGCATCAATGCTGAAATATTGATCATTTAATGAACACAGAATGGTCAGATTTTAGTAAGACAAACGTTTTGTCGTCTAGTCATATAATGCACCTAGTCCTAGTTTACATCCTCACCTGTGCTCAGTAAATGATCAGTTAATGAGTTGGTGTATCTAAAAAGAAACCCAGCACCCCACACCTTCACTTGAACTGCAGCTTGAGCTCTGACAACATGCCAAAAATGCACCCTGCAACTTGATTATTAAGAGGCTGAAGACCAGATCCACTGCAGTGGGGCTGGCATCTTTAATGTGTCTCAGTGTCAAGTACAAAGAATTAAGAAAAGATTTGAAGAGGCTGGAGATGTGTTTGACAAGCCCAGGTCCGGTAGACCCCACAAGACAACTGTTCAGGAGGAACGTTTGTTGGTTAGAAAATCCAAAGCAAGCCCCTCTTCCACTGCAGCAGAGCTCCAACAGGCCTGGTCACCTCAAGTCCCTGTGTCAACTAGAACAGTTTATAGGATTCTGTCTCGAAATGGCCTCCATGGTCGAATCAGTGCCCAGAAGCCAGCACTAAACAAAAGGCAAATAAAAAACTATGTGGCATTTGCAAAGTCCCACAGCCTGCTAAAGAACTAGATGCTGGAAAAGTGGCAGAAGGTGGATTTCTCTGATGAATCTTCAGTAGAATTACACCACAGCGGGTGCACATACTGCAGGAGACCTACTGGAGCCCGTATGGATCCAAAATACACCCAGAAAACAGTTACATTTGTTGGTGGAAAGATCATGGTCTGGGGTTACATTCAGTATGGGGGTGCGCAAAACATTTGCAAGGTGGAAGGCAATATCAATAGCCTGAAACATCAAGAAGTATTAACTACCTCTTATAATTCAAATCATAAAAGGGGTCAAATTCTGCAGCAGGATGATGTTCCATCATCATAAATCCATCTCTATAACAAAGTTCCTTCAGGCAAAAAAGATCAAGGTGCTCAAGGACTGGCCAGCCCAGTCACCAGACATGAACATCATTGAACATGTTTGGGGTAAGATGAAAGAGGAAGCTTGGAAGACAAAACCAAAGAATCTAGATGAACTCTGGGAGGCATGTAAGACTGCATTCTTTGCTATTCCTGATGACTTCATTAATAAATTGTATGAATCATCATTGAACCGCATGGATGCAGTCCTTCAAGCTCATGGAAATCACACAAAATATGAAATATGACTCTAATAGCGCCTCAACTTCATTCACCAATGTTATGCAACATATATTTGTATTTTAAGTAAATTTTTTGTTTGAAAATCACATTACTTTCTGTGGGTGACAAAACTTTTGTCTTGCCAAACCATTCTGTGTTCATTAAATGATCAATATTTCAGCATTGATGCCAATTTATTTTCTTAGCCTAAACCACATTTCGGAGGGTTTCAGCTTTCAAAAGAGTAATTTATAAAACCAATGGATGAATTTAACTTCAGGTTATAAGCTTTTATTTACATAACATGGGTAAGTGACGTAACTTCTGTCAGGGAATGTAGCATAGGATATATTGGCGGGCACACGGAATTATGTGCACACGCCTTAATGAATGCAAACGATAGTTTCTTTATTGGTGCAAAGATAACTCAACTTTTACTCAACGCGTTTCCACCAATGCTTTGGTCTTTCTCGCGCTGGTTGCTAGGAAGAAAGGAAAACACAACATAAGTATGTACAAATTCACAGCATCAGGACAAGTACATGTTATGATGTTGTGAATTTGTAAATATTTATGTTGTGTTTTCCTTTTTTCCTAGCAAGTGTGAGATGATAATGAGTCTGCTGAAAAGTCAATAGAAGAACATTAATTCTGAGTCTAGTATAAAGCATAGTGACCAGTGTGGGGTCCCGGGTTCAAATCCCACCAGGGACCTCATCTGCGAGGAGTTTGTATGTTCTGCTTGTGTTTCCTTGTGTTTCCTGGGGTTTCCTTCAGGTTCTCTGGTTTCCTTCCTCCCACACTCCAAAAACTGAGAGAATGTAGATTGTGAGCCCAATGGGGACCGTGATGATACCTGTAAAGTGTTGCAGAATAAGATGGTGCTATATAAGTAACTAAAATAATATAAATGAATAATAGGTCATTTTCTGAATCCCGCATGTCATTTCCATCTTGCCGCCTTCAACGAGTGACTGAATCACTGCCAAACTGAAGTTTCTTTACTTAGTGATCAATCCGGAGAACAGTGTACAGGAGCGGCTGTGAATGAATAGCATGATTCATCTTTGGTGACACAATGTGAGGATTAAAGAGAAAATTCTGCTAGACTTCTTAAAGAGGTTGTTAGAGAGAATGTGTCACAAATGTTTTTGCTACCTAATCTGAGAGCAGCATGACATAGAAGGGAGACGCAGTCTGCAGTGATGTCACCTACAGGGCTACTGGGTGTAACTAGATAAAATCACTAATAAAAAAGCCAAGAAGCCAGCGCTGCCCGTGGTTAGCACACAATACAAAAAGTACATATGCACAAATTAATTTCTAACTGTACTTTAAAATTGAGACATTTGGCAAACAGTTGATCAATTCTTTGAGCTACCCGCCACGTCACGGCATTCTCAGATGGAGCAGTCCTACTTTACAATTTTTACGACCTCCTGAAGCATTAAAAGCAAAACCACATTGAATGCACATGTACCTGAACCACAGCGCCAGAAAGGCAAGCGCAGATAAAGACCGACCAGGTCCAGACATGACGTGACGTGGCGGGGTAGCTCAGAGAATTGATCAATTGTTTGCCAAATGTCTCAGTTTTAAACTACAGTTAGAAATTAATATGTGCATATGCACTTTTTGTACAGCGTGCTAACCATAGGCAGCGCTGGCTTCTTGGCTTTTTTATTAGATAAAATCACTGTTTTATCAGCAGGAGATTCACTACTGCCATATAGTGCTCAATATTTACAAGCTCTGTATAACCCCGTGGCACTGCTGATTGGCAGCTTTTTGCCTATGCACAGCGTACCCAAAAATCTGCCTATCAGTGGTGTGGGTGGGGTTATACAGAGCTCAGCATTCAGAGAACTGGGAATTCTGCAGAAGACAAAACAGTTTTTAATCAAATCTACGATAATCAGCCCAGTAAGTGACACATCGCTGGAATCAGGTCACTGCCCCTACATTATGCTGCTCTCAGATTGGGTAGTAAACATCTTATGACAGATTCCATTTAATAAATCATTAATTAATCTAAGGCTTCTGATATAGTGACAGCATTTATTCCTCCATTTTTTCATAGTTTATAGCATCTTTTCTACGCGGCCACAACAACCATAATCTATATTTCGGTTATAGCTGAAGTAATACCGTATATACTCGTGTATAAGCCGACCCGTGTATAAGCCGACCCCCCCACTTTTGCCCCCAAAATCTGGGAAAAACTATGGACTCGTGTATAAGCCGAGGGTGGACCCCAGCACAGGTATACAGCCCCAGCAGTGTGATATACAGGCCCCCCGATGGTATACAGGCCTCCCCAGTGGTAGTATACAGCCCCCAGCAGTGTGGTATACAGCAGCCTCCCTAGTGGTATATACAGGCCCCAGCAGTGTTACAGCAGCCTTCCCAGGGTATATACAGCAGCAGCCCCATGGTATATACAGCAGCAGCCCCATGGTATATACAGCAGCAGCCCCAGGGTATATACAGCAGCAGTCCCAGGGTATATACAGCAGCAGCCCCATGGTATATACAGCAGCAGCCCCAGGGTATATACAGCAGCAGCCCCAGGGTATATACAGCAGCAGCCCCATGGTATATACAGCAGCAGCCGCAGGGTATATACAGCAGCAGCCCCATGGTATATACAGCAGCAGCCCCAGGGTATATACAGCAGCAGCCCCATGGTATATACAGCAGCAGCCCCAGGGTATATACAGCAGCAGCCCCATGGTACATACAGCTGCAGCCCCAGGGTATATACAGCAGCCCGAGGTATACAGGCCCCCATCAGTATACAGGCCCCCCCCCCATGGTCCGTAAACCTGTAAAAGAAGATGATTATACTTATCACTGTCCCGCTGCCGTCCCCGCTCTGCATCGCGATCCTCCATCTGCATCGCGATCCTCCATCTTCATTCACCGGCTTCCGACTTCCTGTGTTCTGCGCCGAATGACGTAATTGTCGGCGCCGATAGGAAGCCGGAAGATGGAGGAGCGCGATGCAGATGGAGGATCGCGAAGCAGAGCGGGGACGGCATCGGGACAGCGATAAGTATAATCATCTTCCTTTACAGGTTTACGGACCATGGGGGGGGGCCTGTATACTGATGGGGGGCCTGTATACCTCTGGGGGGGAGGCGCCCGTATAGTGACTCGCGTATAAGCCGAGGGGGTAACTTTTCAGCCCAATTTTTGGGCTGAAAAACTCGGCTTATACGCGAGTATATACGGTATATGTTTTACATATATGCATCACATCAGTATACAGATGCAAATTGTCTCTTCAGAGAGGAAGAGGACTAGAACTCTAGCGCCAGTAGAAGTCAATGTCGACCCTTTAACGAGTCTTTCCATGTGACTTAGGATAAAAACCAATCAGAATCTCAATTTGCAGACAGTGTTTTGGGGTGTTGCCCTTCGTCAGTGCAATTATGGGATCTGATTTGACTGTGTGGGGTCTAAGGGGTAATGTTTCTCCTTGTGGAGAATGACATGCGAGTGTAAAACGGCTTATAAGACATTCAGTGCTCTATGCAAGCTTGCTTTTCAACTCTAGTGCCACCTATTGGAAGTATCAACCAAAAAGTCATTATTTAACAAGTATTTCCATGTGACTTAGGATAAAAGTCAAATCAGATAGGGATGAGCGAGTCCTAAATTACTCGGAATCGCTAGACCCGCACGAGTCTGAGCCCAGGACTCGCTACTCGTTGCGAGTCTAGCGAGTCCAATGTTAATGAATAGGGAACCGAGTAATATACGAATAATGCTATTTCCAAATCGCTGATGTGTCTCTGAAAGTGTGCGAGTCCAAACTCGCAGGTTTTTCTCTTATTTGGAGCCGAGCTGCAGGCAGGACACCGTACAGCAATGCACTGGCACAGGAAAAAATTGTTTAGTACGCAGAACCAGGCACTGTTAGGGCTCCTTCACATTTGCGTATGGTAACGCAGCGTATGCTGCGTTCCCATACGCATCCAAACGCATGCGCACTGCGTTCCTATGTTTAACATAGGAACGCATAGTGCCTGCGTTTGGCAGCGTTTGCTGCGTTCGGGTGCGGATGCGGACGATATCTGCTCTCTTCAGGGTCCAGCGTCCGCACCCGGGACGCAGCATGTTGCATTTTTTTGGGCGCTCGGGGACCTTGGAAGATCAGCAAGCGTCCCCAAGCGCACAAAACCTGCATTGTCTTCAATGGGTCCGCAGTGTTCTGCGCTTGACAGCGCAGGAGAACGCTGCGGACCCATTGAAAAATCTCCCGGTGGCCGCCGGTGATGTCACAGGAGCTCACCGACGGCCACCGGGAGATCAGCTCAGCCTCTGCTTCTTCTCTTCTTCTTCCCTTCTTCTTGTCTTCTTCCCCGCCGGCGGTAATCTCCTAGCGATGTCGGCGGGGAGAACAGCTGATTTGACAGCTGTTTGAATCTTCCCGCGCCGACATCTCCTCTCGGTGTCGGCGCGGGAAGATTCAAACAGCTGTCAAATCAGCTGTTCTCCCCGCCGACAGTCCCGGAGCTTACCGGCGGCCGGGGGGCGGAGATCTCTGGCGCTGATCTCCGCCCCGGCCCGCCCCCGGACAAAGCCGATTGGCTGGCCGGGCTCCCTAGTGATGTGTCCGCAGGCGGACATTATCCGCTGCGGACACATCAAAAGACCATGCTTTTGACAGCGTTTGTGTCTGCATGCCATCAGCATGCAGACACAAACGCAAATGTGAAGGTAGCCTTAGGCTGCGGTGCTGGCTGCGTGCAAGTTTACAAGTACCGTGCGAGCTGCAGGCAGGACACCGTACAGCAACGCACTGGCACAGGAAAAAATTGTTTAGTACGCAGAACCAGGCACTGTTAGGCTGCGGTGCTGGCTGCGTGCAAGTTTACAAGTACCGTGCGAGCTGCAGGCAGGACACCGTACAGCAACGCACTGGCACAGGAAAAAATTGTTTAATACGCAGAACCAGGCACTGTTAGGCTGCGGTGCTGGCTGCGTGCAAGTTTACAAGTACCGTGCGAGCTGCAGGCAGGACACCGTACAGCAACGCACTGGCACAGGAAAAAATTGTTTAGTACGCAGAACCAGGCACTGTTAGGCTGCGGTGCTGGCTGCGTGCAAGTTTACAAGTACCGTGCGAGCTGCAGGCAGGACACCGTACAGCAACGCACTGGCACAGGAAAAAATTGTTTAGTACGCAGAACCAGGCACTGTTAGGCTGCGGTGCTGGCTGCGTGCAAGTTTACAAGTACCGTGCGAGCTGCAGGCAGGACACCGTACAGCAACGCACTGGCACAGGAAAAAATTGTTTAGTACGCAGAACCAGGCACTGTTAGGCTGCGGTGCTGGCTGCGTGCAAGTTTACAAGTACCGTGCGAGCTGCAGGCAGGAGGCCGTACAGCAACGCACTGGCACAGGAAATGTTTTGTGGAAAAATGGCACCAAAATTATTTGGTAGACTAGTGCCAAAAATAAGAAAAAGCTTAGGATTACAGCTCTGCGGAAAGCTGGGTGAACTAAGCTCTGAGGATGGTGCTGGATTCACTGTAAGGCTGCTCCTATCTCCCCTTCCTTACAGTCCTGTACAGCAATCCTCCGTCCTGGTAGTTCTGAAAAGAACTTTTGGGTTATGTGTGAGGAATCTTGACTCCTACACTCCGTCCTGTTAGTTCTGAAAAGAACTTTTGGGTTATATGTGACTCCTACACTGCCTAACTGTCCCTAGATCTGCTCCAAGTCTCCCTGCACTAGGTCAGCTCTTCTCAGGAATGTGCCCAAAATGGCGGGGGCAAGCCTTATATACTGCCTTGCCTGTCATAGATGACATAGGCATCACGATGGACAGCAGCCAATCATAGTCCTGACACAACCAAAGCTGCTATGGCATTACTGACTATGATTGGCTAAGATGCTTGTCCTTCTTCACAAGTTTTCTGACCTAACACGCAATGCTGACTAATAACATAAAAGATTCTGGATTCGCGAGTCCCGAATAGAGAATACAGGACTCGGAATCGCAGACTCGCTAGGATTCGGACTCGTAGACTCGCTCAGACTCGCTGCTGTTTGGGGAGATTCAAGCTATATAGCGATGTGATAGAGCGAGTCTAGCGAGTCTAGCGAGTGAGATAAAGTAAACTCTGACAAAACTAAGATTGCCATTGACTTGCATTGGACTCGTTACTGAGCGAGTATTCGCTAAAAGACTCGCCGATTACCGAGTCCAGCGAGTCCCTTAAGAATCGCCGAGTAACGAGTCCTAGCGAGTAGACTCGCTCATCCCTAAAATCAGAATCTCAATTTGAAGTCACGTTTCATGATATTGCGCCACTTCAGTGCAAAGCATGAGATCTAATCTGGCTGTATGAAAGGTTTCTGACTGGGGTCTAATGAGTAATGTTTCTTTTTATGAAGAGTGACATGCCTAATATTTTGGATTATATTTAATAGGTGGCACTAGAATTCAAGTCCCCTTCTCTCTGAAGAGGCAGCTTGTGACGTACCCCAGGGCCGTGGGGTATACAGAACCGGGCTTTTGATGCTTCTGGCGGGAGTCACAGGGGTCGAGTGCCCGGCTCTGTGGCCCCGGGAGTCAAGTTAAAAGCTCTGGGGGTAGTGCTGAGCTCTCTGGTGTTTCTGTGCCTCCTGGGCTTTGTTGTGGATGGAAGACTTGGAATCTCCCGCCCTCTGGGTTTGGGTGCTGGGACTGGAATACCCTCACAATCTCAGACACCGGTGTCCGCTTCTGGCGCTCTCCACTGGGGCAAGCCCGGCAACCGACTCCACTCACCAGACCTGCTTCTCCACTTCCTCAGACCCTCTCCCACGGGTCCCTCATGCTTGCTAGTCTCTGTCCCAGGAAGAGCCTTACTCTGCTCCTGTCCTCGACCTCTTCACAGTCCTCCTAGGAACTGAACTGCCTAACCCCGCCCCATGCCAGAATTTATAGGGGAGCTCCCCTGAATCTGGGTCAGAGCTCCCCCTTCTGGTCTGGAGTCAGGAAAGGTGTTGTGTGTAGTGGGCTTCCCTGGTGTGGATACCTCTTCTTGCCTCCAGGCAGAACAGTACCTCCTGAGGGAGGCAATGTCATTGTGGCAACCGGACTCTGGGGTGCCACACTTGCATATTGAATTTCCCAGCAGAGCATTACAGCATGGCTTATAAATTTCCTTGCATGTCAGGTGTGTCACTCTCCACAAGGAGAAACATTACCTTATTAACATTAGTGACCCAAGAGTGCAATAAAAGTCAACATCAATATGTTCAAAACCTTATACAGTCATGGTCGAAAGTGTTGGCACCCTTGAACTTGTTCCAATTTCACATAAAACCCCCAAAATGGGCCGGACAAAATACTGGCACCTTTAACTTAATATTTGCATGCAAACTCTTTGGAATAAATAACTGTAATCAATCGCTTCCTATAACCATCACAAGCTTCTTCTCACCAGAAATTTTGGGCTCTTCTTTATAATCTGCTCCAAGTCTCTCTTATTTGAAGGCGTCTTTTCCCAACAGCAATTTTAAGATCTCTCCATGTGATCAATGGGATTTAGATTCAGACTCATTCCCTTCAAAGGTCTCAGGGCTTTGTAAACTTCTTGATTATGACACGCACAGTGGACAAAGGAACACCAAGATCTCAGGAGATGGACTTGTAACCTTAAGATTATTGACATTTTTTATCAAATGTTGTTTTCAAATAAAGAAACTGTAATTTCAATAATTTTCTGGAGGAAATACTTCATGTTCTGGCACAATTTCAAGGGTGCCAACACTTTTAGCCATGACTGTATGTAGGTTACAGACGTTTTCTGATTCATTTCTGTGAAACGATGAAATAAAACTGGAGTTTCTTGTACCTATGGATCTATGATACGTCAGGAGGAGTAAGAATTAAGACAACGCTGAAAGGAACACCCTGCCTGCAGTGAAGCATGGCAGGGGCTTAGTGATGCCTACAGGGAATCTTTGTGCTGGACTTGGTGATGCATACAAGGAAGCTTAGCGGTAGCTTGGTGATGCCTGCAATGAAGAATGGACGTAGTTTGGTGATGCCTACAGTGAAGCATGGTGGTGGCTTTATGATGCCTACAGTGAAGCATGGTGGTGGCTTTGTGATGCCTACAGTGAAGAATGGGGGTGGCTTGGTGATGCCTACAGTGAAGCATGGGGGTGGCTTGGTGATGCCTACAGTGAAGCATAATGGTGGCTCAAGGAAGAATGGCAGGGGCTCAGTGATTCCTAAAGTGAAGAATGGTGGAGGTTTGGTGATGCCTACAGTGAAGCATGTCAGGGGCTCGATGCTGCTATGGGCCTGTTTTCCTTCTTCTGACACTGGATACCTGCAATGTGTAAAGGACAAGATGGAGTTAAACAGTTGGGAAATATTAGAAGAAAATTAAATGCTTACTGTGTTGAAGTTAAAATTTGGGCCTCATTGGGCATAATTTTTTGGTCCTCGGTCTCCCGCTGGTCAGCACACATCGCTGCGTGTGACAGCGAGAGCAACGATCAGCGACCTCACAGACTGGTAACCATGGTAAACACCGGATATCTAGGCAGCGCGCGCTGCCTAGATACCCGGTGTTTACCATGGTTACCAGCGCTAAGCAGGGAGGACGCTGGTAACTATGATAAACAGCGGGTAACTAGGCAGCGCAGATACCCACTGTTTATCATAGTTACCAGTGTCCCCCCGCTTCCAGCGATGTGGAGGTGGCTCCCTGGTCGCTGAGGAGATCTGCCTGTTTGACAGCTCCCCAGCGACCAGGTAACGACGCACCAACGATCCTTACAGGATCGTTATCATTGTCTGGATCGCTGTTGCGTCGTTGTGTGTGACGGGAGCTTAACTCTTGCAGGAGGTTTGACCAGGAGACCAGGACTGTATGTCATCCATTTCATGCACTGAGAAACTTGCTCCAACCCATGGTGGAGGTGTGTTCTTTTTTCCATTGATTGTTGTTTATGAGTGGTCAGCATCATACAGTGGGACGAAGTACACGCCCCCAGTGAAAACTCTCTGAGAATGCCCAATTGGACTTAAATAAATAGTTAACTCATTAGGTGCTAAATACTTTCATTGCTAATGTTTACACAATGGCGGGATAAAGTTAATAAAACTTCATCTCTCCATTCTATGGCGCATTCTAATGAATGCACCAATTTCTGGAGTGACTGTGAGCTGCTGTTCTTTAGCCTGGGGGAAGAAATGCCTATGGGTCTCACCACACTGAGAATATAAGTCCCCAACTACCTAGTTTTTACCTTGGCTGGCGATCAAAAATAGGTCAAAGCCCACACATTTTTTTTTCTAATTATTTACTTAAATAATAGAAACTTGATTCCAGCTCACCCATTTGCTCTATGCTCCTCCGCCTGGAGTCTGGCTCAACAGGACTGGATTTTCCTTTTCTTTTTCTTTTTCAAAAGGAAATATAGTGCATACAAAAGAAAAATTTACATGATCAACATGATCCAGTCAACACGTTTCAACTGCACTAAGTTATTCTTACTCATGACTAATGGTTAAATAACATGCAGTCATTTATATATTCTTTTCAAAGTATAACACAGACGTTCTTAATTCACTTAACAATTAGGTGTTACATATGGTAACCGATGTAACAAATACTAGAATGACATTACAAAACTGCAAATTATTAGTGTCCATTTTTCCACAGCGCAGGTGAAAAAAAATGATAAGTCAAACACCAAAATTATGAAAAACACATGCTTGCGGGTTTTAAATGGACAACAAAATCCTAATGACACGCCCCCCCCAGGGATGTGGGATACTCGGAAAGGGCAACAGTACTTCTGGGGATTCACAGGGGTCGAGACCCGGCTCCGTGACCCTGACGGTGTCAATAAAAGTTTGGGGGTTAAGGTTTTGGGGATTAAAGTCATGACGCCACTTACGGTACTTGGCTAGGGATAGCCAGCACTGCAAATCAGACCTCAGGGCAGATGACGATGCATCCAGATGTTGTCGCTCCTTGTAGGCGGAGCGGTACCCCGATGTAGAAGTCTATGTGTAGATGGTAGCAAAGTTGCAGTGCAGGGCAAGGGACGTCAGAATAATTCAAGGACACAATTGATGCATTTCCACACTTTTACTCACTGTTTTCAAGTGGTAAAGTCCAGCCGGGTGCTCTGTTCTACGAGCCAGGGGTCCAGCCACTCCCAGGTAGATTGGAGACACTTAGCTGGTACCCCGTTCTGTTTACCTTTTCCGGGTCGTTTCCCTCTTGTGCTGGCTCCCTCCTGCCCCACACCTCACTCTGTGTCCCGCGCCAGTGGCCTCTGACCCTATCGGGCAACTTACTCTTCGTTCGCTTTGGCCCTATCCGGCCACCTTTGCAGCGAATGACGTGGATTTGTCTGCTGCCCCTGGAGATGCAGAAGCCTCCGACTGGCTAGATGAAGCCTCAAGTCTATTATACTAGTCTGGGCCCGGTGACCCTCTGTGGACCTGGTCCCTTTACTTGCCTACGACCGGCAATGGATGCGATCCCCATAGGCGGCTTTTCGCGCTGTTCGGCAAACTAGCCCATGATGGGAGGCTGCTCGACTCCCTTGTGGAGATGCCATCACACAGTCTTACAACATAGTCTCTGGGCGCACAGGACCCAATTTTTCGGGTCGGTACATCCTGTTTGTGACGCCAAAATGACACGCCCCCCAGGGGGGCACTCAGAACCGGGCAACAGTACTTCTGGGGAGTCACGGGGGTCGAGATCCAGCTCTGTGACCCTGGCGGTGTCAATAAAGTTTGGTGGTTAAGGGTTTGGAGATTAAAGTCATGACGACACCTACGGTACTCGGCCAGGGATGGCCGATGCTGCAGTTCAGTACCCCGGGGCAGGTGGTAGAAGTCTATGTGTAGATGGTAGCAAAGTTGCAGTGCAGGGCAAGGGATGTCGGAATAATTCAAGGACACAGCTGATGTAGTTCCACACTTTTGCTCACTGTTTTCAGGTGATGAAGTCCAGCCGCGTGCTGTGTCCTATGAGGCAGGGGTCCAGCTACTCCCAGATAGATTGGAGACACTTAGCTGGCACCCCCACTGTGTACCTTTTCTGGGTCATCTCCCTCTGGTGCTGGCTCTCTCCCTCCTGCCCCGCACCTCACGTTCAGTGTCCCGCGCCAGTGGCCTCTGACCCCACCAGGTGACGTACTGTTCGTCCCCTTTGGCCCTATCTGGCCATCTTTGCAGCAAGTGACATGAATTCGGCTGCTGCTCCTGGAGATGCAGCAGCCTCTGGCTGTCTGGCTGAGGCCTCAAGTCTCCTCTACTAGTCTGGGCCTGGTGACCCTCTGCGGCCCTGGTCCCTCCACTTGCCTTCGACTGGCAATGGATGCGAGCCCCACGGGTGGATTTCTTACTTCCCGTGCCTCTGGGACCCCTTCCTTCTCTGGAACTCCTGCCTGGCTCCCTCTGTCTCTCTCACCCTTGGACAAGCTCCTCCGCTTCCAGTCCCCTTGGTTCTCGTCCTCCCCAGCTCCCTAACTGTAGCTCCACTCTCCTCGTGATTACTAGTTCCCTTCCTGACTCTGACTGACTGACTGTCCCTTCCTGGTGTCCCCTCTCTAACTCTTCATGTCACTCCCTCTGAGTTTCTCCCCTTTCTGCAGTTCCACTCACCACCCTATCTTAGCTCCATCTCCAGCCAGGGATGGGGGTTTAATCAATTCCCCCACCTTTCTGACCTGGAGTGACTAGTGGTGCATGCGGTGTGTGGGTACCGGGTAGTGTCCCCTCCTTACCTGGGGTTGGGGCAGGGCCGCACCGTCCATTGGACAGTGTGAGCCCTGTCATTCAGGCGGCAAGAGGCAGGGGGAGCGGCTGTGCAGAAGGGGGCGGCGCCTCATGCAAACAGCCTCCCCCTGTCATGGCGCCGGCCGCTCACCCCGCGCACCGCAGGTAAGCGGCGACCGCCGGGGGACACGCACACAAGGGGCGGCAGTGCCCTGGGCTGCAACAGCACCCCCCCCCCCCGGTACTCACGGCCGCGGCCGGCAATCACTGCCGCGGCTCAGGCGGCAATGGAGACCGCCGGGGGTCCAATGAATGCAGAGGGGGCGGCAGCGCTGGGCTCCACCAGCACCCCCCCCCCCCTTAATCAGTGCCTCAGGCGGCAGTGGGGCTTGGTGCACCCCTGGGTTGGGGGGTACCACACCTCTGGTTAACGTGCAGTACCTCAGTGGCGGCTGGACCCACCCAGGCGCCACACTATTATTTTGCTTTTTTGTTATCGAACAAAAACTGATGACACCTGGATCTGGCTAGAACCGTATACAACTGCATGCATCCACAGTGTTCAGTCAGTGGAGGAGATAACGGATGTGGGTGCATACAGTTTCAGCTGGGTTCCCCCAGATTCCAATAAATGGTAGTGTGAAACCAGCCTAAGGCTACATTCACACGTTGCCTTTTTACTGCATTTTTTTGCCAAAGAGTAGGTTTGCTGTCTTTCTTGTTGTATTTTTTTTATGCATTTTTCTTGTGTTTTTTTTGTGTGTTAGTTGTCTACAACACATGTTAAATAAAGTTAGTTTCATTCACCACAAAAGCAGCAAAAAACAAAATGGTTGCGTTTTTGCATAATTTTTGCACTTTTTTATTGCTTTCAATGGTGAACAAATGTTGCAAAACCGGTGAAAGAATTGATATGTGCTACTTTCAAAAACTCAGACGTTTTCCATTCCACTTAGAAAAGTAAAGCAATTTGTGTGCATGAGATTACTGAAATCTCAGATTTTGCTTGCACTGTAAAATGCAGCTTTTAATTTGTATAAAACTCATGAAAAAAACTGCAAAAAAATGCAGCATGTGAACATAGCCTAAATGCAAAGGAATCAGGTTCCTATAATAATGAGGCCCCAAATCACTTTAGATGGTGTTCTTGACAACATCAGCGCATTTACAGATGACTTCTCTAACGTATATGCAGGACTTATACCGTGTTCCCCCGAAAATAAGGCATAGTGGGGGTTTTGTCAGGCTGCTAAATACAAGGCCCCCCCCTGAAAATAGGATGTAGCACAAAAAAAATGTAAAGGCATGCCTGCTGGCCAGAGGTTAAAGGGAACCTGTCAGCTAGTTTATGCCCCTCCAGCTATCACAGTCTGTAGCTGCAGCTTTATAATACCAGTCTAATCATCCCTGTCTGAGCTCATAGTGTAATGTGAAAGGTGAAAGAGAAAGCATTTATACACTTACATTTCAGTCCCCACCTTGGAGGAGGGAGACTGTCTGGCAGGATAATAGTTAACTCACTTTTAACTTGGATGGCTAAAGGACCTGTGTAATGTAACGATCATGTGACCATAGTGGGCGGAGCTAAGCCAGCAAACGTGTTATGTTTTATGAGAACTTAGCTCCGCCTATTGTAGTCACATGGTTGTGACATCACATCAGGTCTCCCAACATGTTCTAACATAAGACTGAAATGTTAACAATTAATCTGCCAAACAGTCCCCGTCCTCCAAGCTGGAAACTGACTGCCTCATTACATAAGAAAATGTAAGTGTATAAATGCTTTTTTTTTTTCACCTTTCACATTACACTATGAGATCAAACAGGGATGATTAGACTGGTATTATAAAGCTACAGATAGTGATAGGTGGGGAGGCATAAACTAGCTGACAGGTTCCCTTTAAGGGCATGCAGCAATGATTGATTTTGTGCCGTACCGCTATTGCCAGAGCCCGCTACCGCTGCTTTATTCTTTCCTCCACGTCCTGTATTTGCAGTGTCTGGGCGCTGCTCAGTGTAGATGTACGGTAGTAAGCCATCGGCCAATCAGGCAGCGGCTGTTGGCGTCTGATTGGGCATCGCATCACCATACATCTCATGTATGTATTGTATCCGGGAGTCACTCAGCGTAGATGTACGGTAATGTGTCGTCCAATCAGACACCATCAGCCACTGCCTGATTGGCCGACGGCTTACTACCATACATCTACGCTGAGCGGCGCTCGGACACCATACGTACATGACGTAGAGGTATGAATAAAGCAGTGGCGGTGGCAGCGACGGGCTCCGGCAATAGTGGTGTGTGTGTTGGGGGCTGCAGATTGATGATGGGTCCTGAAGGGGGACATTGGAGGATGATGGGGGCTCCAAGGGGATGATGGGGGCTGCAGATGGATCATGGGGCTGTAGGGAGACATTGGAGGATGATGGGGGCAGCCCGATGGATGATGGGGCTTCAGGGGGATGTTGGGGATGATGGGGCTGCATATGGATGATGAGGCTGCAGATGGATGATGAGGCTTAAGGGATGATGTGGTATGCAGATGGATGATGGGGGCTTCAGGGAGATATTGGGGATGATGTGAGCTGCAGATTGATGATGGGGGCTGCAAGGGGGATGATGGGGGCTGCAAATGAATGATGAGGCTGCAAGCGATGATGTCGGCTGCAAGGGATGATGTGGGCTGCAGATGGATGATGGGGGCTTCAGGGAGATATTGGGGATGATGTGAGCTGCAGATTGATGATGGGGGCTGCAAGGGGGATGATGGGGGCTGCAGATGGATGATGGGGGCTTCAGGGAGATATTGGGGATGATGTGAGCTGCAGATTGATGATGGGGGCTGCAAGGGATGATGTGGGCTGCAGATGGATGATGGGGGCTGCAAGGGATGATGTGGGCTGCAGATGGATGATGGGGGTTTCAGGGAGATATTGGGGATGATGGGGCTGCAGATGTATGATGAGGGCTGTAGATGGATGATGGATGGATGATACATTTTGGTTGTGCTGGTTTGTGCCGTACAGTATATAATGAATGTTCATTTTTTTGTTCAACAATAAATTAGAATTCTTCTTCATGGAGATAAGACATCCCATGAAAATAAGACATGGTGCATCTTTGCGAGCAAAAATTAATATAAGACGGTGTCTTATTTTCGGGGAAACAGATTAGATCAGTCCCGGATAACAATGAACGTCTTGCTCGATCTGACATTAGTATTTCTTCTTCAGGGTATGTGCACATGGTGCTTTTTTCCTGAGTTTAATATTGACTGTTTTCCCTTTTAGGATGGGTGTGGGCATTTTCTCAGACTGCATATTCTTCCTCAAAGTGAATTCCTTATCCGTGAAAGAAAAGAAAAAGCTTAAAAACAGCATCACTTCAAATGGGGGTGAAGTGTCATTGGTGCTGAATGATAAGGTACGTTTATTTCTTAGTAACTAACATTAGTGATTATAAAGAAGTCAAATGCAAGAATATTCCAACCAAAATGTTATTATTTCATATTGTATTTTCCATTTTTAAACCATAAGAACGTACCTGCCCTGTAATTTGCATGGCTCAAATATAAAGAAGACTAATCCTAATTCATGGTCACATCATGTGGAGCATAGGCTCCGGCCACCGCATTCAAAGAATCGGAATGAGATGAAGATTAAACCCCCTTTTCCTATAAGGAAAGGAAGAATGGATTCCAGATCTCTGAGACTTGTGAATACCTGTATTAATGTAGCTTTGATCCTACCAGTTGCAGACTGGAATTGGAACAAGTGAGCAGGACATGTCACTGGTGATGTGCCCTACCCAGTTGGTTCGATTCTGCTCTACAACCGGAAGGATCAAAGCTAGAACAATAATAATAATAAAGGTTTTTAGGTATCTCAGAGATCAGTTTACAGGAGCAGAGTAGGTAGCAGATGTATATGGGGAAAGTGTTAGTTAGGAAGGGGATCACATTAGTAGTATACATGCAGCTGAAAAACGTCCATCATGGAGTTGACTCTGCAATATCTACATACATTTGGATTTTGTTGTAGATTTCATCCTGTTGTATTATAAAGCATGGGGTGTATCCCACACAAGGATCAATATGTTGGCTAATTTGAAAATCTGCCTTTTCACAAAGATTTTTTCCATTACATGTGAATTGGGCTGTGAAAACTCCATTCACTTGTATTGTATTCTAAATTGCTGCCATATTTGCTAAAGCTGTAGCCAAAATCTGCAAATCCTGAATGCCTGAACATGAAAGACAGGAATATAGATGAAAAGTACGGATTGTTCCCCAAAAGTGAGATGCGCACAGACTGCACACATCTTTATTTTAGTTTCAATATTTACCGTACAATAATTTAATAATGAATTATTCTTTATGTTTTAGTGCACACACGCTGTTGTCAGTAATACGGCCGCACTAAACAGCTCCCAGCAGAAGAAAATCGAGAAACACTTCATTTCTGTAGTAAATCCTGACTTCATATGGAAATCGGTGCAGGAAGAGACACCTGGAATCCAGGTGGAAAGTCTGGACGATAACAAAGCGAGAGACATCACCGGAGATGGGGAACAAGGTAACGTCGTCTATGTATCTGTCATTTTCTAATTATTGGTTCCATGTGTCTTCAATTATTGTAAACAAATGATCATTTATATAACATCCACAATTCTCTACATCATCATGATGGATCTCTCCTGTCAATCTTTGCATGAAGAAATCAAGGTCCTCACATTGTTACAGTTGACTTTTTGATGTGCTATTTCATGTTCTACTATGTAATGTACTAAAAATGATTAAAAAATTATTAACATCCTGAAATTCCTTCAACTGACAACTTTATGGAAACCTCGACTGTTGAGTGAAGTTTATTTTAAGTGTTTAAACATGTCTCTATCTCTGCACATGAAATTACTCTTTTCCAAGTTCAACATTATAAAATATGAAAGAAGTGAAGATTCTTTTTTTTTTTAACAGATACTTTGTATGGAAGAATTTCCAAACATACATAATAAAGCCAGAAATATTGTATGATCCCATAAGAATCTCCATATAAAAATGTACTTACAACACCCCACCTCCCTACACCCTCAGAATCCCGTGATCAGGAACAATTATTATAGGAAGAAGGTTAAAAACAAACTCCTTCAATATATAGTCATATGGCGACACGGTGGCTCAGTGGTTAGCACTACAACCTTGCAGCACTGGGATCTGGTCCTGGGTTCAAATCCCACCAAAGAAACATCTACAAGGAGTTTGTATGTTCTCCCTGTGTTTCTGTGGGTTTCCTCTGGGCTCTCTGGTTTCATCCCACACTGCAAAGACATACGGATTGGGAATGTAGATTGTGAACCCCGATGGGGACAGTGTTGCTCATGTTATGTAAAGCGCCTGTGGCGATTAGTGGAACTATATACTGTAAGTGAATAAATATACATTAAAATATATAGAGCAAGGATCCCTAACCTTTAGCTCGGGAGCCACAAGTGGCTCTCGGGCCCGTGACGTGTGGCTCACAATGGTCTTCCAGCTTGGTGCTTTAGCAAGCAGCTACTGGAGGATCCGGTAGTAATCAGTATATCCAAAATATCCTATATCAGAGGTCCCCAACCTTTCTTACCTTGAGAGCCACATTCATCTCTGAGCGAGGGTCATGAGCCACATCCAGCTCTTGCCTCTTTCACAGTAGCGACACCTGGACCTACCATTACTAGTATAATGACAGCAAAGCTTTTCCACAGAAGTCACACTGAGGCACTATACAAAGATCCAGGGGTTCCTACCTTACCCCCATTCAGATCTGCTCTTCTGTATGTGACTACTCACAAACGTCACCATCTGGAGACCTGCTCTTCATGGCTGTTTGCTAGATCTGGGGTTTATGCCCTAAGCTAGAAGACAGGCATGAGCTACACATTATGGGTCCACGAGCCACATGTGGCTCCAGAGCTACAGGTTGGGCACCCTGATTTAGGCATTGACTCTTCGCAATGGATCAGTGAAAATTGCGAAAACTCTGAAATACATAGTCCTATCTACCATGTTTCATCTGGGTCATTCCATGTCAAGTGAACCAATGATTATTACCTCTATATTTTTAATTCTTTTGAGATTTTGTTATTTGATAATAGCATGTCAGACAATGCAAAATGTGAAGAGAAAATTTTTTTTTAAAATTTATTTTTTTTTTAAATGATTTTCAAAGTTCGGAAAAAGTGTGAATTTCGCTGTTGCCTGCCTTTACGTTTCTCCTCATAACTAAGGCTAGGAATAAGATAGAGAGACAAAATAAACACCATTCTACTCAGAACTATACAGGCTTTCACCAGATATGTCACAAGAGGATCTTTGTTAATATTTTACCCATGTGATCGCAAGCGCAAAACTTTAAAACGTATTTCCGAAAAATCGGCGCGCTTTAAATATTTCAAAAACTGCCCATGTGTCTGCTTTGCTCTTAGCCACATCTGTACCAAATTTCAAGTTGGGATCGCAATGGGATCATATTTTAACATATTTTACTATTAATAGCGTCAATGGGTCATTCCATATCAAGTGATCTAAATATGAATATTTTTTTTTACCTGACGTCTTTAGATTTTTTTTTTTTTTTCCTTTATGAAGTACTACTTTAGTTAATTACAAATTAAAAGTTTGGAATTTTTTTCTTCATCAGTTAATTTTTTACAGATTTTTAAAGTTTAAAAAAAGGGTGAATTTTGGCCTGGTACGACTTTAAATTTTTTTATCTCGGGCTAGAAATAAGATAGAGAAACAAAATAAACACCATTCTACTCAGAACTGTCCAGGCTTTCACCAGATATGTCACAAGAGTACATTTGTTAATTTTAATTTTTTACCTATGCGAATGCAAACGCAACATTTTGAAACGCATTTCCGAAAAAAACATTTTAATAAAAATTTTCCAAAACTGCCCATGTGTCTTTTATGCTCTTAGCCACATCTGTACCAAATTTCAAGTTGGGATCGTGATGGGATCATATTTTAAAATATTTAACTATGGTTAATCTCATTTTTATTAAATTTTGAAAAAACATATGAAAGACATACATTCAATCTTTTAACAAAATCTTGAGACATATAAAATATACAAAAAGAGAATTCACAAAGTTATTAGTAACTTTAAGATAAGCTGCAAATTTACTTTTGCGCTTATCTCTGGTGCAATATATACTACAATCTAAATATAATTCCAAACACTCAAGTATACAACCTTTCTCAGGGTTTTGAGATGTTCTGATGTCAAGGGGACAAGCAGCCCCAGCAGAATGATTTTTATTACTTGGCCCCTTCTAACAGGTTGACCACGTAAGTGGGTCATTACCCGTTGAGGCCTAGTTGGAATAGTCTATCGACTGGTGTACCGGAAAGGAAGGCCGAAATATTAATGATCTACTCACAGCTCAGAGTTTTCGATACCTGTCTAATGTTCACTAGAATTCTGAAGGTATAGGCGTAGAAAGGAAATACCTAGACTGAATGTATCAGATGGGAAGAAAAGAGAGATAGAAAAGAAGAGAGAGAGAGAAGAGAAACAAAAACCATTAGAAAAAGTTATACTGGGAAAGAAAAGCCACGTAAGAAAAAAAGAAAAAAAGGAGGGGGGGGGACGGGTGAGGTATGGGAAGGAGAAAGGGTACTCATCCCACTGGCTCCCCATCAGCCAGAGGTCGAACCATATTATCTGTGCTGGAAAAGATACTCCTAAATTCTGCAGAGTCGTGAAAAAGAATCCATTCAACCCAAATCCCTAAGAATTTGTTCCGAGATCCCGACGCATCAGCTGCGAGCTCCTCCATTCGATATATGTCCATCAATTCTTTGAACCAATCAAGTAGAGATGGAACCCGGCTTGATTTCCAGAACCTCGAGATCACAGCACGAGCAGCCGAGATGCAAAAGCGGAGAATATCCCTCTTCTGTAGCCCAATAGGACCTGGAAAAATGGATAACATTGCCGATTCTGGGCAGCATTCGGCTTCTTTACCTGTTATCCGGGCGTATGCATTGAAAACCTCAGACCAGAACCGCCGGATTTCCCCACAACTCCACCAAATGTGTATCATTGTACCCTTCTCTTCCCCACAGCGCCAGCAGGTATCAGGGGTTCCAGGGAACATGTTCCGGAGTGTCGTCGGGCACAAGTACCATCTAGTGAGCAGCTTATAGCTTCTTTCTTGTGCAGAACAAGCGCTAGCTAGTGAGTGAGTAAATATAAAGCATTTCTGCCAATTAGCTTCTGAAATGCTACACCCCAATTCCCTCTCCCAAGCACGTTGGAAGTAAAGGGTGCCCTGCTCTCTCATGGACCCTAAGGCCTGGTATAGAAATGATATTTTGCGCCTCGGTGGAGCCTCCAGTTGGAATAACCTCTCCAATACGTTGGGCGTCAATCTTACCCTGCAAGAGTGGTCAGCTGAATATAATTATGCTCTGTATTGGAGAAATTCGAATCACTTAAGAGGTCTCGTAGGTTCTTTGAGTTGTAGCTCTGCCATCGGGGGCAAACCACCACTGGACAGAGTCTGTCCTACTCGGGTGTCATCCACAATCCGCCAACATAAAAATCTCTGCCTGTCAAATCTGGGTGGGAAAGATGGGTTGGAAAAAAGGGGAGTCAAAGGGCTAAGTCTGTCGTTTAAGCGGAGGGTTTTCGTCACTAGGTGCCATACCTTCAAGGTGTTTCTGGTCATGTCTGTCAAAGGTACTAGGTCTGTGGAGTCTTTAGGGGAAATCCAAAGCAGGTGTTTCAGCGGAATCCCCAAACCCTCTTGCTCCACCCCTACCCATTTCTTGGAGGACGCATGATAATGCCAATCTAGAGCTCTAACAAGAGAGGAAGCCTCAAAGTACGCTCGTATGTTGGGTAGTCCAACCCCTCCTCTGGTCTCGGGCAAGGATAGGATATTCATTCGCAATCTGGACCTCTTGCCCCCCCAGACAAATCTAAGGATCATAGATTGCATTTTGGAGAGGAAACCTCTATCCAATAGAACAGGAACTGTCTGAAAAGTATATAAGAGTCGGGGCAAGACATCCATCTTGACTACGTTTATTCTCCCGAACCAGGATAGCTTTAATTGTCTATAGGAGGTAAATGCCGATTCCGCGTTAGTCAAAAGGGGTTGATAATTTAAATTGAATATTTGTTTAAGATCTTTTGGTATAAGGACTCCCAAGTACTTAATGGCTTCTACTTTCCATTTAAATGGGAACTGTTTAGATAGATGAGAAACCAATTCTCCAGGCAAAGAAATATTGAGTGCCTCGGT
The DNA here is from genome assembly GCA_033576535.1 of Allobates femoralis. Lineage (NCBI taxonomy): Eukaryota > Metazoa > Chordata > Amphibia > Anura > Aromobatidae > Allobates > Allobates femoralis. The sequence goes on along the minus strand of JARQOC010000002.1, from coordinate 692,069,830 downwards.
TTTGGAGCAATTCACTTTAAAGTTGCTCAATTGTCCGAACCGTTCAAACTCCATTAAGACCGAAGGGATGGAGACCAGGGGCTGGGAGATGTAAAGTAGCAGGTCATCTGCAAATAAGGCTAATTTGTGATGACTCTGTCCCAGCTTGACCCCATGGACGCATTCATTGGACCTAAGTGCAAAATATTTAACTATTATAGTGTCAATTCAAAAGTCACCAAGAACACAATCAGTCATTTTTTCACAATTGCCCGTCAATAGTTTGAATTTGATATAAAGAAACATAGTCTTGTAACATCTCAAATGAAAGCTGTTACCGTTCTGAGTAAAATGATGCCTCTCCCACTTCATTATCTTATTTCTAGCCTGAGATAAAAAAAATTTAAAGTCGTACCAGGCCAAAATTCACCCTTTTTTAAACTTTAAAAATCTGTAAAAAATTAACTGATGAAGAAAAAAATTCCAAACTTTTAATTTGTAATTAACTAAAGTAGTACTTCATAAAGGAAAAAAAAAAAAAAAATCTAAAGATGTCAGGTAAAAAAAAATATTCATATTTAGATCACTTGATATGGAATGACCCATTGACGCTCTTACTAGTAAAATATGTTAAAATATGATCCCATTGCGATCCCAACTTGAAATTTGGTACAGATGTGGCTAAGAGCACAGCAGACACATGGGCAGTTTTTGAAATATTTAAAGCGCGCCGATTTTTCGGAAATACGTTTTAAAGTTTTGCGCTTGCGATCACATGGGTAAAATATTAACAAATATCCTCTTGTGACATATCTGATGAAAGCCTGGACAGTTCTGAGTAGATTGGTGTTTATTTTGTTTCTCTATCTTATTTCTAGCCCGAGATATGATAGAAAATGTAAAGCCATACCAGGCCAAAATTCGCACTTTTTTAAAACTTTAAAAATCTGTAAAAAATTAACAGATAAAGAAAAAAATTCAAAACTTTTTTTTTGTAATTAGATAAAGTTGTTCTTCAGATAGAAAAAATTTTTTAAAAATCTGAGGACGTCAGGGAAAAAAAATATTCATTTTTGGATCACTTGACATGGAATGACCCATCTGTGTCTCACAGATCCCCCATACACTTTAATGGCTCAATCTATTGGTCCATCTGTTGTCTGGGAAAAAAAATGGAGAGAACTAGGTCGAGTCACACAGAAGTGTTAATGCAGCCTCCTTATGTTCCTAGTGTTTGGTGTAAGTTGTACAGCAGTAAATAGTTACAGTGTTTGGCCTAGTTGACATATTTTTAAATGTATTTAGCACAGCTTACATTGTTTTTATAAAACTTATAAATAAATATTATTTAACGGCCTATGGTTTGATCTGAAGCCATGGTGACTTGATGGATGAACTCTGTATTAAGATCGATCTTGTGCAGCCTAGATAGGTCCACCAGGATCTTCTCCGCCATTATCTTGATTGTATGAAGCCATCAGGTTGCTGGTCTTCCACTTTGCTTTGTTCCATCTATCCTTCTGACCATTATGTCCTTCTCTAGTGATTTTTCTCTTACTATGATGTGTTGTAAGTAGACATGTCGTAGCTTGGTACGAGTGACATGTCTAACTTGATTTGTTCCAGAATGTATGTACATGTACTGTCCAAGTAGCAGAGCTGTGTGTATCTGTATGTGCATGTAGTGTGCATGTAGCAGATCTCTGTGTGTCTATATGTGCATTTAGCAGAGCTCTTTGTGTGCATGTAGTGTGCATGTAGCAGAGCTGTGTATGTCATATATTTTATCTAGCAGAGCTGTGTATGTTTATATGTTCATGTAGCAGAGCTGTATGTATCTGCATGTGTATGTAGCAGAGCCATGTATGCTTATGGGCATATAGTAGAGCTGTATGACACGTTAAAACAACCATAGAACTTTAATGCACAAAAGCAATGACAACACGCATACTACAAAAACAGACCTATGTGTGAAGCATAACACACAACCAACACACTTACAGATCTTAGAAAACTTTTATGTAGAGAGGATCATGAAGTAGGATTATTATAGTTTCTGGAATTCCATCAAAACATCAAAAAATTATTCTTAAATATTTTTTTTTTTTTTTTTTAGTGTATAAGAAAAATGTATTTCAAGAAAGAAGACAAAAACTCATCACTAAAGAAACCCTGGAGAGGTAAGAAAAATATTTATTGTGTCCAAAGCCCTGGAAACCCCTATATAGAGAAGGGTGAAAAATGATCAATCATGCATAACATTTGTGACATTGATTCAAAATATTTCAGAGAATCACAAATAATTTTGATACATTTTATGAAACTTATGGACACTTATAGGAAAATGTTGTAAAGAGATTTTCTTGGATCAATATTCATCAGCTCTAGTCCTCAGGAACCACCACCAAGCCAGGTTTTCAGGATTTTCTTACTATTGCACAGGTGATAAGTGAATCATCTGCACAGGTGATGATTTCAACCCCAATGCAATGCTAAGCAAATCCTGAAAACATGACCTGTTTGTGGGCCCTGAGGACTGGAGCTGAGAAACAATGTCTTGGATCATGAAAAATATGGCTTAAATGTTGTAAACACACTAAAATTGTAAGTGATAAAAAGTCTCATGGGGAATTAATAATTTAGCTTACAACTCATTTGTATAATTTACCATTCCCACTTTCCCACCAACTTTTCAAAAAAAAGGTTATTGTCACGCAGGGTGGTATAATGGTAAAGGGAATAAGGAAGCAATATGGTAAGATGGGCAAAAGGTGATCAGGGGAGCTATTCTGACCCTTAGACCAGAGGTCCCTATCTCACCCTGTTCCTGGAATTACCTCTGATGGTGAGGGTCGCCACCCTTGCCCTGCTCCTGACCAGTCCTAGGCTAAGACCCCTTCACCTTCACCCATGGAGTGGGAAGTGCACCAAAATCCCAACAGAAGGGAAACACCAAGGCTTAAGCAAAAAGCACACAAGTCTTCTCAGCTCCAGGTCTTGCAAAGACTAAACTCTATCAGCGACACCTGGTGGAAGAGGGAACTATTTAAAGGCCAGGGCATGGTCATTTGATAAACCCACAACTCCCAACCTGCAGAGCCACCTACATATAGACAGCAACACAGCAGCATCTGCACATTAACTCTGAATGTGCCAAAGGAAATATACTCTCATTTAAACTACAGAACGATTTTCACATGGACTGCAGAGCAGTCAACATGTACCAGCTATATAATCAATAAATAGTAAAAAGTTGCACGTGTAATAAAAAACTGAAATTGGATACAATTCGTGAGTTTCAGATGCCAGAAAATTGCCAAATAAGCCTTGGTAAATGTCCCATAGATTTTTATAATAAGATTGTATTGAACTGTGCAATTTTATTATTATTATTATTATTATTATTATTATTATTAATAATAATGTTTATTTATTTATATTTATTATTTATTTAACACAGATTTTTTTTTTCTCTTTAGTAAGTTGGAAGAGGAGATGGAATTTGAAGAGAGCGGACATGATAATATTCCAGATGACACAGAAGTGGCCAAATACTCTTGTTTTAAAAAAGTAATATATTTATTTGTATTATTTGTCAAGATTATTTTTTATTTAATTACGCATTAAAAGCTTTGCATTGCAAAGGGTAAAATATGCAGTGACGCCCGAAGGATGAACAATCCCTTTTGCCATATGGGAATGTATCCTTAAACTGCATTTTCCCTGAAAATTAAAATCACTGCTTAAAGATGCACTTCAATCTAAGTTTGTATCCTCTCAATATATTGCAATCATTACATTTAAAAGCACTGTTTACGTACAATTGCTCATTTTAAGCTCTACATAGAAACAGGATGTCTCTTTTCCCTGCATGAGTCATCATTAGAACTACAAATCTACACCACTGAAAACACTTTATAGTGTAGATAATAGAGCTGGAGTGACAGAGGCTTCAGTTTTACCATATATATATATTTGCATACCATTCTAAATACTGTTTTAATAGTTAATAAGGATTGAACTGGCCATGAAAAGGAATTGCTGGACTAATAAAAGAGATATATGCGGAGATGAATAGTTTGTGGAGTGAAATCTTGCTGACCGGTTTCCTTGTAAATCTTTAAAAAATATCTACTGTCGGGGGCGTTACTTGGCTGAGCATGTAAGCGATCGCACGGCAGAGGAGCTCCGCTGACCCTGTGTCAAAATCACTCTTGCCCGAGGGTTATTGCATTCAGCTGACACATTTACTGGCGGAGCGGGAGTCGGGGGTGCGATCTGTGTCTCTCTCCATCATGACACGGCGGGGCGGCTGAGTCAGGCAGTGGGTCCAGCACTGCATAGAGCGCAAGATGGCGGTGAGGAATCCCTGGCCACAGTAGAGACCCCGAAGCAGCAGGAAAAACGAGCGGAGGTGGCGGCCCGGCTCTCACAGTACGCCCACTCACAGCATACTAATGTAAAGGCCTCTGGGAATGGAGTAGAGTCCTCTCTGAGCACGGTAACAGGCAGTGAGGAGATAGAGATGGTGCATGAGGGAGAGAGGAGGCCATGTGAGGGAGATGTGAGTGCTGACACTACTACCACCAGCGGGGGGTCCCAGGAGGCATGTGATAAAGAGCAAGTTGAAGAGGAGGATAAGCCTACTTTCAAAGATGTCCTGAAAGCTATCACACAATGTAATACTGATCTCACTAGTCATATAGGATCCCTGAAGATGGACATATCCATAATATCATGATATACAAAAAATAAGGGAATGTTTAACTGCTACTGAGGGCAGAGTAGGTGAATTGGAGGACACTGTGACCCCTCTAGCCATAAACTAATTATCTGACAATCAAGATCGATGATCTGGAGGACCGCCTGCGGTAAAATAATGTTCGCATAGTGGGAGTGCCTGAGAAAGCGGAAGGCAGGAACGTGGTTGACTATTTTGAGGCATGGTTGCTAAAACCCTAATAAATTCTCTAAAATGTTTGCAATTGAGAGGGCACATAGAGTCCCCACTAGACCTGCACCACCAGGGGCCTTGCCGCGAACTGTGCTGATCAGGATGCTGCATTTTCGTGACAGGGACAAGATCCAATAATTGGCGCGGAAGGCTACTGATCTACACATAGAAGGAGCAAGGGTATCCCTGTATCCAGACTTGACTGTGGAGGTTCAGAGGAAGTGCGTGCAATTACAAGATGTCAAACGTAGACTCAGGGTGCTCCAAGTACCCTGCTCCATGCTGTATCCGGCATGGCTGTGTGTTACGGCACTTGGCGGGGCACACTTTTTTGATATCCCTGAGGAGGCCACTTGATGGCTTGATTTGAAAGAGCAGCAAATACGTGCAGGCTGACGCTGTTTATGTAGTAGCTAATTCTGCCGTATACTATTTTTGCTATGGTTTCTGCTTATAATGTTTAAATAACGTTTGGTGGCTTTATGCTATCATTGTTTTGTTGCAGTTTTATGCTATATCATTTATCTATATACCTGGGGCAAGCCGATATACTTATAGTTTGCTATGATGACACTTTTGTCTATGATCACAGGGAGAGGACGTCCACTCCAAGAGAATGGGGGAGATACTGACCCCTGTTTTTTCTTGTTTTCCTTTTCCCCTTTTTCTCTATCTTTTCTTCTACTGTTTTTCTTCTATTCCTTTGACTTTTCCTCTTTCCTATCAGCCATACAGCTGGCGACATGGCACATTGTGAATTTACATTGCACCTTGTCTCAAAGGTGCGTGTTTAGTTTGCTACATGCTACAGCCATTGGTATTGAATTGGTTCAGGTTGGGGTGGGGTGGGGTGGAGGGTGGTTTAAGGGGAGGAGTTATGTACTGACTGCTTCGGGTTGCATACAACTACAGTATTTTACTACTGCTGTTAAGATAGATCCATGGACACAATGGGGGTTGAACGTTATTATTCGTTATCTAATTTAAAAATGGTTAGGCAGGTTAATGTAGTTTCCTGGAATATCAGAGGTATGAGTGACCCTAATAAAAAGGTTTGCGGTGCTTAAATATCTTAAGGAATACCGGGACTCGATAGTCTGTATACAGGAGACACATTGTAACAAAGAGACCTCTGTAGCGTTGGTTGGAAGGGGCCTGTGTACCACTCCACGCACAGTACATACTCTAGAGGAGTTAGTATACTTGTGCATCCAAACTTGCCCTTTGAATATGAAAGGTGTATTAGTGATTCTGAGGGGAGGTATGTTTGTCTGATGTGTAGACTGGCTGGATTGAGGATGTGTCTGATTGCTGTTTATATCCTTCCGCCTTTCTCTGTGAAAACGCTACATCAGTTGATCCCATGGATAGTGGAATATGCTAACATCCACCTTCTCGTTATCAGAGATTTTAATATGTATCTCCATGTCGGCCTTGACAAGTATTGGGGAGATTCAAGGGGAGGGGCTGCGCATGATACATCGCTGACGAAGGTGTTGCAAGAGATTCAGCTGGTGGACGTGTGGCATACCCTGCCCGAACACGTCAGACACTCTCCTACCCTGAGGAGCTTCAAGTGTCACCTGAAGACTCGCCTATTCCGTCAAGCCTACAACCTGCCATGAGACCCAGGCGACTGTCCCATACCTGACATTCCCCCATCCTACTGTATCCTAACCCGCCCCCCATAGACTGTGAGCCCTCGTGGACAGGGTCCCTGCCCCTCCTGTACCTGTACGTCCTGATCGCCTAGATTTAGTGTACTTGTTCTTGTCTCCCTCATCCTCATGTAAAGCACCATGGAACCTAATGGCGCTATATAAATAAATAATAATAATAATACTCGATTTCCTGGGGTTAAACAGTTCTCATGTTTTTCTACATCTTGCTCCTCTCTTTCTAGAATTGATCTGGCCCTGTGGAACCGCAACTTGGTACCGCCAGTTGCCACGGTGGAATACCGTAACGAGGCTACTCTCCGATCACTCTCCACTGTTAGTGGTCCTGGATGTGGGTCCTTGTAGTTTGGGTGGAAGGGGATTATAGAGGTTTAACCCTTTCTGGCTGGATGTGTGGGATTGGCGAGTAAATTGGACGCGTTTTTTAGAAAATATGTTGACTCGACCTCTACACTAAAGGGTATGTCACACGCGTCGATATCGCTGTCAATGTCGCTCATGCGTCACGGATTTTCAGTCGCTCAAGCGACGTAAAAGTGACGCAAGAGCGACATTGAAGCGTGTGACCAAGCGATGCAACCAGCGATATGTCGCTGATCGCCGATCGCAGGTTTCACTGCCAGATGTAAAACCTGTCTCTCATCGCTCAGTAGACCTTGTGCATCGCTGCGTGTGACACTAAACTCAGCAACGTATTTTCTATTTTGACAACGTACAAGCGACTAAATAAAATCGCTCGCAAGATGGCGACATCACCGCATCGCTGGGTCATATTGACGCGTGTGACATCTTACCTGCGATAATTCCACATCGCTCAGGCGATTAATAATTTGTGACGCATGAGCGATATCGCGGGCGACATTGACACGTGTGACAGGCCCTTTACAGTCTGGGAGACAATGAAAGCCTTTTTCAGGGAGATATTGATAAAAGAAATCTCCTTGGTTAAAACTAGGAGACGGTCCCGTCTTCAGGATCTTCAGAGAGATGTTGATATCTTGGAGAAGCACCAAACACTGACAATAAAACGCGCTGGACAAATGCTCAGTCACGTCTGAATGATCACCCATTATTGCAGGCAGAACATAAAAGGTTTTTCCTTAAGCAGCAATACTATGTTGATGGCGAGAGCGCAGGTCATTTGTTGGCCACTGTAGCCAGGGCACAGACTGGTACCTCTGTGATTACGGCCATTAGAGATACAAATGGGGTGCCGAGTATGGATGCACGAGGTATCATAGGGGAATCTTTGTTCAATTTTACAAGCGACTGTGCTCTTCCAAACTGGTTAAAATACAGGGAGACATAGATTAATTTCTTAATAATACGATCTGATTAAAAAAAAAAAAAAAAAAAAAATATATATATATATATATATATATCTACTGTCAGACTAAGTCAATAGATCTTTAAGTCTTTTCTAGTTCAGACTGAGACTCTAGGTCAGTTTTAGACTTTTCTAGTTCAGAAGATCCAGTCTCATCCGATGATCTAAGTCTTGGCAAAAGACAATGTCACTTGCAGATCTCTTGTGTAGGGTTTATTTATTCTTTTAGGAGTCCCGATTTCTTGTATTCAAGTCCTCAGAATAAATTCCTGGGGAAAGCAACGTGTTCCAGCCCAACGCTGAATACGTAACAAATAGATCTAGATTTCCTTGATGACGTCTTAATATTTATATCTTTCTTTTCCAGGATGAAGAATATGCAATTATTGAACTTCTTTGCTTTAGCGAACAAGGTCCCTTTCCATTTAGGATTTCTACAGTTTGTGGGCTTCCCAATACATCTCAGGTAAGTGGTATTACATTAGGAAACATCTCATTGCATAGTATCATTTTTTTTTAAGCCACTGGTGACTATTGATGGTATAAAAAATAACTTTTCATCATCTGATCATCATTGTGATCTTCGCGGTCTATGCCGCCAACGGGCAGTAAGTATTGTTATCTGTGGCTCTTCTGATATTTGATATTTCACGACTGTGTAAGTAAATGTCGGTTTCAGCGGTTGGACGCATAATTGAAAAAAGAAATGATAATTGGTCACAAATCTTTTTGTGCATTTACAGTGGCCATTACATTTCAATAGCTCCAAACTGGACAAATTATAGTGATGATTGCCTGATTATTGAGATACACTGAAAGTGTCCACTTTTATTGTTTGTGTAATTGGGGGACACAGATGATGACTTTGGGTCACAATGGGATAAATTATCTTACCCCTAACACGTGTTTCATGTTAGCTTCGTCTGAGGCACAGGTAATTTAACGCATTGTGGCACTAGCCTTGGCTTCGTGGTGCATTTGCACTTGGTTCTTGTATTTGTGGAAATTTCCCTATTAGTGTGTATACATATACGCTGCTAAAACTGATATCTGTGTACAAGGAGGTTTCCTATTATGGAATTATCTGTTTGCCTTATACTTTGTTTATTGGGGTTTACCTGTGCTGTGTACTTGGCCTGTGTCATGTACTCACTTCTCAGCACGTGACTTGGGGTTGCGCCTGCAAGGGTTAATCTACTCTCACTCAATCCAGCACTCGACCTCTGTCCTATGCTGAAAGGGAGCATCAATCACACCCCGGCTCAGACCGCGCACCCCACTTCACACTCGCTGCCACCACCCATCGGATTTTGGGGGGCCGATGAGTTTCCCTGAACTAAGACTTATCAGACAATCAACAACATCACTACTTCCTCGGGCTGTGAATTCTTAGAGTATACAAGGTTCAGACTTATTAAAGTTTTAAACTTTAATATAAAAAGTACAGTGCTTACAATAAAAGATATAAAAATAGAAATAATAAAATTACATACACATATGCAAACAATGAAATAAAAAAGGAGAAAATTACAGAAACCTAAACTTCTGACTTCTGTGACAAGGGGCTTTAGCTGCGAGAGCCCAGATATAGACTCAGACTTGGGGGGGGGGGGTCAGATTCTAGACCAGCCTTCTAGTTTAACATTCTACTTCTGGGTCTATGATTGGACACTCACTAATTTAGCCATGCATATATTATTTTTTAAATGCTCCTTTGTCTAAAGCAATTCTTTTCCCACAGTAAATTTCAGCTGTTATACTACTCCATTTGGTAGAGTCTTTTGATCCCCTTCTCTTTCTGGCTACAGGTGTGAAGTTTGTCACTCTCTGCTTTTCCCAGGATGCCCCCCTGGGGAGACTAGAGTCAGTGTGACTGCGAAGTTAGCTTGTGCTTATATAAAGCAGGTTGTGACCTCTTGTGGATGGACATGGGATTTAACTCCTTACTGGTCTAGTGTCCAGTCCCTGAGATACATATTTCACTACAGTCTGATTAAATGTCCTCTATTTTTAACCATCTGGGATACTTGAATAAAATTGGTTATTGTTGTTTGCATTTGGCCCGACTCTTGGGTTGTCTGATTGGAAATATATAATCCTAATCATCAGAAACAGATCATTTTGTTTGCCCAGGCTGCAAATATTCTCTGCAGCAATTCCACATTTTACATTGGATGAAGTATTGCCAAGAATGATATCTATTTAAGCAAAACAACATATCATTATACCCGAAGAACGAGTGTTTATCCTATTCGTCGAGTGATCAGTAGACTGTTTAGACTGCAAAACAATTGGAAATCAGTGTTCTTGGGATGCTTTTACACTTCACGATTATGATGAATCACTGTGTATAAGGAAAAAAACTTGTTAGGTACCCAGCAAAATCAGCCTAACCTCAAAGGTGCCTTCTCTACTCTTAAAATGAACCTGTCAGCTCTTTTTAGCCTCCTAACCTATCACTACCTGTCCCTGCATCTTGCTAGCACATCCCTAACCATCGCTGTCTGAGTTAAAACTGCAGTATAAAGCTTGAGAAATATTATTTATTAACTTACATTTTCCTATGATAATGAGGGCTCCAGTCTATGTTCATAGACGGAGATGGGTGGTGTCCGGGTCTCCATTCTACCCCCTCACTGCTCTTATCACGCTCCGCTGGGCGTCATCATTCCTTCTCCTGTGCGCTCCTTTTTCAAAATTCCTGCCTCCTCCTCATACGATGATGCTCAGTGAGACGTCATTTCCGGTCCTGCGCAGTGTGCGGGTGTATGGGCTGCACTGCATGCTCTGGCATATGCGCAGTGCGCATATTGAAGCCAGGCCATACACTTGATAAGCCCCCACAATGCACCGGACCAGAAATGACATCCGGCTGCGCGTCATCGTATGAGGAGGAGGTGGGAATTTGAAAATGGAGGCGCGTAGGAGAAGGAATGATGATGCCCAGTGGGGCATGATAAGAGCAGCGAGGGGGGGAGAATGGAGACCCAGAGACTGCACATGTCAGCCTATGGATGTAGCCTGGAACCCTCATTACCATAGGAAAATGTAAGGAAATAAATCGTTTTTCTCAAGCATTATATTGCAGTTTTAGGTCAGAGAGGGATGGTTAGGGATGTGCCAGCAAGGTGCAGGGTCACGTAGTGGTAGGATAGGGGGCTAAAATGAGCTGACAGGTTCACTTTAAGAAAAGAAGGTCCAGCAGAGCACCTCCCCTGTGACTCGCCAACCGGATTGTCACCCACTTTTTCTGCCAGCTTTCTTTCGGAACTCCCTACCTCCCCAATATCAGGATGGGTGGCTCTATTGGAGTGTTTGTTATTGGGTCAAACACATGATGACCTTGGGTATAGCTGTTTCCACTATAAAGCAGAGACTAGACAAAATGCGTAGGCTCCCCTGAGCAGATATGCCCCACTCAAACATTGAGCCAAGTCAATTTTAGATAATGTCCATAGGGAGCAACTAAGACTTCAGGGCTGACTACTATTCAGAAAAAATATTCAGCTCATCTGATGAAAAAAAGCTTTGAACTCTCAAGATGTGCCCTGACACTGCATCGTAGTGGGAAGGATAATGGAACACATGAACAAAATGGTAATCTAGTCCAGCACTCAATCTCCAAAGTTTTCATGTGGAAAAAAAGAGCTTTATTTACCTATTAAAAGGATAGAAAAACCTCACAAGTTTAAAAACAGGACATCCTGCAAAACTCTTCACGGTTCATTCCCAGAAATACATTCAAACGTTGACTATTCCATTTAACGTCATTGCTGCCTGTTTTACCCTTAAGCAGAAAAATAGGCACAGCAAAGTGGAACAACTATGCTCATGTGACCCAATCGTCATAGGGTCATCCACTATTCTAGAGAGATTCCTCCCAGCACCTAATCTTTCCCCAAGGGCAGGAACACCAAAGTAGTGATGACTACTACATGAATCCAGAGGAGCCAGAAGGATGGTTTTTGTTTTCTTTTTCTTCCAGTAGTTGAGGTATATGTGCTATGTGAGTATTCCACCACGTCCCCTGCATCCCCCAATGAACAACATTGTAGTCACAACTTGTTTTTACCCCAATACTTCATCTTATATCCTACAGACCCTGTTTGGTGATGTTGACAGGGATCCTCATCCTCCACCTTCTGGATGAGCACAGCCGCCACAAAGAGGCCAAAATAGCTCCGTCATGAAATAATTGTAGGTGCTCAAACCCAACTCCCAAACTTGCCAATATTGTTCAACGAATGCCTAGCATCTCCCTGGATGTGGCCGTTTTTACACCTCTGTCTATACCCATTTGCAGAAGGCTTAAATGTTGGACCTCTGACTCCACCTTTAAAGAGTTTCTCCTGCAGGTTCTTATTGGGTCGCTGCCTAGAACGTAATAGTTCTCTGAGGCACCATATGGCAAGAGCTCATACCTGCCTCAAAACAAGCGGTCAGACTCAATTTCATTCCTTCCATAGATGTTTTGCCCACACCCTTGTACACGACCCTAAACACAAAAGACCAAACAAAAAAACCTTCTTTTAAACCTTGACCTTTCTGGCGCCCTATTCTGTAGACCCCCGGAGCCTCCTCCAGCTGGTCCACGTCTGCATTTAGGCAGGTCTTATCCAGGTCAGAGCTGGAGGATGGGTGGGGTGACTAATTATTTGTGATGTTTGGCATATGCCCTGACACCTGGGGAATTAGTCTCCATAGGAAGGACAAGCAGTTTTATCAGGGGTAAAGATGGATCAAACTAGGACATACACTGAGTTTAAAGGAGGAGACACAAGGATCTGTTACAGGAACTAATGGAAAGCCTGAAGTGTGAAGGAATCCACTGAACTCTGTCGGTTTATTTTATATGGGGGTTGGGGGTGGAACTTTTCCAGAAGGTTGGTGACCATGGTGGCCATTTTGGATCCAACTTTATTTGGGTGTATCCATATAAATGGCCCACCCTATAAATGAATAAATGACCCACCCTGTACATACATATCCAATATATGGACTATAACATTACATATAATATTGTTATATATGTATATTTGTATTTATGGTGTGTATATATATATATATATATATACATATATCATTGCGCACACATACAGTGGGTGCAGTAAGTATTGCACATGTCACCAGTTTTAAAAATAAATATTTTTTTAAAGGTGCTACTGACATGAATTTCTCACCAGATGTCTTTAACAACCCATCCAATTCACACAGGCAAAGAAGACAAAACATAGATTTCATAAGTTAATAATAATATTATTAATATTATTAATAGCGCTATATAAATGAATAAATATTATTATTATAAATTGGGTGCAGGAGTTGCAATCGCACCCGGTCACTGGAGCTTAGGGGGCCCCAAATGTTTGTTTAACCTATAGAAAAAGACCCCTGTTAGTAAAGATTTGCAATAATTGGGAAGCACGTTGGACCTTCAAGTTAAGCCACTTTAAGTGACACAGGAAAAAAGTATTGAACACACTTACTGAAATGTATTTAATACTTAGTACAAAAGCCTTTGTTGGTGATGAAGCTTCAAGACCCCTCCTGTATAGAGACACTAGTCCCTGCATTGCTCAGGTGTGATTTTAGTCTGTTCTTCACACAAACACTCTTCACATCCTGGAGGTGCTCTGGGCTTGTTGTATAAATCTTCCATATATTTTCTATTGGATTCAGCTCCGGTGATCGGCTCGGCCATTCTAACAGCGTTATTTTCTTTCTCTGAAACCAATTGAGAGTTTCCTTGGCTGTGTGTTTGGGATCATTGTCTTGCTGAAACGTCCACCCTCATTATCATGGTAGATGGCAGCGGATTGTTATCAGGAATGTCAATTACATTTGTCCATTCCTCCTTACTTCAATTACATGGTTTGCCAGTGCCGTATGCTAATAAACAGCCCCACACCATGATGTTCCCACCTTCACTTCACTGTTTGTATGGTGTTTCTGGGATGATTTGCCTTTTGGCCTCCAAAAATGTTATATATGGCATATAATGAGTTAAATTTTGGTCTCATGTGACCAGACTATATTCTCCCAGGATTTCCACAGTCTTGTCTACATGTGGTTGAGCAAACTTTAAACGTACTTGCACATGCTTTTTGTTCAGCAATGGAGTCTTGCATGGTGAGAGTGCATAAAGATCATGGAGGTTCAGTGCATTACTTACCGTTTTCTTTGACCCAATTGTTCCTGGTAATTCCAGGCCTTTATATAACTCTCCACAGATGGTCCTTGGCTCTGGGACAACTCTTCTGATTATTTCGGTATTTTCTCTCCTCTGTCTGAAATCTTACAGGGAGCACCCGGTTGTGGCCAGTTTATTGTGGAATGAGTCTTTTTCCACTTCGGGATTATGCTCCCAACAGTGCTCACTGGCACCTTCAGTAGTTTAGTAATTCTTCTGTAACCAATATGTTTTGCAACAATAAGTTTGCAAAAGTCTTTGGACAGCTCACTGGTTTTTTCATTATGAGATGTTTCTTGTGTGGCTCCTTGGTAATGAGACGCTTTTTTACAGACCATCAGTTGAACAAGCTGATATTATTTTTCACCAAGTGGCAGGATTGCTTACTAAGTACTGATAGAGTTTTCCAGCTGATGTCATGACTCTCCATGGCTTTTTGCACCTTTTTTTTATGTGTTCATTACTTTTTCCCCTGTGTCATTTCTCATTATTACACACCACTAAATTTATGGACATCTATTTCTTTGACTGTGAGGATTGGATAGGTTGTTACTGACATCTGGTGACAAATTCATGTCAATGGCATCTTTAGAAATATATTTACTTAGAAATTAAATTGATTATTAATTGTTATATTTATTTTGTCCCTGTGCAGAGAGAGTTTGCATTTCACCTGGTGGACAGCGCTGAGAAGGCTTGTGAGAAATACGAGCAACGAATGAATGACGTTAAAAACAAGGGATTCAAGCAAATCAATAAAGTCCCATTGCAAGCTGAGATCTTGGCTTCCAAAGCCCTGCAGAAGGTGATATTGATAAGGACCTTTATTAGCGGATTCCACTTTCTCACTCATACGTCTGATTGGTTTAATATGACATGTTCAGTTTGATTGCAAAAAAATTTTGGTGTCAGATAGAAACAGTATATTTTAGAAGAATTACAACTATTTTATTTAATTATGTTATCCTTTTAAGACTTCTACCATCCTGCTGTGAACTCATTGGGGGATACTGATCAACATTGTCTAATTCTCAGACATTGTAAGTTTATACGAGTCAGTATTAGAGGGAATCTATCAGCAGGTATTTGCTATGTAAGCTGAGGAGAGAATGATGTAAGGGTTAAAAAACAAAAGGCAACTGTGCTTCTCCTAGCAGTGTGTGCGCTATTGTTTGCTTAAATTACTGGCTTTATTACCCTGTGATTACCATTACAGAACTACAAAGTCACGCACAAGGCAGTCCAACACCGCCCCGTTGTGATTGACACCTCACAGTGAATGCACAATCTCTATAGGGAGCCTGGTGTGGGCGGAGGCTGCTATCTCAGCTCTGCTGTGTTCCTGAAAATAAATTCTTTGATTGTGTCAAAACGGCTTCAGAAAAAGATCACCGAATGGAAGAGGAAATTCAGAAAAAGTTCACCGAAAATTAGCCATGTTAAATATCCATTGCACCTAGCAGGAGGCTGCTAGCTCCACTGAGAACCGAAAATTAGCCATGTTAAATATCCATTGCACCTAGCAGGAGGCTGCTAGCTCCACTGAGAACTGAAAATTAGCCATGTTAAATATCCATTGCACCTAGCAGGAGGCTGCTAGCTCCACTGAGAACCGAAAATTAGCCATGTTAAATATCCATTGCACCTAGCAGGAGGCTGCTAGCTCCACTGAGAACTGAAAATTAGCCATGTTAAATATCCATTGCACCTAGCAGGAGGGTGTTAGCTCCACTGAGAACCCGAAAATTAGCCATGTTAAATATCCATTGCACCTAGCAGGAGGCTGCTAGCTCCACTGAGAACCGAAAATTAGCCATGTTAAATATCCATTGCACCTAGCAGAAGGCTGCTATCTCCTCTGAGAACCGAAAATTAGCCATGTTAAATATCCATTGCACCTAGCAGGAGGCTGCTAGCTCCACTGAGAACCGAAAATTAGCCATGTTAAATATCCATTGCACCTAGCAGGAGGCTGCTAGCTCCGCTGAGAACCGAAAATTAGCCATGTTAAATATCCATTGCACCTAGCAGGAGGCTGCTAGCTCCGCTGAGAACCGAAAATTAGCCATGTTAAATATCCATTGCACGTAGCAGGAGGCTGCTAGCTCTACTGAGCTCAGTGGAGCTAGCAGGCTCCTGCTAGGTGCAATGGATATTTAACATGGCTAATTTTTGGCAAAATGGCTTCAGCCTGTAATGTATGTGATACATCGCTGGATTCAGAATCTCTTTTCCTACATTGTGTTGCTGTCAGATGAAGTAGCAAAAACCTGCTGACAAATTCACTGGTGTTCCTGGTTTATCAAAACGGTTCATATTGTTTGACAAATCTAGCTTATTTTAGACAGTCTAAACTAAAGGTGGCCAAACACGTTGGTGAGGCTTGGTCAAGTGTTATGTGTGTTGGGTGATTGAATCACAACCGCCTGATGCTTCTGTTCCTACAAAATAATCTATTGGGACAGTTTGGAGCACCCATACAAATAAGATGCAAATAAGAGAGAATGACGGCACTCACCGGTCTTCTGTTACGTGCAGGCTTTTAATTCAGAACCCACAGGAACCGATGAAGAGCTAACCGCGCAAAACGGTGCAGCCGTTGTCCACCTCTGTACCCCCTCCCTGCAAACGATGTAACCCCCAACTTCTGAATTAAAAGCCTGCACGTAATAGAAGACCAGGGAGTACCGTCATTCTCTCCTATTTGCACTTGTTGTGCCTTTCCACTGGCACCAGCAGCATCGGTTGGTGCTTCCTGCAGAAACCAGGTATATTGGACTTGAAAGTCTGGAAAATTGGTGCTTTGTTTTGCTAGTGGCCAGATTCACTTCTCCATTATATACAAATAAGATGGCCGGACGATCTTATCAAACCCACACCTGGCAGGTTTCATTAACCCTTATGTAATGTGTAAGGGAGTTGTGGAATCGTCAGCTCCTTTTCCTTTTTCGTAGTGCTTATTATTGAGAGAACGGAACACAAGGAGATGAGTTTATGCAAATTCATAAAAAAAAACCAAAATGTATAAATATTTAATGAATATTATTAGAATACTAGGTTTTTATTTCATACTTATGTCCTGGAAAATGTTCAGTTTTTAAACCCATTTTGTATTCTATGAAAAGGTTCTGCTCGGAGAAGCCATTAATGTCACAGAATTGTCCCCAGAAGTCGCTGGCTTGGTTGAGTGTATGTGGGTGGATGCGGTTGGGCATTTGGACTCTATACTCTCATGCCCTGTGGAAAATATAAGTCTCAATGATGTAAGTATATAAAGCAACTGAGTGCAAAAAAGATACAGAAACTAAATATTCATATATTTATTGTCACTAGTGTCACGTTTGGTTTAGACCTTCGCGGTTATTTTTTGTCATTTGGTATTGAAGGGGTTATATGTTCCTTTTTGATCCTGCTGAGATTCCATATAGCTATATAACTCTAATCTCAGCTGCTGCTCTTTGCTGCCACTTCCTTTCATTATTTAAACTCACTCCTTACTCTCCCAAGTGCCAGTTATAGTTCTTCTATGCTGACCTCCCAGGAGAAGTTGTCCTTGTGGAAGCTGTGGAGATCTTTTTGTTGTTTGATTCCCGTGTGTTTGTCTCTCTCCCAGTGTTTTCTTATCGTAGTAGGTAGACTAGCATCTTACTGCCCTACGTACTACCCAGGAATAGCCTGGGGTCACCAGGGACTAGATAAGTGATCACGCACAAGGGGAACGACCCATCTAGGGACTTCAGTGAGTGCAGGGTTCAGTCTCAGATGAGTGTTTTGGAGTCAACCCCCTCCCCTCTCCCTATCATCTGGGCCCCCTTTTACCTTTCCCCGGTCTTTTCCTTCTTTTACACCATTTGCTGTGTGTTGCCTATAATTAGGTAAAAACATTCCTATATTTCAGTTGCTTCCCCCTGATTAATGAGAACTTGACTTGTCACTTTACATAGATATGTAATTTTGTTAATGGTATAAAATGGTGTAAATGTCGCTGTTCTCCTGAATCCAGTGCTATTTTTCATTTGTTTCTGCACCCCGTTATTTCATATGGGCTTCGCGTCTCTGTGTAAAAGTCTAGTATTTTTAGACAACTACATGTGCTTCTCAATAAACTAGAATATCATCAAAGAGATAATATATTTCAGGAATTCAATACATAAACTTAAACACATATATTATATAGCGTCATTACAGAGTCATCTATTTCAAGTGTTTATTTCTGTGAATATTGATGATTATGGCTTACAGCCAGTGAAAACCCAAAGGTCATTCTCTCAGAAGATTAGAATATTATATAAGACCAACTAAAAAAAATTTTTTTTAACTCATAAATGTTGGCCTAATGAAAAGTATGTACAGTACATGCACTCGATACTTGGTCGGGCTCCTTTTGCATGAATTACTGCATCAATGCAGCGTGGCATGAAGGTGATCAGCCTTTGGCTGCTGAGCTGTTATGGAAGCCCAGGTTGCTTTGATAGCAGCCTTCAGCTCATCTGCATTGTTGGGTCTGGAGTCTCTCATCTTCCTCTTGACAGTACACCATAGATTCTTTATAGGATTTCGGTCAGGTGAGTTTGCTGACCAATCAAGCACAGTGATCCTGTGGTTAGTAAACCAGGTATTGATACTTTGGCAGTGTGGACAGATGCCAAGTCTTACTGAAAAATTACACTTCCATCTCCAGAAAACTTGTCGGCAGAGGGAAACGTGAAGTGCAGAAAAATGTCCTGGTAGATGGCAGCGCTGACTTTGGTCTTGATAAAACACAGTGGACGTACACCAGCAGATGACATGGCTCCCCAAGACATCACTGATTGTGGACACTTCACACCAGACCTCAAGCAGATTGGATTGTGCCTGTCCGCTCTTCCTCCAGTTTCTGGGACCTTCATTTCCAATGACCTTTTGTGGCTTACCCTCCTTTTGGAGTGTGCCAATGACTGCATTCGGGACATGCCTTTTTTCTCATGATTGTGTAGCTTGTTAAAACAGACTAAGGGACCATTATAAATGCTTAGTAAGCCTTTGAAGGTGTTGTGTTAATTATTAAAATTTTCTGACATAATGACCTTTTGCGTTTTCATTGGCTGTAAGCCATAATCATCAACATGTATAGAAATAAACAATTGAAATAGATCACTCTGTTTGTAATGACTGTATATAATATAGGTGTTTCACTTTATGTATTAAATTACTTAATAAACCGCAAAACAAAATAACCGCAACTGACCGCATTTTTTTCCATGCCCCATAGACAATGCATGGGGCTTGCCCAAGTGCTCCACAAGTGCGGCCGTTAGGCGGCACATGCGGCGGCAGATGCGTTTTATTGTCCAGATTGGCTGGATCCGGACAAAAACGCTAGTGTGGAAGGCCTCTTAGTTAGAGTTTAGGGCTTTATTGCAATAAAACATAAAATTTAGGCTATTATTTTTTTTTAAATACCATAAGTTAATGACATTCTGTAATAAATAAGTATAACTTTTATTGTTCCTTTCCTCTGAAGCTTAGTAAAGCTGAAGGAATTCTGCGGCAAGTCCGAAATGCGTTAGTCAAGAAAAACAAAGATGACGACATTCATCAGATGATGGAAGAGTTCTACCGATGTATTCCACACAAGGAAAAGAGACATCATAACATAAATATGAAGTTCTTGACGGTGAAGCAGGACTTGTGCCAGGTACAACTGATATCCCTTTCTCCCTTTTATTTTTTTTTCTCTGCAGACACTAGGTTTTATATTTTGGTACAATTTTCTTAGGCTGCGTTCACACAGTGTTTATTTGCTGTCCGAGGGGATCCTTTTTTTTTGTAGGACCCCTCGAAAAGCAACGGATCGAAACTGATGCCTGCAATCGGATGCCAAATAGGTATCCGATTCCGATATTTTACAAGATCAGTTTGGATCCTCTCCCTCTCTCCTCCTCTCCCTGCTCCTTCTGTCACCTAGCTTCCCCTCCTGTCACCCCATCCCCCTCCTCTCTCCTCTATGCCTCCTGTCACCTCTTTCCCCCCTCCTCTCCCTGCTCCCTCAGTCTCTCCCTCTCCCCCCCCTCCTCTCCCTGCTCCCTCAGTCTCTTCCTCTTTCCTCCCTCCTCTCCCTGCTCCCTCAGTCTCTCCCTCTTTCCCCCCTCCTCTCCCTGCTCCCTCAGTCTCTCCCTCTTTCCCCTCCTCCTCTCCCTGCTCCCTCAGTCTCTCCCTCTTCCCCCCCCCTCCCTGCTCCCTCAGTCTCTCCCTCTTTCCCCCCCCTCCCTGCTCCCTCAGTCTCTCCCTCTTCCCCCCCTCCTCTCCCTGCTCCCTCAGTCTCTCCCTCTTCCCCCCTCCTCTCCCTGTTCCCTCAGTCTCTCCCTCTTTCCTCCCTCCTCTCCCTGCTCCCTCAGTCTCTCCCTCTTCCCCCCTCCTCTCCCTGTTCCCTCAGTCTCTCCCTCTTTCCTCCCTCCTCTCCCTGCTCCCTCAGTCTCTCCCCTCTTTCCCCCTCCTCTCCCTGCTCCCTCAATTTCTCCCTCTTTCCTTCCTCCTCTCCCTGCTTCCTCAGTCTCTCCCTCTTTTCCCCTCCTCTCCCTGCTCCCTCAATTTCTCCCTCTTTCCTTCCTCCTCTCCCTGCTCCCTCAGTCTCTCCTTCTTTCCTCTCTCCTCTCCCTGCTCCCTCTTTCCTCCCTCCTCTCCCTGCTTCCTCAGTCTCTCCCTCTTTTCCCCTCCTCTCCCTGCTCCCTCAATTTCTCCCTCTTTCCTTCCTCCTCTCCCTGCTCCCTTAGTCTCTCTCTTTTTCTCCCCTTCACTCCCTGTTCCCTCAGTCTCTCCCTCTTTCCCTCCTCCTCTCCCTGCTCTCTCAGTCTCTCTTTCTTTCCCCCTCCTCTTCCTGTTCCCTCAGTCTCTCCCTCTTTCCCTCTTCCTCTCCCTGCTCTCTCAGTCTCTCTTTCTTTCACCCTCCTCTTCCTGTTCCCTCAGTCTCTCCCTCTTTCTCCCCTTTCCTCCTGACTTTACAAAATAGCAAAATCTTTATTCTCACCTTCCATCGATCCCCCGGCATCTCCGACTCTCTTCTGATCCTTAGGACCTGTGGTTGCGTTACACCGGTCACCCGGTAACCGGTCATGTGACCGGGTTGTGACATCACGCCAGGTCCTGTAAGGATCAGAAGATAGCTGGAGACGCCGGGGGATCGCTGGAAGGTGAGAATAAAGATTTTTTATTTTTAACCCTTGCATTTACTTAATTTAACTTCCGCAATGTATGTATATACATTGCAGAAGTGAAATTTCACTGTTAGGAGCAGCTGTTTTCTCGGACCCTCGCTCCATAGGCCCCCATGTTAAGGACCACAGATCATGTTGGATCCGATCCTGTCAGATTCTGTCCGATGCTCCCAAAATCGCCGCAGTCTGCGATTTTGTTTGCAGGAAAAAATCTGACAAGATCGCATCTGACAGAAAACGGATGCCATTAAGTGCAAATCCAATCAGATCCTCGGCACATAGGGATGAATGGGGGCCAAATCGGAACCGTAGCTGTCCATTTTACATCGGACAGCTACGGATTGTACAAAAATGCAGTGTGAAAGCACCCTTACATATAATCCATGGGAATGTCAGACTTTCTGCATGTACTATGCATTGGGATACTCCTGCCAAATTGAGGCATAGGGCATAGATGAAAGGTGAAAAAACACCATTCAAAAATACAAGTCGTAATGGATTATTGAGAAAATTACACTTAGACCATGTTCAAATATATCATAGAAGCATAGAATGGTAGAGTTGGAAGGAACCTCCTGGGTCATCTCATCCAACCCCCTGCTCAAAGCAGGATTCGCTAAATCATCACAGACAGATGTCTGTCCAGCCTCTGTGTGAAGACTTCCATTGAAGGAGAACTCATCACCTCTTGTGGCCGCCTGTTCCACTCATTGATCACCCTCACTGTCAAAAGGTTTTTACTAATATCCAATCTGTCCTTCTCCCGTTCAGTTTCATTCCATTTCTTGTATGTGACAGCTTTTGAGATATTTGTAAACAGCTATTAAGTCTCCTCTCTTTTTTGCAAGATAAACATTCCCAGATCCTGTACCTGTTCCTCATAAGACATAGTTTGTTGACCGGTCACCATTCTGGTCGCTTTTCTCTTATCTTGCTCTAGTTTATTAATGTCATTTTTTAAAATGCAGTGCCCAGAAGTGGACACAGTATTCTAGATGAGGTCTGACCACAGAGGAATAGAGGGTGATAATGACCTCACGTGATCTACACTGTATGCTTCTGTTAATACATCCCAGAATAGTGTTTGCCTTCTTTGCTGCTGCATCACAATGTTGACTCATGTTTAGTCTGTGTTCTATTATTATACCCAAGTCTTTTTCACAGGTGTTGTTTAGTTCTATTCCTCCTATTATGTAGACGTTATGTTCTTTGTTCTTGCCCATATGTAGGACTTTGCAATTCTTCCTGTTAAATACCATTCTATTAGTCGCTGCCCACTGTTTCAGCATATTTAGATCCTTCTGAATCCTTTCTCTGTCTTCTCTAGTGTTAGTTATCCCTCTTGGCTTTGCATCACCTGCAAATTTGATTAGTTTACCTACAGTTCCCTTATCTAGATCATTTATAAAAATATTGGACAACAATGGGGCTAATGCTGCTTTCACAGTCCTTGGGATCCTACTTTTTGTAGGACCCCACGGGCAGGAAAGGACACCACAAGGGGTGACCTATTCTGTGTCCGGGTCCGTGATTATCACAGATCCGGACACAGCGGGGCACTTTCATTTCCGCAATGTATAATATACATTGCGGAAGTGAAATTTAGTAAAAGAAAAAGCTAAAAATAAAAAATCTGTATGCTCACCTGTCTGCGATCCACTGCTGCCTCCAGCAAGGTCCGCTGCTTATAGGACCTGTAGTGATGTCACAACCCGATCAGCTGATCGAGTCACATGTGACCCGATGACGCTGCCGGATTGTGACATCATGGCTGGTCCTATCACCCAGAGCTTGCTGGAGGCAGCGGTGGATCGCGGACAGGTGAGCATACAGATTTTTTATTTTTAACTCTTTCTTTTACTTAATTTCACTTCTGCATTGCAGAAGTGAAATTAGACAGTTAGGAGCAATTTTAGTGTCCTGAGCATGCTCAGGACACTAAAATCGGGTCTGAGGAACGATCAGCTGTTTCCTTGGACCCTTGCTCATAGGTCCTCATGTTAAAGGCCGAGGATCGGATCAGATTTGGCCTAATTGCCATCCAATTTTGTGGGATCCGATTTTTTTTGCTGTGCCCAAAATCTCCAATTTTGGGCACAGCAAAAGATCATACACAAGTCAGATCGTACACAAAATCGGATGGCAATTAGGTCAAATCCGATCCGAACCGACTCCCATAGGATAACGTGGGGGCCAAATCGGATTGTAAAATGGACAGCCACGGATCCAACAAAAACGTGATGTGAAAGCACCTTAAGACAAAGCTTTGTGGTCATCACTTGAAACACACTTCCATAATTACATAGGTTGAAAAGAAGACATAAGTCCATCAACTTCAACCTTTCTCCACCAGTTTTAACAAACTTGTGCACCCCATTTTCTACATCTGCTGGTGATTACGTATTTTAATTCTTTCTCCCGATCAGGTCACACATTCTTCTATATACTCATGTAGAAGCATTTTGACTCTTCCTTTTTTGCTGCTTCTTTCTAGGTAATTAGGGACATGATTAACGTCTGTGAGACGAGTTTATCTAGATACACTCCAACCTCTACTGCCAAATACCAAGCCCTCAGGTGCAGAATAGAACATGTAGATGCAAACTCTGAAGAGTTTCATCGGGTGAAGCAGGACATTCTGGATCACAATCACAGGTAAGCGACAAAGACATCTCCATAAAGAGGACCAGCCACCAGGTCCAAAGGGACTAGTTTTTGCTGTTATTATATTTCTCCTGCTCACATAGGTATGCCACTTTATAAAAAAAACTGCCATATGGTTCCATAGATATGTTTTGGGTTATTAGTGCTAATTTTATGGTCTTCAGAAGTCTTTGTGTCTTTGGATTGTTTTACAAAATTATCCTGTGAGAAGAACCCACTTGGTAGAGACCAGAAAACTTAGTGCTACATAAAAAGGCCCGTGTCTATGGAACCTTATGGAACAGTTAAGAAAATAACAACAACAAAAAACTAAACACTCAGGAGCAGCGGGATGAAAATAAGAGCAAGAAATGGCCACTTCTACCTGGTGACAGGTTTTCCGAAATCTTTATCCATAATGGTAAATCTTAATCTGAGTAAGGTTGAAAACACACAATGCGAATGAAAATATGACCGTTTCTCATCCATGAGAGTAGGACGAGTGACACTGTTTTTTTAATCCATTTGGCATGCCGGTGCAATGTGATGGTGCATTTATTTCTCAGCTAACATCAGTGTGACATCCGTATGACGTCCGTGTGCTGTCCGTGTGCAATGTGTTTTTAACATGGTCTTTCACATGCTGTATAAATTTAGAAAAGAATAGACAGACAGATCTGATAAGTAGATTGAACAGAATAGACAGATCGATAGGATAGATACAGTAGATAGTGTGGCGCCCCACTGGTCAGTGCGCCACAGTAGGGGTACTGCACCCATAACTGAGTGTGCGGTATTCCTGTCATTGGGGAATGTAAAATCAACCTGAGGCTCTTATCCCATCAACCCTACACCTAACATAAGGGATCAATTGGCCACCCGTTCCCAGGGTAACTGGTCCAGGTGGGAGGAGCGTTGGCGTACATTTATTGCTGTTGCTCATCCATGGTCCGGGGGAATCCTGGTCCATAATGGGGTACCGGCTCCGAGTCACGGTGCGGGCGAATCTAACCCTGAGCCGTCAATACCAGTGGGTTGCAGGTTTGTCCAGCAGCCTCAACCTCATCCAGAACGTGCAGTCCCACCAGGAGCACTAAACTGGGTTGAGCCCCTTAGAGAAGAAGGGTAATCTCATAGCACCTAACGGGCCTGGTAGACAAGTGGGTTGTGCAGGACAGCGCATGAATAGCGAGGAGGCGCAAGACAGACAGCAAAGGACAGTGAAAGTAGCTGAAGGAGCACTCTGGGAGCCTCAAAGAGACTTTATCTTCCCAAGTAACTACCCGGCCAGCTACCGGCTAAAGACTGGGTAACTGTAACTTGAGTACCATCTTTACCAGTGACAAGTAAACCCCCGTGCAGAGCAAGTATGACTTGAGTGTCTCATTTCCACTAGGCTGCAGAGCAGCTACGCCGACCATATCCAGCACTGCGACAACAAGTGCTACCCGATCCTGCCCCGGGGACCCTGCTCCGCCTGCAGGGAGCATTAACAACTGACTGCAATTCCATCATCCCCGGTGGTCTGACAGCGGCGCTGGTGAACACATCAGAACCTGCTGGTGGCGTCACGAGACTTTTATCATTTAACCCATTATTCAAACAGTTCAAGACGGACGACGGCTTCTGGTTCAGCAGAAGTGCCACTTAGGGCACGAAACGGGCCGTCGTCCGGCATCCCTCCACGATCCTTTCCCTTGTACTGTATGGAACCCTGATTGAATAAGGAATACATTCCTGAACAGCACCAGATGGGTGAGTGCCCTCTTTTTTTTCTTGAACTGTTTGATTTTACATGCATTCGAGTGAGCACACCCTGGTGTATAGCCGCCTTATCAGATGACCGATATAAGGGGAAACTCCCAATTCTAAAAGACCCCAGTAGTGCTCGGGTTCTACATATTGTTTTAACCCATTATTCAGCTGACCCCCAGGGCTACAGGCCTGGGCACCAGTCACCAAGACAGCACCCCCATATCAAACACCCGGGTACAGAGTTCCCATAGACCCATGGACGGGTCAATAGATAGTTAGTTAATTAGATAGAGAGATAGATAGATGATAGGATAAATGGCAGGAAAAGCTAGAATGTCTTACTGGTCTCCTGCTGCTTGCTTGCTTTGCTGCAATTTTCATGCTTTTTGGTGCAATCTTCTGACAACTCAGTGCGTAAGTGGAGTAAGGAGCGCAATCTGTGGCATTGTAACCGGGAAGACACTGGGGTCACCCGAGAACAGCTCAGGGGGCATGACCGGAGCTGTCCTTGGGTGACCTGAGTTACCCCCCCCTTACGATGCCCCAGTTCTCCGGGCTTTCCTTCAGGGACCAAGGGGATAGAAGTTTTGTTTGTCCCCTTGGTCTCTAATGAAGCAGAGCCGAGAGTGTTCAGCACAGAGATGAGGGTCGAGGGGTTAATAAAGATGCAGTCCCTAAATGTGTTTGTGTTTTTATTTATTTTTTTATTTTTTTAATTATCTATTAAAAAAAATTTGATGTGGGCTTCACCATACTTTTATATGCCAGCCAGGTACAGTGGGCAGGTATGGACTGCCGCCAACGCCCAGCTGCCTATTTGTACCTGGCTGGAAATAAAAATATAGGGAAGCCCTTTTTTTTATTATTTCATGAATTTCATGTTATAATGAAAAAAATGATGTGGGCTTCGCCCTATTTTTGTGTCCAGCCAGGTACAACTAGGCATCTGTGGTCTGGACTCCGCAGCGCAGGGTGACCCAAGCTTTCTTGCCCCCCCCCACTGCGTTCATAGAAGCACCATCTTCATGTGCAGTATCTGACTCTTTCAGCGACCCTGGTGACGGGTGGCTCACTGGGTAATAATGGGGTTAGGGCCAGCTTTGTATGATCAGCTGGCCCTAAGCCTGAAATTCATGATGTCACGCCAATATTAGACATGACCAGCTTGAATTTCTAGTAAACATAAAAAACACACAACACAGAGAATTTTTTTTTTATTAGAAATAAAAACAAAAAAACATTTAGAGACTTCATCTTTATTATAAAAAAAAAATCCTCCATCCGACGTAATCCACAGGGATAGCAGTGTCAGCTCTGCTACATCGCTCTGTATAGACAAGTGTCTATGCAGAGCGAGAAGCAGGCTGATTCTGACAGTGACAGTCAGAGTTCAGCCGAGTTCATGGCTCGCGCGAACACTGCCGGAAAAAGCCGAAGACAGCCGAGTCACATCAGTGCAGTGAATACCGCCACAAGTTAATGAGCAGGGAGACAGCGGGACGGGAGGACGCGTCGCTGGACAGGTAAGTATAATTATAATTTTTATTATTCATCTTATGCTTTGTTTTACAGGCCCTGGACCCAAACTGTAATACGGGTTTCCTATGGAAACCAGTGTTCCGAACCTTGTGACTGAACACTATGTGTTCGGTACGGGTCCAGAACTTTACAGTGCAGGTCCGCCCATCCATACTTGTTACAATTCAGTTTGTAAAGAAAGAGGGGGGAGAATTATACGAAGAGTTAGAAGAAAGAGAAAAGAGGAAAAGAATGGAGACGCACGGAAAAGACAATGAATAATTGTGGGACACAAAATGAGACAAAGACCAGAGAACTGCAGGGGCAAGACTGAGGGGTAGAGGAGAGGAATGTGTCCGATGTAAGGCACAGCCGGCGTGGTCCCATGGCGGGGGTGCATCACATGGGCTTGCAGCACAGGTGCCTGTTCACATGAGCCTGTTTCACTGGGGTGAGTGCTGTAAGACTGAACCAGTGCACAGTGGGTAAAAATCTGAGCAGTTCATGACACTAATGAGCGGCCGAGAGAGCAATGTGTGCTGATTGCTAACAGCCCTAGGTGTGGATGTGTCAGGTGGGTGTGGTGAACAGGAGTTAACCTGCCAGGTGTCTGTGTGTGAGAGGAAGATGGGAACTCAGTGCAGATCAGACCACTGAGATGTGAGGACATGTCAGAGGCGATCCGTCCCTTTGGGATGTGAGGGAAGCCATCCCTTCTCCATGCAGGAGGCTCCTAGCCCTCTGTTACTTGTGTGCCAGCCGGTGGCCAGGAACGGGATGTGATGGCTCCTGGAGTTGGGCAACCGTGGCTGACCCAGGAGGGTGCTTGTCCAGACGTGGGGCGAAACACATGCTGGAGGAGCCCTTGGAGGACACCTGGTGTACCCGGCGGCTCAGGTTGCTTAACCCAGTTCAGTGCCTAGTTAAGGTAGCGGTCCATGGATGTTGTGTGGACTAAATGTGCTACGTATACGTGTTCGTGTTTGTGGGGAGGGCCATAATCAGCTCTCTAAGTGTATGGAAATCCCCTTCCCCCATCCCAGAACGATGTTGCAGGGACTTAGGGCTCACACTCCTTCCCTGGGTCTTCTCTGACCTCAGTTTAGGGGGGTCTGACTATACCTGAAGACTAGGTGGACCCTTCCCCTTCAGGGCATCAGCCTCCTGCAACTCCCCAGAGTCTGACTTAGAACTCCTCTGGGCACCAGAATTGTTCTCCCTTGTTTGTTGCCCATAAGGGCCCATGTTATCACTAGGGACTGCAGCACATACCTCCCCTTCCAGATGAGAAGCTGGACACTGCACTACTCCCCTGCTCACACCTCCTCCCTCCCCAGGGCTCTCAGACCGTGCAACACGTTGTGGCTTTGGCTCCATCTTCTCTCCAGGCACAGGACAGGGGGGAAAAGAGGAGGGCCAGAGAGATAGCTCCTAAGGTTTTCATTCGGGCAGAGAGTGGCTGCAGCGGTGCCCGGGGTGTTCTCCTGTTGGATCCTCTTCTTTTTTTTAATCAAATAAATTTTTATTAAACAAGTGTATTCGATACAGTTCAGTCAACAGTACCATCTATGTTCACATTTTCACATTTTAAGTAAAGTAAATTAAACATCCCAATCCCCTCCCTCCTCCTCCCCTCTTACCCCCCCAACAGCCATCCTCAGTCTGGGCAGTAAGCGCCGTCTCACGAGCCCTGTGTCCCGTAAACAAAAGCATACCTTACAAATTACAGGAGCCAAACAGATTAATTCCATAACATACCTTCCATGGTCAGTATCGTTTTCGTCTCTCTTTAAACAACCCTAGGCCATCCCATAGTTAAGCCACGGGAACCATATTTTATCATAGAGGTCCAACTTTCCCCTCTTACGATAAACCCCCCTCTCCAGAAGCGAAATGTACTTAGCCCGCGCTACAAATTCTTTCCTAGAGGGCAGTTTTTCCGCAATCCAATGTCTAGCAATTAGCTTGCGAGCGATATACAGCAACCGTGCTATGGCTATTTTAGAGGATTCATCCACCCTAAGCTCATCCACATATCCCAGCAGGCATACCACAGGGTCTCGGGGAATTGTACAATCATACGCTCCTTCCACTCTTGATAACACCGTTATCCAATACGCAGTCAGTCGCGGACATTGCCACATCAAATGAAGCAGGCCGGCTGGGTCAGTCCGACACCTTGCACACTCAGCATTCGGTCTCAGGCCGATCTTATGTAAAAATTCAGGCGTGCGGTACACTCTGTGCAAGATGTAAAGCTGTGACAGTCTGCCAGGTTCACTCACCGATTGCTTCGGTACCCATTCCAAAATAGAGTCCCATTTATCATCTTCTAGGGCCCCCATCTCTCTCTCCCACCGGGCTCTGGCATTAGGTTGATGTTGAAGTAAAAAAGCATGTAGTATGTCCCAGTATGTGGTCGCTATCACCCCTTTAGTGGGTCCCCCCTCACAAACGTAGTCGAGGACCAGATCCCTCTGTATCCGCAGTGAACCCTGTCTCGCCTGAGCCTGGATCGCGTGCAAAATCTGCAAATATTGGAACGTCCCCTTCTCCCGTAGACCATATTCCTCACTTAGTTTGGAGAAAGGCTTAATGGTCTGCCCCTCCAGTATCTGCTGTACCCTCACAATGCCCTGTCACGCCACTCAACCAGACACCCCATCTTCGTAATCTCAGACAAGCTAGAGTTATTCCACAACGGGGAGTGATTCTTCAACCCCTCTATTCCTCTAAGTGTTTTTAACCTATCCCAAACAGTCTGTATCAACCGCAAGGTGGGGTACTGTCGGCCCAGCGTACGCATCGACCCATCTTCCACACCCAGTATTAGAGGGCTCCTGTCAGTCAGCCTCTCCAACACTCTCTGAAGCGAAGGCTGAGTCGCCCGTATTGACCATCCCCTCATATGTTGACATTGTGCAGCTATAAAATATAAATGTGGGTCGGGCAACGCCAGACCTCCCTCATCCTTAGGCCTCTGAAGAAGTTCCAGTCTCAGCCTGGCCTGTTTCTTCCCCCATATCAGACTGCGAAACAGAGAGTTAATTTGTCTGAATCTAGCCTGGGAGATATGTACTGGGGCATTGTGGAACACATATAGTAATTTCGGCATTAATATCATTTTAATTAAATTTATACGACCGACGACCGAGAGGTGCAACCTGTTCCAGGCCTTCATCTTCTCCTTGATAGTCTCCAACACCGGCACTAAGTTCAACTCCAAAAAACAAGTGAGCGGGGTAGCCACCCAGATACCTAAGTATTTAAATTTATGAACTACTTTAAGGCCCCCACCGTCCACCACCGAAGAAACATCCCCGTCCACCGGGAATAGTGTAGACTTATGCCAGTTGATGCAGAGACCAGACATGCGACCATAACTCTCAATAAGCCTCATCGCCCTCGTCAGAGAAACCCCAGAGTCCTCGAGGAACAGGAGAATATCGTCCGCATATAATGCGATTCTCTCCTCCACCGCACCATATCTAAATCCAACTATCTCTTTATCTCGCCTGAATTCCGCAGCCAATGGTTCAACGACGAGGGCGAACAGCAATGGGGATAATGTGCATCCCTGCCTGGTACCCCTCCTCAAACCTATAGGCCCATAGAGTGCCCCATTAACCCTAATCTTAGCCTCGGGGGCAGCATATAGCAAACGCATCCACGATATGAATCCAGGCCCGAATCCCATAGTCTCCAGTACCCTCCACAAGAACTGCCAACTAACACAATCGAAAGCCTTATGGGCATCCAGTGAAGCTATGACTCTCTTGCCCGCATTGTCAGTCGGGAGTTGGATCCTCTTCTTGGGTGGCATATCAAGGTCTTGGTGCACGCGGGAGAACAGAGGAATCTAGTGTGGAATGTGGAGCTCCTGTCTCCTGCTTCTCACTCCATGGCTGTCAGGCTCCGCCCCCTTTTTACCAGAAATTTAATACAAAATAATAATAATGTCTCTGGGAAGAAGGAGAGGAAAAAAGGGAAAACAGAAACACAGAAATTGGCTGCATCGCGACAGTGTTAATATAGTCCCTATCCGCCACAACTATATATTTTTTACAACTTAGGAAACAAAACAGAGTCCCATACGAATGATAAGAAAGAAGAATAATCAGCTCACCATTGATGTCCTTCACCGACAACCCCCTTCATAGCACGAGTTGCGGCTTGGCTACCGCCGATTATGGAAATTAGAAGGCAGAGATTGACCCAACGATGGGAAAAACGGCAGCAAGGCAGATCTCAGATCGTGATTAAGGCTGCCATTTTAGCCGAAACGCGTCGCCCTTAACCGTCCTATGGAGTGATCTGACTGCCGCACACTGTGCATTATTTTTATATTTTTTTATGGATTTGCAATAAACTGAAATTTTATGCATTTTTCCTCTACGTGCTGCTGTTTTTTCCCCATCGCTGGATCAATCTCTGCCTTCTTGTTTCCATACTAATGATAAGGCATTTATTGAGGGGTAATATTACATTGGGATCATGGGTTTGATTCTCTTTTTTATACCCTAATATCTTTGGCTTTTGCAGCTGCTGCTTGACATTGGGTATAATGGTTACGAATAACTAAGCAGAGTTGCTCAGTTTATTATTATTTACTAGCTGTGAGCCCGATGCAAATGCATCGGGTGTCTAGATTATTTTTAAATTTATTTTAAGATTTTCAAATAATAATCCAATTATTCCAATGACACCTTTACACCAACTACATATATTTGTATGGTTGATATCATTTAAGGAAAATTGAACTATTATGTTGTAAGGGTCTTAGAACACAAAGTAGCAACTCGCCCTATACTTTCTATGGGGATTACCGCAACCGCGCCGCAAGGTGCGGCGGCTGAGGTAGCGACTCGCAATGGCCTCGCGGCCATTGCTCGCGCTACACAGCGACTCGCAATGAATCCCCATTGAAAGTATAGTGGGACTTGCGGCAGGTGCGGCAGCTGAGGTAGCGACTCGCTATGGCCTCGCGGCCATTGCTCGCGCTACACAGCGACTCGCAATGGATCCCCATACAAAGTATAGGGGGACTTGCGGCAGGTGCGGCGGCTGAGGTAGCGACTCGCAATGGCCTCGCGACCATAGCTCGCGCTACCTCAGCGGTAAATCGCTAAGTTTGTGGCCGAGCCTCTGGTTCTATTTTCGGCCAGCGACTCGCAATGGCCGCTTCGCGGCCATTGCTCGCGCGTGGTGACGTCACATAGTGACATAGCCACGGCGATTTCGGGGTCCGACACGATTTTGCCTACGGCAATTATATAGTAGATTACTGTTTTCTTCCTCTTTTATACATTGATATTGTGAGTTTGTTTTTGACTCGTTAAATACTCTTAAGTATGAACCATTTTTGTGGTATGTGACATATTTTTCTTTTCTTTGTACAGCAGCAGAGAATTTAATATCTTAAAAATTTTTCGAGTTGGGCGAATGAGTGAGGCCAGTAACTTTAAGAGCGATGTAGGAAACGTCCAGTCCTTGCTTCATGCTTCTTCACCGTGCAATTTTGTGGGGATTCTCTCACGGTAAGTTTGAACATTGCCCTTTTTCATGTTTCTTTACGACTAAAGAATTGAAGCCACCGAAAATACAGCTGTTACGGGGGCCAGTAGCTGAGGTGCCCCATCATCTACTCATAAGAACCTTGGGCAAGGAGCTATTCCTCAGACATGACAGGTGCCTGGAGAAGGAAGGGCAGAGTCTAGAAGAAAAGGGTCAGATCACAAATGATAAAAGATCAAAGAGACTGAACAAAAGGAAGACAGAGGGTGCAGTATGCCACAGAATAAGAGAGAGATACAAAGTGAATCAGCAATAGCCAACTTCATCAAAACACAAATGGGCTGAATAGGTAATAAGAGGCTAATTCCAGTCTATAAGGTCCTGCAAGGTAATAAGAGCCTAATTCCAGTCTATAAGGTCCTGCAATGTAAAAAGAGCCTAATTCCAGTCTATAAGGTCTTTCAAGGTAATAAGAGGCTAATTCCAGTCTATAAGGTCCTGCAAGTTTCATACATAGTAACATAGTTTTTAAGGTTGAAGGAAGACTTTAAGTCCATCTAGTTCAACCCATAGGTAATAAGAGGCTAATTCCAGTCTATAAGGTCCTGCAAGGTAATAAGAGGCTAATTCCAGTCTATAAGGTCCTGCAATTTCTTGTTACCCACCTTTTAATAGATAACATTGGAATTATTTAGTCTTGGCATTTATCTATTCATTTAATTATCTCTGTTGTGTTCTCTAAAGTGGTCTGATGATGCCAAAGATTATTGTTGAAGAATTTGGTGGTGAAAGAACGGATATTGGAAACCTTGGAAGCGGCATTTACTTCAGTGACTCGATAAGGTTTGTATGAAAGTGTGATAATATCATTAGAATCTTTATTAATATTAATATATGAGAGATTCAACAATTGACACCGCCTTTCTCATCCAGGCCATAACATCTTGCCACGTTTCGCAGTGTATGGCCGGTAGCACATGCCCTTCTTGTTACATATTCTCTCTTTGTCGGCTTATGTCTCCACCTGCAGAACCTTTAGTTCATAATTCTTTTTCACACAAAAAGTCCCATTCCTGTGTTACTTTGGGTAGATTTTTGGGGAATGAGGAGGTTTCTAAATATTTACCTACAGGTTAAGAAAAGGCACAGGGTCCTGGAAGGTGAAGTAGGTGCTACGTTCATATGTAGATCCCCGAGAACAAGAAATGATGGCTATATGGGTGACATTCATGGTTGATGTTCACCTTTCCATGGTCTCAATACTGTGCCCATGTCTATATTTTTTTCCTCTCTGTAAGTTGGGTTGTGGTGAGTGGTACCCCGGGATATATGTTGTATGAAATATAAAAAACGTGTAAAAGTGGTAAGAATTAAATGTTTCTTAAATTCAAAAAGTTGATATTCGAGTATATGATAAAGTATTTCTATTTTTCCTTTGATCCTTTTTTCTATAGCACCAGTGTAAAGTATTCTGAGGTGAGTGAGGTCACTGGATCGCGTCTCCTGGTGATCTGTGACGTGGCTTTGGGTAGATGCACAGATGTGTTTCGCAGAAATTACACAATCACTGAAGCCCCCAATGGTTTTGACAGTGTGCACGGGGTGAAGTGTAAGGAGGGGGTCAGATCCGACTTTACTGTAAGTAGTGCTATATTTTACATATACTTCAACATGTCTGTAATTAGTGGACTCGCTGTAAATAATCAATTTATGAGGGATTTTTGGATGTAAGGATACATTCACATCTGTGTTTGGGCATTTCTTTGTTGCTTCTGTTTTTAGGAACAGTCAAATTATTGTCCAAAAACAATCCATTGCATGTCTGATGTGAATGTAAGGCCCCTTTCACATCTATGCACCCCTGGGTTTGACTGTGTTTGCCTGCCCTGTGCTAGCGTAAGTGCATTTGCAGGCAAGCGCATTAGAGCAGAGATGCACAGCCCTTGCACTTGCCTGCGCTCCTGCTGCCATTACCTTCTATGGCGAGCGCACGGCAGCGAAACCCGGAAGCGCAGCTCTGCAGAGGGGGCGGAGTCATCGCGCATACGTCACTCCGGACGCACCGGAAACACGTAATGTGATGTTTACGGCACGTCCAGATTGACGCATGCACTCTGACTACGCCCCTCTGCAGAGCTGCGCTTCCGGGTTTCGCTCCAGTGCGCTCGCCATTGAAGGTAATGGCGGCGGGAGCACAGGCAAGTGCAAGGGCTGTGCATCTCTGTGCTAATGCGCTTGCCTGTAAATGCACATGCACTTGCAATTGCGCTAGCGCAGGGCAGGCAACCGCAGGCAAATCCAGGGGCGCATAGATGTGAAAGGGGACTAATTTTTTACCTGGCATAAATACCGCTGTTTTAGTTGGGATACCCGACTAAAAAAAAAATACATAAAAAACATGCCTTTAGTAAATAAACCATGTCATTTCAACTGACTGGTGGACTAGCTTAAAAACGGACCCTGAAATGTGCTTATAAGTGACCTTTTACCATTAGCATGTCTTTTACCTAGTGTAAATGCTGCTGTTCTCCTGAATCTAAAGCTGGATTTCTTTCATTCATGAGCCTATTTATTCCTGAAATGTGGTCCCCTCCTCCATTCTGGCCAATTGGGCAGGAGTCAAATAAGGGCATCTACAGAGAAGAGTTGAGCACCAATTTGCTAAAAGACTAGATTTATAGCCCCTTCTCTTCTCTATATTCAGCAGGTGAAATAAGTATTGAACACATCACCAGTTTTCTAATAAATATATTTGTAAAGGCGCTATTGTCATAAATGTATCACTAGATGTCAGTAACAACTCATCCAATCCACACAGGCAGACAAATCAAACCATATATTTAGTGAAATGACACAGGAAAAAAGTATTGAAAACGCTTACAGAAATGTATTTAATACTTTGTACAAAAACCTTTGTTGTTGATGAAGCTTCAAGTTGCCTCCTGTATGGGGGACACTAGTCTCCTGCATTACTCAGGTGTGATTTTGGCTCATTCTTCCACACAAACAATCTTCTAATCCTGAAGGTCCAGTGTTCTCCCTCTACCGTATGAACTCTTGAGTTTTATTTCCTTCCAAAAATCTTCTATTTGATTCAGATCAGGTGATCGGCTCAGCCATTCTACAAGTTTTATTTTCTTGGATCGTGGAGAACTCTTTTTATAATTCTTTTCATGCTTCAGTCTGAAATTTTGCGAAGAGCAACCTGGTCATGACCAGATTCTGTTGGAATGATGTTTTTTTCGACTTCCGGATTATGGCCCCACACAGTTCTTAGTAGTTTAGAAATTCTATTGTAACAAGTGTCATCAATATGTCTTGCAAGAATAAGGTTGCAAAGGTCTTGAAAGCTCACTGGTTTTACCTATCTTGGGATGTTTCTTGTATGGCACCTTGGTAATTAGACAACTTTTTATAGGTCTTGAACCAGCTGATGTTATTTTTTACTGACTAACAGGATTGCTTTCTAATGACTTTGTCATGACTTTCCATGACTTTTTGCACCTCTGTTTTCTTATGTGTTCAATACTTTTTCCCG
Organism: Allobates femoralis; assembly: GCA_033576535.1. Lineage (NCBI taxonomy): Eukaryota > Metazoa > Chordata > Amphibia > Anura > Aromobatidae > Allobates > Allobates femoralis. Next base: position 692,033,540 of record JARQOC010000002.1, on the reverse strand, counting down.
GTGTCATTTCTCATCATTACCCATAACATCATTTATGGACATCTATGATTTAATTTCTTTGCCTGTGTGGATTAGATGGGTTGTTACTGACATCTAGTGAGACATTCATGACAATAGCATCTTTAGAAATATTTTTGCTCAGAAAATTTGTGACGTGTTCAATACTTACTTTACTCGCTGTATATTAGGTTTGCCAGTGCTGTTAGCTTAAAACCGGTCCCACACCATCATGTTCCCACCTCCAATGTTGACTGTTGGTATGTTGTTTTTGGGGTGATATGCAGTGAATTTTGACCTCCAAATATGAGGTGTATTATGGCATCCTAAGAGTCAAATTTTGGCCCATATTTTATCAGTATCTCACAGGCTTGTCTAAATGTTGAGCAAACTTTAAAACATGAACATGAAGATGCTTTTTGTTCAGCAATGGACTCTTCTGTGGTGAGTGTTCATACAGACCATGGAGGTTTACTGCTTTGCTTATTGTTTTCTTTAGAACAATTGTACCTCCTGACTCCAGGTCTTTCAGTAGCTCTCCACATGTGGTCCTTGGCTCTTTGACAACTTTTCTAATGATTCCTCTCACTGCTGTCTGAAATCTTGCCAGGAGCACCTGGTCATAGCCAGTTTATGGTGAAATAATGTTCTTTCCACTTCCAGATTATGGTCCCAGCAGTGCTCAATGAAACCTTCACTACTTTAGAAATTCTTCTACAACCAATGCTATCAGTATGTTTTGCAACAATAAGGTTGCAAAGTTCTTTAGACAGCTCACTGGTTTTACCATCTTGAGATGTTTCTTGTGTGGCACCTTGGTAATGAGAGACCTTTTACTGAGTCCATAATAAAAATGTACCGTCTTTCAAAGCTGTGTGTAGAATGTATACAATATCCCCATTCCTTTACAATAATACTGTTACGTGACATAAGCTTCAAAGTTAAAATATTTGATAGAAAAAGTAGAAAATAATCATTAGGTTCCATAGAAAAACTTGGGAAAGAGCTTCGATTTCAGCATCACACTTTTCATGACCCACACCCTGTCCATTATTCACTATGATCAGTAATTGCACCATATCTGTGAAGCAACATGGATCATCTTGCCTGATACTAGAGGATATAAGCACTTTGTGACCATGTTGTATACTTTTTAGGATGATGAATATGTTGTCTATGACGTGAATCAAGTACAAATGAGATACGTTGTGCAGTTTTCCACTGATGGGGATTATGTCGACCTTCATAAGGAATCATTGTTCATTTCAATGGATCATGTATTGGATCATCATAAGACCCAGTCCGAGCCATCAGAAGGTAAGAGATATTTAGTAATGAGTTTAGGTGCCCAGTTTCATACATATTGGGTAATTGTCAGATATATTATAGGGTTCTTTGTTCCGGATACTTATCTTATCTCTTTGCCTAAATGGAGAGCAGTTATAGAGTCCTCCACTAAGGAGAACCTGTCCTGCATTACACACACAAACTACTGATTAATGGGTAATGTGCACCTTATAGGTCAGTGATGGCGAACCTTTCTGAGGCCGAGTGCCCAAACCGCAACCCAAAACGAAATTATTTATGGCGAAGTGCCAATACGATAATATAACCTAAATTACAGCAGTAGTAATCATAAGCGCTGCACAGGGGGGAGAGCCAGCAGATGCTAACTCTCTTCCCTGTACAGGGCTTGTAGTCCTGAAACATTGATGATCAATTCAATTATTTTAACAATTAATTGATTTTAAACTTACCTTTGCAGTCTTCTCTTCTCTTCGGCAGTGGTCATCCAGCTCATGTGTACTGCACATTGAAGCTGAGCCGCTGCCACTGCACTTTCTAGAAACAGCAGGTGGGTGATCTGTATGGAAAAAATGCAGAATATTAGACAGATAGGAGATAGATTTTATCATGGAATGCAAGCAGATTTCATGCTGAAATCCTGGTCCCTTTCCTTGCAGTAATGTGCTCCATCCTGACCCTCTCCTTGTAGCTATGTGCTCCATCCTGACCCTCTCCTTGTAGCTATGTGCTCCATCCTGACCCTCTCCTTGCAGTAATGTGCTCCATCCTGACCCTCTCTTTGCAGTAATGTGCTCCATCCTGACCCTCTCCTTGCAGTAATGTGCTCCATCCTGACCCTCTCCTTGCAGTAAGGTGCTCCATCCTGACCCTCTCCTTGCAGTAAGGTGCTCCATCCTGACCCTCTCCTTGCAGTAATGTGCTCCATCCCGACCCTCTATTTGCAGTTATGTGCTCCATCCTGATCTTCTCCTTGTAGCAATGTGCTCCATCCTGATCTTCTCCTAGCTATATGATCCATCCTGACCATCTCCATGCATTTATGGCCCCATCCTGACCCTCTCCTTGCAGTTGTGCTCCATCCTGACCCTCTCCTGGCAGTAATGTTCCTATCCTGACCCCCTTTCTTGTAGTAATGTCTTTATCCTTATCCCCTTGTAGTATTCCCCATCCTTGTCCTCTTCGGTAATGTCCCATCCTTGTCCCTTGTGGTAATGTCCCCATCCTGCCCCTATCATGTAGTAATGCCCCATCCTGCTGTAATGCCCTATCCTTGTCCCCTTGCAGCAATATGCCCCATCCTGCAGTAATATGCCACATTCTTGTCCCCTTGCAGTAATATGCCCCATCCTGCAGTAATGCCCTATCCTTCTCTCCTTGCAGTAATATGCCCCATCCATGTCCCCTTGAAGTAATATGCCCCATCCTGCAGTGATGTGTTTCATCCTTGTCCACTTGCCATTAATATGCCCCATCCTTATTCCTTTGCAGTAATATGCCCCATCCTTATTCCTTTGCAGTAATATGCCCCATCCAGCAGTAATGTGCCCCATCCTTGTCCCCATCACATAGTAATATGCCCCATCTTGCCCCCTGGTAGTATTGACCTATCCTTGACCCCATCACATAGTAATCTGCCCCATCCTTGTCCCCATCACATATTAATATGCCCCATCCTTGCCCCCATCACATATTTATCTGCCACATCCTGCCCACATTACATAGTAATATGCCCCATCACATAATATGCCAAATTCTGCCCCCTGTTACTATTGCCCCATCCTGCCCCCAGCACAGAGTAATATGCCCCATCCTGCCCCCAGCAGAGTAATATGCCCCATCCTGCCCCCTTAGTAATGCCCCATCCTGCCCCCTTAGTAATGCCCCATCCTGCCAACTTAGTAATGCCCCATCCTGCCCCCTTAGTAATGCTCCATCCTGCTGTAAATAGAAAGAAAAAAAAAAAGTCATACTCACCTTCAGGGCCGGACTGGGACCAAAAAGCAGCCCTTAAAAACAAGCCCCACCAGCCCACACACTATATCACCCATCAGCCTTTAACAGTGAAATTTGCTTTTACGTTGTCATGCCCTCATCACTTTCGCAGGCTGCTTTCACATCAGCGGTAAACTGATGTTTGCGGCCAATCCATCAGGTGGCACCGCATCTGCCAGATCAGCCGACTTGCAGCCCAGATGCGGCAAGCCCCATGCATTGTGTATGGAGCTTGCAGTCTGGTGCGGCAGATCCAGCCCTTGCGACGGCGGAAAAAAACCCCACCACTTACAGCATTGTTTTTCATCGGCCGCAAGTACCGGATCTGCCGCACCTGGCAGAACACCACTTGCCGCACCAGACTGCAAGCTCCATACACAATGCATGGGGCTTGCCGCATCTGGGCTGCAAGACAGCTGATCTGGCAGATGCGGTGCCACCTGATGGATTGGCCGCAAACATCAGTTTACCGCTGATGTGAAAGGAGCCTTAAGGTACTGTCACACACAGAGATATCTCTGGGAGACATTGCTTGCAACTCACTGGTTGCAATGAAATCATGGACACATTGTTCCATTTTTTGCCATGTACAAATAGAACAGGACAGGAGAAGTGGTACTGTGCAGTGTATATATACAGAATAATACAGATACTGAGGATTACACCCAGTATACAGGACAGGAGAAGTGGTACTGTGCAGTGTATATATACAGAATAATACAGATACTGAGGATTACATCCAGTATACAGGACAGGAGAAGTGGTACTGTGCAGTGTATATATACAGAATACTACAGATACTGAGGATTACACTCAGTAAACAGGAGAATTATACCCAGCATACCCAGGAGGCTGTGCTTTATAGATAGGATGCTGTGGTATATAGATAGCCAAGACTCAGCCTGATCCTAAAGATGGGGAAAGATGAAAGGTGGCGGCAGAAAGTCCAGTGCTGGGCGTAGAGAGGAACAGGATCCATGGAGACACCGTGAAGAACACAGAGAACTCTCAGGAAAATTTTGTGATGCTGCACACTACAGACTGCGGGCCGTATACACATTAGAGACTGCAGACTGTAAAAACATTAGAAACTGCCTGCTGTATACACGTGACACACTGCGGACCCTGGGCACCTTACACACTGCGGACCCTGGGCACCTTACACACAGCGGACCCTGGGCACCTTACACGCTGCGGACCCTGGGCACCTTACACGCTGCGGACCCTGGGCACCTTACACGCTGCGGACCCTGGGCACCTTACACGCTGCGGACCCTGGGCACCTTACACGCTGCGGACCCTGGGCACCTTACACGCTGCGGACCCTGGGCACCTTACACGCTGCGGACCCTGGGCACGTTACACGCTGCGGACCCTGGGCACCTTACACGCTGCGGACCCTGGGCACCTTACACGCTGCGGACGCTGGGCACCTTACACGCTGCGGACCCTGGGCACCTTACACGCTGCGGACCCTGGGCACCTTACACGCTGCGGACCCTGGGCACCTTACACGCTGCGGACCCTGGGCACCTTACACGCTGCGGACCCTGGGCACCTTACACGCTGCGGACCCTGGGCACCTTACACGCTGCGGACCCTGGGCACCTTACACGCTGCGGACGCTGGGCACCTTACACGCTGCGGACGCTGGGCACCTTACACGCTGCGGACGCTGGGCACCTTACACGCTGCGGACGCTGGGCACCTTACACGCTGCGGACGCTGGGCACCTTACACGCTGCGGACGTTGGGCACGTTACACGCTGCGGACCCTGGGCACGTTACACGCTGCGGACCCTGGGCACGTTACACGCTGCGGACCCTGGGCACGTTACACGCTGCGGACCCTGGGCACGTTACACGCTGCGGACCCTGGGCACGTTACACGCTGCGGACCCTGGGCACCTTACACGCTGCGGACCCTGGGCACCTTACACGCTGCGGACCCTGGGCACGTTACACGCTGCGGACCCTGGGCACGTTACACGCTGCGGACCCTGGGCACGTTACACGCTGCGGACCCTGGGCACATCTGAGACTGTTGGTTATATCTTGTATACACAGCACTATACTGTATATACAGGTCCACACTATATATACAGTATATAGGCACACTAGTACAGCATGTAGTGTGGACCTGTATATACTGTATAGTGTTGTGTAGAGACAGAGAGACACACAGACACTGTCAAACACACAGATAGAGACATTCTGACAGACAGAACGACACTCAGAAAGACACACACAGACATGATACTCACATATACCGGCAGGACCTGTGATGATGTCACATCAGAGGAGGCATCAGGGGTCACATGATCATCTCAGAGATCAGAATGAGATGAAGACGCTGGGAGGGCCTCCTGATTGCTGTGAGAAGGGCACTGCTTTGGGGAAACGGCCCGCCCCCTTCACGTCCGTGACTCCGCCCCCTTCACGGCCGTGGCCGCTCGGTGACAGAGCAGTACTGAGGCTGGAGGAGAGGTGGGCTGGAGGAGAGGTGGGCTGGAGGAGAGGTGGGCTGGAGGAGAGGTGGGGGGTGGGCGGCCCATAGGGAAATGTCCCGCCCACCATCTAGGAAGAGTGTTGGAGAGAGGAGAAATGTCTCCTCTGCTCCAACACAGCTTTGATCTGCCGGCGCCGCGCCGCACGCCGGCAGATCAAAGCAGCAGTGTAGTGGCGAGGCCGCGTGCCAGCGGAGGCGGCTCTGCGTGCCACCCCTGGCACGCGTGCCATAGGTTCGCCATCACTGTTATAGGTGGTGCTATACAGGAAAAATAAAGTGATTGTCCGGGACTTTAGGATTGATGGCCTATCCCTTGGATAAGTCATCAATGTCTGATCGGGTGAGGTGCGACACCCAACACCCCCACTGATCAGCTGTTCCAGAGGTGGCCAAAATTCTTTAGTTGTGGAGCTGCACATCTCCGTCATTTATATACAGGCCCCTGTCGAATATTACATGTCGCCCCCCAATTCATATCAATAGGGACAGATGTGCAAGTATCTGGCTACAGTCACTATATGAATGGAGCTGTGCTGTGTAACTGTGCAACTAAGCAGTTCCGTTCGCCGACAACACCAGGAACAACTGATTGGTTGGGGTGTGACACCCAGCAACACTGCCAATCAGGCATTTAGACATCAACATTAAAGTTCCGGACAACCCATTAAACACTGACTTTCACGTCTCCCCATACAATACAATAAGAAAAAACTGTGGCATTCCCTGACATGCAATGTGAACAGGTGCAAAGCTCAACGTGACATATTGTAACAAAAAAAAGAAAAGCTGCAGTCTGAAATACTAAAACATGCTAATCTGAATGTAAAACAATGTAAAACAATATTATAGCTATGGAGATATTTGAGAAAAAATGATACACTTAGCCTATAAAGATGGCCATATCTATATCGACCCATTAGTCACATTGAGGCGTGCGTCTTTACTGGAAACCTACACTGAATCAATGCCTCTCTGTGGGTTTAAAAAAACTCTATTTGAATGGGCGAGTAGGAACCTACTACTGGGCGGTTATAGACAAGGCCATCTTTATAAGCTAAGTGTCTCCTTTTTTCATATATCTCCTTGTTCTATATTCTTTTACATTCAGATTAGCATGATTTAGTATTTCAGGGTGCTGTATGTCCCCATACAATACAGCTTTGTTTCAGTAGGAGGACACTTTATGATCAGCTTTTTTGCTAAGGGATCCTTCTAAAAAGTAGAGATTGGACAACGTGAGCTCCCTATGAAGGAATTCTCCTATTTTCACAGATGTTTCAGTAGACGATCTACCTGATCTACCTGATCAACAGGTCACAAAAGGTGGTCTAAAAGGCCGTGACGGGCAGCAAATTCCTCTAGAAAGCATTCATGTCAAAGCTCGGTTGAAGGACCTTGCCGCTCAGGTACATGGGATTTTAAAATATTTTTTTTTTATTTGTTTTTATTTGTTTTTTGTTGTTGTTTTTTTCTCATATAAATCATCTATAAAATGTTTTTCCTACAGGTGGTGATATTCCAGACCTATAAGAATAATTCCATCTTCCCTATTGAGGCAAAGTATGTTTTCCCTCTGGACAGCACCGCAGCTGTATGTGGGTTTGAAGCTTTTATCAATGGGAAACATATCATAGGAGAGGTACAGGCCTGGACTTTGTTGTTGCAAACATTTTTGCTTTTTTAAAATTTTATTTGTTTCTGATGTAAATAATTTCTACAGGTAAAAGAAAAGCAGACGGCACATCAAGAATACCGGGCCGCTATCAGCGAAGGACATGGCGCTTATCTCATGGATCAAGACTCTCCTGTACGTTTACAAAGTACAACATTGTGTTCATATTTTATTTTAATAGGATAAATTTACTTGTGCTATAGAGAGGTAAAATCAAAGTGTCTGCCTCATTCATTACATGCCCTGAGATGGTGAAAAAAAATCCCAAAAGACATTTGGAAGTTACTTGACTTTACATATCTAAAAACAGAAAAACCTTAAAGGGTTTGTCCACTACTAGGACAACCCCTTTTTATTCCACATGTCTCCCTCAGGTTACAAAAAAGAGCCTATACTCACCTCGTGCTGGCGCCATTCCAGCGCTTTCAGTATTCGCAGTTCTGGGGCTGACGTGACAGTGTGACGTCCAATCACCGCCGGCTTCTCTCTCCACGCGTTCAGTCCAAATGAGCAATCAAAAGGAAGTGAGCGGCATCCGCAGCGTCACTTTCCGTTAATGGACTAATTTGGTCTAAAGGCGGGTAGAGAAGCTGATGGTGATTGGACACAGTGCTCGTATGACATCACAATGTCACGTGAGCCCCGGAACTGCAATTACCAACACTGTTATGTTACCTGGGGGGAAACAAGTGAAATCAGAAGGGTTTTTCCTAGTAGTGGACAATCCTATAAAGCGGCTTCATTAAACCCATGTCCCGTAGCTGCAGTTTGTTTTATGTTTTATTTTGTGCTTTACTCACCCTCCACAGATCTAGTGCTGAGTCTCAACTGTTTCTCCCAATTTCTGTTACTGTCGGCAACTCTGACGTCACCCAAGACACCAGAGCTACTAAATAACTGTGCTGTAACTGTGGAGACACGGTGGTCAGTGTGGTGTGTGCTCTTGAATATTTGTGCCTTTGGATCTTCCGGGGTCAACTACGCCAGTCCAGCTGCACCCAACTTTCAGCGGGCACCCATCGAGAAAGTATTAGTGGCCAGCTTAGGAAGCTGACCAAGCACAGCAAGTCTGTATCCAGGTGACCGAATTGTCCCAACCTGGGATTCTTCCACCAAATCCTAGAATCCTAGGCTGAACTCCTGCAGAATATAATTCAGTTTTGTTGCTTCGCTAGTCAGAACCAAAGCTCCTAGACTGAGACCACATACCATATATGAACTACTGGTGACCGAAGGACCTTTTTATATATCCCGAGCACTCATATCAGGGTATTGTGGTCTTCCAGGATTGGTGAAATAAGGCAGTTCTCTTATTGATTGGCATTTCAATCTGACTGCATTATTTTTTATCTAAATGATGCAGACAGGAGGGGGGCTGAGGTAAATAACATTTCATTAGCAATCTAGAAACTGAGACAATGGAGGCTGCAAATAGTCTGATGAGAAACAATGACTTAGCATACATGAGTTAACAAACAAAAGACCAATACGTCTGGCCAAATTAAGAATATTAACCCTCAAGACTCAATGAAAAAGGCTGTCGTCACAGTAACCACTGAGAAGCCATGCTTCCCCTAATTTCACAATACAGGCTGAATACAATATTGAATAGATCTCTTATAACGGAAGAGGCTGGTGTATTTACTATCCACATTGTTACATAATATTCATGTTAAATTGGCATATTATGAGTCTGGACTCAAAAAATTCATTTTAAAATGTCTTAACTTTTGTGAACATATTTTTACTGACAATTGATGTTGCTATTACTGTCTTAGGATGTCTTCACAGTGAGTGTTGGAAATTTACCACCCAAGGCGACAGTGGTCATAAAAATCACCTACGTGATGGAGCTCAGCTTGCAGTATGGTAATATTACCTTCACAATTCCTGGAAATGTGGCTGAATGGCAACAAGACAAGGCATTAAAGGAAAACACACAGGTAAAACCATCACTATTACATTACTATGATCGGAGGTGTCTTTATCAGTAAAATAGTTATATTTATCAAATACTTTTTATTTTCATAGGATACCGTGACAAAAGTGGGCATTGGAAGTGACGTGGCATCAGGGGGGTACGTTTTACAAGTCACTATTTCGTATCTGATTGTTTTTGTTTTTCCTCAATTTTTCATTTTTGGGGAACAAATTCTGTCTCTGCTTGTGACATCATACTTTTATACTATAATTGGTAATACTTTTACACTGTTCCAAATTATTATGCAAATTGGTTTTAAGTGTCATAGGGTTTTATTTTTATTTTTTTTCAATGAAACCCATTGATGGTATTGTGTCTCAGGGTTCTTTGGATCATTGAAATCAATCTCAGATATCTGTGATAATTAGTTTGGCAGGTGAGCCCCAATAAAAGGAAAACTGGGTGTTCCACAATATTGTGCAGGCCACAGTTTTCAAGTAACATGGGAAACAAAAGGGATCTCTCTGCTGCCGAAAAGCAACAAATAGTGCAATGCCTTGGACAAGGGATGAAAACATTTGATATTGCACAAAAACTTAAGCGTGATCATCGTATTGTGAAGAGATTTGTGGCTGATTCTGAGCACAGATGTGTTCGTGCAGATAAAGGCAGAATGAGGAAGGTTTCTGCCAGGCAAGTTCATCAGATTAAGAGAGCAGCTGCTAAAAAGGCCTTACAAACCAACAAACAGATATTTGAAGCTGCTGGTGCCTCTGGAGTCCCTCAAACCTCAAGGTGTAGGATCCCTCAAAGGCTTGCTGTGGTGCATAAACCTACTATTCGGCCACCCCTAAACAGTGTTCACAAGCAGAAACCGTTGCAGTGGGTCCAGATACACATGAAGACTAATTACTAATTTTCAAACAGTCTTGTTTACTGATGAGTACCGAGCAACCCTGGATGGTCCAGATGAATAGAGTAGTGGATGGTTGGTGGATGCCACCATGTCCCAACAAGGCTGCAACATCAGCAAGGTGGTGGAGGAGTCATGTTTTGGGCTGGAATCATTGGGAAACAGCTGGTACGCCCCTTTAAGGTTCCTGAAGGTGTGAAAATGACCTCCGCATCGTATACAGAATTTCCAACTGAGAACTTTCTTCCATGGTACAAAAAGCAAAAACGTGCCTTCAGGATCAAAATCATCCTCATGCATGTTAATGCACCGTCTCATGCTACAAAGAATACCTCTGTGCCACTGGCTGCTATGGGCATAAAAGGAGATAAACTCATGGTGTGGCCACCATCTTCCCCTGACCTCAACCCTATAGAGAACCTTAGGAGTATAATCAAGCAAAAGAGCTATGAGGATGGGAGGCAGCTCACATCAAAACAGCAGCTCTGGGAGGCTATTCTGACATCATGCAAAGAAATACAGGCAGAAACTCTCCAGGAACTCACAATATCAATGGATGCTAGAATTGTGAAGGTGATATCAAAGAAGGGTTCCTATGTTAACATGTAACTTGGCCTGTTAGGATGTTTTGGAGTTAAATAGCTTTTTATTTCAGTGAATGTGACCTGTTAATGCTGCAAATTCAACAAATGAGCATTTTCAGTTCTTTCAAACATATCAAATGTTTACAAACTCTATTGTGCGTAATAATTTGGAACAGTGCATTTAGAGTTTTTAATTCTGAAAATTATACTGCTATCATAGGGAGGTTTCTTCAATAAAATTAGATGTATACTCTAATGGGTGATGACTTTTATTACACTGACTGTTATTTGCACCAACCATTTAGAAAAATCAGAGAAAAAGAACATTTGCATAATAATTTGGAACATAGTGTATATAAATTATTTGTTTGTTTTTGTTTTTGTATTGTCTGCTATTAACTATTTAGTTCACGGTTCGGATGATGTCCTTTTGGATAGCGCCCACTGGCCATTTGCATCTAGGTGTTGACCTACGCCTTCCTTTACACCTGCTTCAGCTGTTTTATTGTGTTATGAATGTTCGTTCGTTTTTTAGATACTTTTTGGTTAATAGGGAGGAAAAGTTGGAAATAGTTGAACAAAAGAGCGGGGCACCGAGCGGGCGGCTGCAGTAGAGAGGACGACGCTCTGCTGACAGCACGGCCATAGGGGAGGAGGTGAGCGCACACACTGCATTGCATACAGCACTCATCTCCTCCTCTGCCACAGTGCACCAAATCTGCAGCTTAAAATGAATAAAGACAACATTTTCAGCTCACCACTTTGAGTGTTGAAGGAACAGTGATAGACTTTTTTTGCAAAAACTCTTCAATATTTAATGGATCCAAACATGTTACATATGTATCATAAAGAAATCCACCCCTCACCCCCTAAAAACAATGCGTTTCGGCGGATTCTTTTATCAAGCTATCCGCAGCTTAGTGCACTCAGCTGTCATCTCATTCACACAGCTGTTTATTCCTTACACTGTGCCAGAGGAGGAGGTGGCCGCTGTGTTCTATGGGGGTGGGTGGTCATATTGGGAGCTGGGTAGGGCTTGTAGGAGTCTGAGGGTGGCCGGATCTTTAGGAGTCAGAGGCTTGACCAGTTATGACATTTGCCTCCAAGCTCCAAAACAAACGCACCCCTGGTCGGTCTCATGCAGACGCAAAATAGTGATACCTAGGTAACAAATGCAAAATGTTGACAGAGTGTAAATTACAAACTGTCATCATCTTTCAGCCTACAAACACATATAAATTATACAAAAAGCCAGGACAACCCTTTAATCTATGGTCAGGCTTCAGAATTACAATATCAATCTTCTTAAGGACATGCAAAAGTTAAAAATATTGAGGAAATCTGGAAAAAAAAGTTAATTATAAAACTTGATTCAATTAATTAGTGACAATTATGATATTGCATTCTGTTATAACACTTGTCCTTAATATATTATTTTACTCGGTCATACAGTATGATAGTCGCCTTCTTTGCCAATTTCCTAAAACTGTTCATATTTTTTTATTTTTTAACTTAGTTAAATAAAAATTATTATTATTATTATATCTTCAGATCCTTTTGCTTGGATATGTCTATTGAGATGCCAATGAAAATAGAATCTATTTCCAGTTATACACATGAGATCAACATAAAGGTAAGAGTTTTCCATGAGAGCCGCTGCAGTATAGATAGTTTTCATATCACTCCATCAGTCCATTGCCTTTATTGCAGAAGACGGAGTGCAAAGCTGTCATTCAGACAAAGGAAGAAAGTTCTTTCAATGATCAAGGTTTTATTATGGTTGTATATGTGGAAAGTACATATATCCCAAGAATGTGGGTTGAGAAACACCCGGATCAAGACAGTGAGGTACAATACAGTAACTTTCATTACCCTCTTCTTTTGGATTACTAGATGTTATGGTCTGTTTATAAAGCCAGTGAGAGGCCGAGTCCCTCCGTCCCCTGTCTACATAGTCTCAAAAAGAAGCAGCTGTCATCTCTTCTCTCAGTAATATGCAGCCGGTGTTTTGAGCTGCCTGAATCAGATGTCAGGTTTCCGTAAACCTTGAATTAGTCGCCCCCAAAATACTCACAGTATTAGTCACTGCTCCTCGCTGTGGCACATGTAGTCGACGCTGTGTCTTCCAATACATTGAGGAGGTAGGGGTGCCCAAACTAAGAAGCTACCGAAACGGACGGTTACCTACTTGCAGAATTATGATGAAAACATTTGGGGTCCAATGGACCCACATAACTAATTAAAGGGGATATCCTGGACTTTCTAAAATAAAAAAGTGCCTAAGCAGTAACCAGCAGGTAGTTGCTAACCACCTGCCTGTTATGCCCGGCACCATTCTTCGCAGGCACGGAGTGGTCACAGATCATTCCTGTTGGTGATTCAGCTGCTTCTGCTGACATCCTGTCAACAGGGCGGTGGCTTTGTTTTCATTCTGCTCTGTTGACAGGGCCTGACTGCCGACATCATGCATATTGACATCTGACTCCCCCCGTTAGACAATGGTGAGTCAGCTGTCAATCAGCAAGGCATCAGCAGTCTTGCCCTGTCAAGAGAGCAGAATGGAAAAGGAGACGTCACTCTGTTGACCAAGCAGCTAAATCGCTGGCAGTAGCGATCTGTGATGACTGTCACAAAAGTGGTATAGCAGATGAAGGGATGGGAAGACATGATGGCAATAACGGGTAAGGTAAACTGGGTAGCTAGACTTACCCTATAGACTGGTGTTCCTAGCTGACCTTGTACTCAGAGGTACCTCTGATGGTGAGGAGGTCTGGGCCACCTCCCTTTCCCTGCTTCTCAACCAGCCCTGTGCTAACACCCTCTCACCTCCACCCACGGATCGGGATACACAGCAACTCCCACAAATAAGGAAAACCACCAATAAGCTTCAGCACAGAGTGCACACACGTCTTCTCAGCTTGAGGTCTTGAAGAGAGTAAAACTCTATCAGCAACACCTAGTGAAAGAAAGTGTAACTATTTAAAGGCTGGGGGCTGGAGGAGTGGACTGCTGTGTAATCTGATACACCCAGCAGCAGCTTTCCTGCGCCTGGAGAGCGTAATAACATGGACAACAGCAGTTTCTGACATTAACACTGTGTGTGCCAAATTAAATTTACCCTCATTGTACTGCTGTGGGAAGGAAGGACATGTATAATGTGGCTGATTGTTGACAAGTTATGGTGAGTTTATTGAGCTGATACGTGCTCAGTATAGCGGGAGGAGGGTGAAGGGAGGAAACTGATGTGCTGGTATAAGACGTGGTGGGCTATGGGAGCTAAGATCTTGAGACCCACTCTATTCGAGGGCTGCGTAAGCACAGGGGATGGTATGGGACAGTTGAGAGAGGGGAGGTATGAAGAGAGGGGGGGGGGAATGGAGTGGAGGGTGGGAAGGCTAGACAGCAAGTTAAAAAAAACTACGATTAAAGCATCGATGGGCACATCGGGACCATTGAATGCTCCTATTAAAGTGCTCGGGGGAAATGTTAGAGGGCTATCAGATGCCACAAAAAGGGCATCCGTTTTTCAATACATACTTGATCAGAAATCGGCAATAATATGTCTGATGGAAACCCACATGGTGAAAGAAAAATTAGGGCTCTTACAGAAGAGGTGGGTGCAAGACTCCTACCATGCCACATATTCTTCTTACTCGAGAGGGGTGTCTATCTTAATCCCTATGTCCACGAAATTTGAAGTTATGGAGTCGTGTCTGGATGTGGAGGGACAATATGTTATAGTGGTGTGCAAGGTGCTGGGGCTATTAGTGGCAATTATAGCAATATGTATCCTACCGCCCTATTCGAGTAAAAGGATTAAAGAAGTCATGGAGTGGACGGGACATCTGGGAAAGATCCCCATTCTACTAATAGGCAACCTAAACAACATTCGAGAGGATTTTTGGGATAAGTATAGGAGTAACCCGGTTAGGACTGAGAGATAAGAGAGAATGGAACTCGGGTGTGCGGTGCTTTTCCTGTTACTCGGCCACTCATCATACCTTGTCATGCAATGATATGGCTCTGGGAAACTTTACTATGGATGCACATGTCGAGCCCACTGGGACGGGGTACTCGGTACCGGACCGGGTCTGCTACTGGGGAAGTTATGGGTGGTCCTGGTCCGGACCGTGTCCCGGGCCCTGGCAATAATAAGGGGATATTTACAGGGGAATGTCAGTCGTGACGCCACCCACTGTGTGCGGCCAGTAGTGGGGCCGCCGCTGCTGCAGAACCTCCGGGGATGATGTAATGGCAGCGTAGATGGAATAGTTCCCGTGGGCAGAACTGTGTTCCCCGGGGCAGTGATGATTAGAGTCTATAGTGTAGTGTGCAGGCCTGGTGCTGAATGCAGTACACTTACTGTCCAGATACTGCAGGAATCCTCCCTCAGTGTTGGAGCCGGCAAGCTGTGGCTCTGCAGGTGGAGGTTTGTGATGATCCGGTATGGAGGGAATAGCATGCAGGCAGAGACAGACAAGAGAGACGTATTCAGGGTTCTCCGTGTTTACTTCTCAAATTCTCAAGTTACAGTTCAGTACAGTTCTTACAAGTCTCAGTTCAGTTACACGGGCACACTTTCCCATCCGGGTTCCCTTTACTCTCTGCAGCCAGGTCTCTCTCTCTGTGACCCCTCACTCTGTCTCTGTGTCCTTTCCGGGCTGTTGTTTCTCTCTGTTTCTGTGTTCGCTTGGTGTGCGTCTCCGGACAGTATGGCAGTGACTCGGGCCCCTGTGGGTCCTCCTGGTTGTCACTGAGCTGCCTGTCCTTTGGGGTAGGGACCCTAACATGTAGCTGTGGTCACCCGTCGGTTGTCTGGGGATGCCGGGTGAAACTATGGTCCCCTTTAGAGCCGACACTCTACTTCAGCCCAGCCTCCAGCGGTCCTCAAGATGTGAGGCTCTACCAGGCTCTCTCTACTGTGTCTTCCAGTGTCATAGGAGGGCTACCCCGCCTGCAGTCTGTCGTCTCGGCTGCAGTTCTAGGGACCAGTGTCACTGTCCCTCTCTTCCCTCTCACACTCCCGGGGTGCTGGCTTCGGACTTGCTTTCTCTCTGCGGCTCGCACTGGCTCTGTTCAGATTCTGCGCTCCTACACCCCACTGTGCCAGGACGTGTGGATTCAGTCTTTACTGCTCAGCCTACCTCGGCCTACTGCTGTCTCTCGGCCTGTGCCGTGCTCCTCAGCCTGCTGCTGGTCTGTGTCTTTGCTGCTCGGCACCCTGGCCCTACTGACTCCTTCCTCCTCCCCTTCACTATTTCTACTGTCTGTCACCTAACTACGTGTGTACCCAACCCACTTCTCTAAATCCACCACCCCTTGCCTGCCTAGAGTCTCCAGGCTCCGGGCTGGATGCTGCCCTCTACTGTACGTGGGTTGTGTGGGCAATGAGGGTGTTGTTGTTCAACTGTCGTCCTACTGGCTGCAGTTCCCTTTGTGGCCTCCTGGTCGCAGGGGCGCCACACACAGGTGCTGAAGGTGGAGTATCTTCCTAGGGCCATGTCAGAACACCATCCGATATGTGTGCAAGTACAGGCATGAGAGGCACGGCTGGGGGGGAAGATGGGCTGGAAGTTGCACATAATATGGCTGTGTAACATTAATGTGGGCCAGCTACAAAAAGATATTGCAGAATTCTTTGTAATTAATGAAGGATCTACGGGACCACTAATTCTATGGGATACCATGAAAACGTATCTAAGAGGCTTACTTATCAAAGAGATTAGTATGTGTAAATCTGAGACAAGAAGGGTGGAACGGGAAAAATTGGAAGCCGTCAGAAGGGCAGAAGAGGAACTGACTATAGGGCCACAAGGGGGGCGGAGATGCGGTTGGTTGACAAATTTAAATATTTGGGTATATGGATATCGACTCAGATTACGGCCTATTTAGATCTAAATTTGAATCCAGTTTTGGAAACTATTAAAGAAAAAATGGGTGCGTGGAATAAGCTACACCTATCGGTAGTCGGTCGCGTAAACTTGATAAAGATAATTTTGATGCCTAAACTACTCTACATTTTACATAATACTCCTATGGTGATTCCCCAAGGGCGGTTTAAACAGATTGACTCATTATTCCGGAGCCTGATTTGGGGAAAGAAGCAGGCACAACTGCGATTGGAATTGCTTCAGCGGCCGAAGGATGAGGGGGGGTTAGCTTTGCCGAACCCGTATATATACTACATAGCTGCGCAGGGTCAACATGTCAGGGGGTAGGCACAAAAGGCAACACGCCCATCGATTCAAAAATTTCTGGACAATATAACAGGTAGTAGCCCATTGATAGTGAGTATGGAGGATGGGTCAATGGGGTCGGTTGAGAGGCATTGCCCTACTATGCTCTTGTTACATAACGTCTGGGAGAAATTGAAACTTCTTAAGGGGCCATCACACGCGTCAATATTGCATGCAATATTGCTGCTGCACGTGACGTTGCAGCGATATTGACGCGTGTGACAGGGCGCATCAACCAGCGAGCCAGGTTTTCGGACTGGACTGAAAACCTGGCGATGTTCGCCCAGTGTACACGCAGCATTGCTGCGTGTGACACCGGGAGACGTGATCAGCCAGCTCCCAGCGCCTCTCAGGAAAAGCTGGGAGCTGGTATCCAGGATAAACTGCGGGTAACTAGGCAGCGCACGCTGCCTAGATACCCGATGTATACCTTGGTTACCAGCCTTCTCCGCTCACCGGCTGGTATCCAAGGTACACAGCAGGTAACTAGGGACCCTAGTTACCCGCTGTGTACCTTGGATATCAGCCGGTGAGCGGAGAAGGCTGGTAACTAAGGTATACATTGGGTATCTAGGCAGCGTGCGATGCCTAGTTACTCGCAGTTTACCATGGATACCAGCCTGCAGACATCATTGACATGTGTGACGCTGGCCTTAGAGGAGTGATGTGCCTGACAAGATACTCCCCCTTGTGGAACAATGAGAAGTTACTGCAAATTAAAAAAATGGGAATGTCACCCTGTGTGTGCCCCCCTGTGTTTTCTTTATAACTTAGTTGGGTTGACTAAGCACTCATCCCATCCATTCCATATACCTAGGGCCCAGGACAAGGTCAGCCAGGGCCAGGTGTCCTGCTCAGCACATAGGTGTGGAACCTATCTAGGTTGGTCAGGTAGGACAGGGGTCAGCGGAAGGTTTGGTTAGGGGTCATCTCCTCCTTCCCTAAACTCAAAGATTCATTTCCCCTCCCTGTTGCCATACGAGAGGTATTTCACTATACCTAGCATGATAGCCAGTAGCAGAGATATTGGAGGTCACAGGCAGACAGTAGATTGGTAGCAGAGTTATGGAAGCAGGTAGCAGAAGTACTAGAAACTGCTGCTGTCATGAGGCCGATAGAAGAGATACTGGAAGCCACAGGCAGACAGGAGGCTGGTAGCAGAGGTAATGGAAGCAGGTAGCAGAAGCCGGACCAAGGAAACATTTAACAATACAGAATACTTGCAACATATTTGCAACATTTTAAAAATGTGCTGCCCTAATGTAATAAGTCAAACTTCTTATCTGAGGACACATATTTTCTTCCTTCCCTTATAAATAGACCTATATTAAAGTCCAGGCTTACACTGATTATTCTGTATTTTCTTACAGGCCTGCATGCTGATTTTTCAACCTGATATTCCATACAGTTCTGAAGATATATTCCTGACAATCTGCCTCGACTGTTCCAACTCCATGGAGTCCTGTTTTCAGAGCGCTAAGCAAGTCGCATTGCTCGCGGTTCAGTCTATATACACCAGATATGTGAACATTGTCCTTTTTGGGTCCAGTAAGTCTATAGAGAAGTGAATATTTTACTGTTTGTGTCTTCTCTGTCTCCTCCTTTCTCTTATTGTTTGAGTTTTATATGTCTGATTTAAGACTTCTATTTAAATCAAATGTTTTATTTCCATGAACGGAGCCTAAGATATTTGCAGTGCAAGTTAATTGAAAAAGCTCATAGTCACATATTTATTACATAGAATGTGTATGTAATCTGAGAGAAGCATGCTGTAGGGGCAGAGACCTTGATTTTAGAAATATATCACTTAGGCTAGGGTCAAATTTGGAAGGCTAATTGCAGTTACCGCATACAGTTCCGGATGCGGTAAGCGCAATTGCCTTCAGACACCTCTTTTCCCCAAAATGTGTCCTGCAAACCGGAATGCGGTAACTGGATTGCTCAGGATGTGTAATCCAGAGCAATCCGGTTACTGTATGCTTTGTTCATCCCTGCTGCCACAGGGATGAACAAAGGGTTAATGTTAATAATAGATGTGGGCAACATGTCTCTAGGGGGTGTCCGCCCTCCCTAGAGACCTGCTGTCCACTCAGGTGGGCATGTGAGGGGTTAATCTTGGCATTTATAGTATTGCCGGATATTGTCGGCATTTTCAATTTTATGAATGAACCCGGCGGCTTATCACTGTGTAGGACATACAGTACGAAATGTACGTACTGTATCAGCCGCTGGCAGCGCACCACCATAGACCTAATGTTAATGCTTTCAGGACCAAGGACAGGAGCTCATACAGTACGTACATTACGTACAGTATCTCCTCTACAGTGAGGAGCCGCCGGGTTAATTCGTTAAATTAAAAATGCCTACAATAGCCGGCAATACTCTAAATGCCCAGATTAACCCCTCACATGCCCACCTGAGTGGACAGCATGTCTCTAGGGAGGTTGGGCACCCCCCCCTATAGACATGTTGCCCACATCTATTATTAACATCTAACCCTTTGTTCATCCCTGCGGCAGCAGGGATAAACAAAGCACACGGCTGCCGCAGGCATTCACACGTGCCCTGCGGCAGCCGCATGGGCTCCCGTAGGAGCCCATTATAGCAATCCTGCTGTGAATTGCAAACCGCTGCGAAAACTGCAGCCTACATGATTTTACTGCAGGCTGCAAATCTGCAAGCGGTAACCGGATTGCATGTAGAGCAATCCAGTTTTATAATGGGCTCCTATGGGAGCGGATCCTGATCCGGTTTTGAGCATTTTGTATGCTCAAAATCGGATCAGGATCTGCATTTGCTAACGCAAATGTGACCCTAGCCTTACTAGGGTGTGTGGTGGTGTTTCAATAAAATTAATGTTTTATCAGCAGGAGATTATCACACTAAGACTAGGTGTCTCCTGCCTCCTGGTTCCACCCTGCCCTCACCACTGATTGGCAGCTTTTTATGTACACTGCATATTGACAGAAAGCCAATCAGTGGTCTGGGTAGGTTTATACACAATAAGTGATGTGGGAGGAGTTATACACAATCATTGGTATAGGAGGGGTTATACACAATCAGTGGTGTGGGCGTGTTATACACAGTCAGTGGTGTGGGCGTGTTATACACAATCAGTGGTGTGGGAGGGGTTATACACAATCAGTGGAGTGGGCAGGTTATACACAATCAGTGGTGTGGGCAGGTTATACACAATCAGTGGTGTGGGCAGGGTTATACACAGTCAGTGGTGTGGGTGTGGTTATACACAATCAGTGGTGTGGGCGGATTATACACAATCAATGGTGTGGGCGGGGTTATACACAATCAGTGGTGTGGGTGGGGTTATTCACAATCAGTGGTGTGGGAGGGGTTATACACAATCAGTGGAGTGGGCAGGTTATACACAATCAGTGGTGTGGGTGGAGTTATACACAGTCAGTGGTGTGGGCAGGGTTATCCAGAGTCAGAGGTGTGGGCAGGGTTATACACAATCAATGGTATGGGAGGGGTTATACACAATCAGTGGTGTTGGAGGGGTTATACACAATCAGAGGTGTGGGTGGGGTTATTCACAATCAGTGGTGTGGGCGTGTTATACACAGTCAGTGATGTGGGCGTGTTATACACAATCAGTGGTGTGGGAGGGGTTATACACAATCAGTGGAGTGGGCAGGTTATACACAATCAGTGGTGTGGGTGGGGTTATCCAGAGTCAGAGGTGTGGGCAGGGTTATACACAATCAGTGGTGTGGGAGAGGTTATACACAATCAGAGATGTTGGAGGGGTTATATACAATGAGTGATGTGGGAGGGGTTATACACAATCAGTGTGGGAGGAGTTATTCACAATCAGTGGTGTGGGCGTGTTATACACAGTCAGTGGTGTGGGCGTGTTATACACAATCAGTAGTGTGGGATGGGTTATACACAGCCAGTGGTGTGGGATGGGTTATACACAATCAGTGGAGTGGGCAGGTTATACACAATCAGTGGTGTGGGTGGGGTTATCCAGAGTCAGAGGTGTGGGCAGGGTTATACACAATCAGTGGTGTGGGAGGGGTTATACACAATCAGTGATGTGGGAGGGGTTATACACAATCAGTGATGTGGGAGGGGTTATACACAATCAGTGTGGGAGGGGTTATTCACAATCAGTGGTGTGGGCGTGTTATACACAGTCAGTGGTGTGGGCGTGTTATACACAATCAGTAGTGTGGGATGGGTTATACACAATCAGTAGTGTGGGCGTGCTATACACAATCAGTAGTGTGGGATGGGTTATACACAATCAGTGGTGTGGGAGGGGTTATACACAATCAGTGGTGTGGGAGGGGTTATACACAATCAGTAGTGTGGGCGTGTTAGACACAATCAGTATTGTGGGATGGGTTATACACAATCAGTGGTGTGGGAGGGGTTATACACAATCAGTGGTGTGGGAGGGGTTATACACAATCAGTGGTGTGGGAGGGGTTATACACAGTCAGTGGTGTGGGCAGGGTTATACACAGTCAGAGGTGTGAGTGGGGTTATACACAGTCAGAGGTGTGGGTGGGGTTATACACAGTCAGTGGTGTGGGAGGGGTTATACACAATCAGTGGTGTGGGTGGGGTTATACACAATGAGTGGTGTGGGCGGAGTTATACACAATCAGTGGTGTGGGTGTGGTTACACACAATCAGTGGTGTGGGTGGGGTTGTACACAATCAGTGGTGTGGGTGTGGTTATACACAATCAGTGGAGTGGGATGGGTTATACACAATCAGTGGTGTGGGTGTGGTTATACACAATCAGTGGTGTGGGTGGGGTTATACACAAAGAGTGGTGTGGGCGAGGTTATACACAATCAGTGGTGTGGTATGGGTTATACACAATCAGTGGTGTGGGTGTGGTTATACACAATCAGTGGTGTGGGTGAGGTTTTACACAAGCAGTGGTGTGGGTGGGGTTATACACAATCAGTGGTGTGGGGGGGTTATACACAGTCAGTGGAGTGGGCAGGTGATACACAATCAGTGGTGTGGGTGGGGTTATACACAATCAGTGGTGTGGGAGGGGTTATACACAATCAGTGGTGTGGGTGGGGTTATACACAATCAGTGGTGTCGGTGGGGTTATACACAATCAGTGGTGCAGGCAGGTGATACACAGCTCAGCATTCCGAGCTCTTCTAGATCTGCAGCAGAGAAAACTTTTTATCACAACTGCTGCATCCAGTAAATGAAGTGACACATCACTGGAATCAGGGTCTCTATCCCTACATCATGCTGCTGTCAGATTACATAGTAAAACTATGCAGGCAGATTCCCTCTAAATGACCCTACAGTTGTGGCCAAAAGTATTGACACCCCTGCAATTCTGTCAGATAATTCTCAGTTTCTTCCTGAAAATGATTGCAATCACAAATTCTTTGGTATTATTATCTTCATTTAATTTGTCTTAAAGAGGACCTGTCACCAAACCAGGCATGGTGATCTAATTACAGCACTGGATGCAGCTTGTCTGCAGCATGCAGGCAAGGTGTCACCCAGCACTTGAGCAGCCCTGTACCCTAAGATAATACACTTAGAAAACTTACATGCTCCAGCCATTAATGAGGTGGCTTACGGGCTGCAGCCAAGGGCAGATTCACACCCCCTGCATGTGTAATCTGCCCACCGCTGCCAATCATTCTCTCCCTCTTCAGCAGCATTAAAACAGAGGTTTCTTTTTCGCTCCATTGGGAGACCCAGACATTGGGTGTATAGCTTCCGCCTCCGGAGGACACACAAAGTATTACACTTAAAACAAGAAGTGTAACTCCTCCCCTACTGCCTATACACCCCCTCTAGGAGGAATCCCATCAGTTCTTAGCTTTGTGTTGAAGGAGGCACACTCTGCACTCATGCACTCTCACTTAGTCTTACTCACTCTCCTTGGAGAGTGTCGGATGGAAGCAAAGAGGATCCTTAGGGACCCCCAGCATGTCTCCTTCCTCACCCTTGGGCAGAGGCGGTTGAGGTACCCTTGGGGTACGACGGGCTGGAGCCCTCATGCTGCGTTTTCCTTCTCCATCCCCTCGGGCCTCTGGAGAAGTGGGATCGGTACGGGCTCCCAGAACTTCTGGAGCTCTGACTCCATCCACAGCCCCTAGGGATCCTGTCGGCTGGTGTCGTGGACCACAGGGCTCGGTCCCCTGCACCTCATTAAGGTACTCTGGGAGTTATGCTTGCCCTGCCTGCCCTGCTGCAGCCCGGTCCATCCACCTGGGGAGGGAGTATGTGGACTCTGGTGACATTGTCCCTCTGTGTGTGCTCCCTCCAGGCTCTCATGCCCTCTTCAGTGGGCTCTTTAGGGTGTGTGCTGCTGCTCACACTCTAGAGGGGCCCCTGGTGGTATTTTCCCGGTCCCTAGCGGCCTGCCACTGCAGCGCCGCGGGTTTCCCGGGGGTCGCTCGTACTACCGCGCTCGGGTGCTCCCGAGCGCGGGCCGGCGTTATAAATTTAGGCCCCGGCTTCATTGAGGCCTTGTTTTTCCTCCATGAGCCCGGGCTCCACTGGAGGCGGGCCCGGCCGCCTTTGGGGGCGGTCTTGGAGCTCGGCCGCTCCCAGCCATGGCTTGCATCATAGCCTGGCTGGGAGGGAGGGGAGTAGCCCTCCGGATTCCCGGGCTGCTAGGCCACGCCCACTCGCTCGGCTCCGGCGGCCATCTTATGTAGGGGCTGGAGACTGCTGCTCAGCGTCTCCCCTACACTCTGCAGCTGCCAGTAAAGAGCGGAGCATCCGGAGGGCACACACACTCCCTGGTCGGTCTGGTAAGTCACCACAGGTCTCCTGTTGGTGCCTTTCCTTCTCCTATTCCCCCCTCTGGCTTGTTTCCCTCTGGGAGGATTAATTCTAAGGGCGACATGTCTTCCACCAGGAGCAAAGCCCCTAGGGTGAAGGCATTTTACTCTTCTTGCACTGTCTGCAAGATTGCCCTGCCTGCTGGGTCTATTGACCCTCATTGCACTGTCTGCGCCTTACATGACTCTGTAGCTGCTCAGGGGGCTCCCCCTAGCTCTGCTACATCAGAGCCTTCCCCGAGTCAGGGGGACCAGGATGTCCCTCCTTGGACTGTAGCTTTTACTAGGACCTTTTCAGAGTCTTTTGCCCAGTCCATGACGGCTCTGACCAGGGTCTTGCAGGAATCTTTGCAGGCTGGTCACCGGGAAAGCGCCCCCGGTCCCTCTGCCTCACGCCGCAGGCACCTCAGCGAGTCGTCCCCTGCTGAGGGTGTGGATCCTGGAGACAATACAGGGGTCTCGGACGCAGATCCCTCTCCTCGGCCACCTAAACGCCCACGTAGAGCACTCTCTCCGGCCTCCTCTCTTCGCACGGAGCAGACTGAGGGTTCTCAGATTGAGGGGGCTGATGGTCAGGAGTCCGTGAGGCCCTCGGACGAGGCCTCAGAGGAGGATTCCTTCGTGGATGACTTGGTGTCCTCCATTAATACGGTATTGGATCTCACGGCTCCCCCTCCCGCGGTGGACACCTCGCTCTCAGAGGAACTGTATCAGTTCCTTCCTCCATCCAGACCCCGGGGATCTTTCTTTGATCATTCGAACTTTAGATCAACGGTTCAGACCCCAGAGCTTGTCCTGACAAGCGCTTTTCCAAGAAACTGAAGGATACTCGGTATCCTTTTCCCTCTGACGTTGTGAAGGGTTGGTCGGCCTCTCCTAAGGTAGACCCCCCGGTCTCCAGGTTGTCGGCCAATACTGTCATGTCTGTTGCAGATGGCTCCTCTCTTAAGGACCCCACTGACCGACAGATTGAACTTCTGCAGAAGTCAATCTATGAAGCTACAGGAGCCTCGTTTGCCCCGGCTTTCGCTGCAGTTTGGGCTCTGCAGGCTGTTTCTGCCTGCTTGACAGAACTGAATGCGGTAGCTCAGGATCTTCCTGAGGTGACTACCCTTACTGCTCAAGCGTCTGCGTTTACTGACTACGCCAGATCGGCCGTCATGGAATCCGCCAGCCGTACTGCAGTGGCCTCGGCTAACTCTCTTGCAGCCCGCAGGATGCTGTGGCTGCGTGACTGGAAGGCTGATGCCACGTCCAAGAAATTTCTACAAGGCCTCCCGTTCGCGGGACACAGGCTCTTTGGCGAACAATTGGACGACATCATCAAGGAATCCACGGGTGGAAAGT
This sequence comes from Allobates femoralis, assembly GCA_033576535.1. NCBI lineage: Eukaryota > Metazoa > Chordata > Amphibia > Anura > Aromobatidae > Allobates > Allobates femoralis. Next base: position 692,008,255 of record JARQOC010000002.1, on the reverse strand, counting down.
CAACTTCTTTACCTCAGACCAAGGTACAGAAGTCTGGTCAGCGTCCGATGCACGCCAAGTTTCGTGCCTTTCGTCCCTCCTCAAAGACGTCGTCCTCCTCCTCCTCCCGTACGGACAGGGATCAGAAGTCAGGCCGGTTGTGGAGGTCCAAAAATCAACAAAGGAAGCCAGCCAGCGCTACAGCTGCCAAGGCGGCCTCTTCTTGACTCGCCGCCTCTCCCAGCAACATCCTTGGTCGGTGGCAGGCTCTCCCACTTTGGAGACATCTGGCGCTGCCAGATCCAAGACCAATGGGTAGTCGACGTCGTCACCCAAGGCTACAGAATAGAACTGACCTCACGTCCTCCGACTCGTTTCTGTCTCTCTTCGCCCCCGCCAACAAGGGCCTTGGCCTTTCGTCAGGCGCTGGACGCTTTGAGACGAGACGGGGTGGTGACCCAGGTTCCCTCCGGGGAACGATTCCGGGGGTTCTACTCGAACCTCTTCACGGTTCCCAAAAAGGACGGCTCAGTACGACCGGTTTTGGATCTCAAACTTTTCAACCGGCACGTGAAGGTCAGGTCATTCCGCATGGAATCTCTGCGGTCTGTGATAGCGTCTCTTTCTCAGGGGGACTTCCTAGCCTCAGTAGATGTCAAGGACGCCTATCTTCATGTCCCCATCGCTCCGGCACATCAGCGATGGCTGAGGTTCGCGGTAGGAGAGGAGCACTTTCAGTTCGTGGCTCTGCCCTTCGGCCTGGCCTCCGCAACAAGGGTCTTCACCAAGGTGATGGCGGCGATGGTGGCGGTTCTACATTCTCAGGGCCATGCAGTGACTCCGTACCTGGACGACCTTCTAGTCAGGGCCCCCTCTGCGGAGCAGTGTCAGCGGAGTCTCTCGATTACTCTAGACACGCTGCAGCACTTCGGGTGGTTGATCAACGTACCCAAGTCTGTTCTTCTGCCTGCTCAGTCCATAACTTATCTGGGCATGGAGTTTCATACTGCCCCGGCTCTGATCGTCCTTCCGGTCGACAAACAGATCTCGATCCAGGAGGAGGTCCAGTCTCTCATGCGGTCAGACTCAGTGTCCATCAGGCGTCTGATGCACGTTCTAGGGAAGATGGTGGCGACCATCGAAGCAGTGCCATTTGCGCAATTCCATCTCCGTCCGCTGCAATTGCAGATCTTGCGCGGATGGAACAAGAAGTCCTCCTCCCTCGACCAACACATCCCTCTGTTGTCGGACACGAAGGAGTCTCTTCGTTGGTGGCTGCTTCCCTCCTCCCTCTCTCGGGGCAGATCCTTTCTGCCCCCCTCTTGGTTGGTGGTGACCACGGATGCCAGTCTTCTAGGCTGGGTCGCCGTTTTTCTTCACCACCGGGCACAGGGCACCTGGACATGGCGGGAATCCTCCCTTCATATCAACGTTCTGGAGATTCGGGCCATTTATTTGGCTCTTCTGGCTTTTCAGAGATTCCTGGCGGGGAATCCGATTCGGATACAATCCGACAACGCCACCGCGGTCGCTTACGTCAACCACCAGGGAGGCACTCGCAGTCCTCAGGCCCTTGCAGAAGTCCACCGTATCCTGCAGTGGGTCGAGGACAACGGCTCGTCCATCTCGGCAGTACATATTCCGGGAGTGGACAATTGGGAGGCCGACTATCTAAGTCGGCAAGGTATGGACCCAGGAGAATGGGCTCTTCACCCAGATGTCTTTCGCCACATCTGCGACAGATGGGGCACTCCAGATGTGGACCTCATGGCCTCTCGGTTGAACCACCAGGTCCCGCTGTTCATGTCTCGCTCGCGGGACGGCAGGGCGGTGGCGGCGGACGCTCTGGTCCAGGATTGGTCCAGGTTTCGCCTTCCGTACGTGTTTCCTCCAATCCCTCTATTACCCAGGGTTCTTCGGAAACTCAGGATGGAATGTCATCAAGCCCTGCTCATCGCCCCAGACTGGCCCAGGAGGGCCTGGTATCCGGATCTTCTACAGCTCTCGACGGGGATTCCGTGGAGGCTCCCTCTCCGGCCAGACCTTCTGTCTCAAGGGCCGTTCTTCCACCACAATTCAGCGGCCCTCAGTCTGACTTTGTGGCACTTGAAGACTGGTTGCTGACATCCTGTGGCTTTTCTTCGGAAGTCGCCGCAACCATGAGACAAGCCAGGAAACCTGCCTCGGCAACAATTTACCGTAGAGTCTGGAAGATTTTCTTTTCTTGGTGTCGTCTCCACAGAAAGTCCCCCTGGCCTTTCTCTCTTACAACCCTGCTTGCTTTTCTTCAGTCCGGGTTGACCAAGGGGTTGGCTCTCAGTTCCCTAAAGGGCCAGATCTCCGCTCTGTCTGTGCTTTTCAACAAGCGTCTGGCTAACCTGCCTCAGGTCAAGACGTTTGTGCAAGGGGCAAATCACATCGTGCCCCCCTACAGACGTCCTCTGGACCCATGGGACCTTAATATGGTTCTCGCGGCTTTGCAGAAGCCGCCTTTCGAACCCTTGAGGGAAGTGTCTCTCTTGAGACTTTCTCAGAAAGTGGCCTTTCTGGTGGCTATTACATCTTTGCGCAGAGTTTCGGAGCTGGCAGCTCTGTCCTGCAAATCTCCTTTCCTGGTAGTTCACCAGGATAAAGTGGTACTACGTCCTGTGGCGGAGTTTCTACCGAAGGTGCTGTCCCCGTTCCACCTGAATCAAGACATTGTCCTGCCATCTTTTTGTCCTAATCCGGTTCACCAGTATGAGAAGTCCCTCCATACTCTGGACCTGGTCAGAGCGGTCAGGATTTATATCTCCCGCACGGCTGCCTTTCGCCGCTCGGATGCCCTGTTCGTTCTCACGACGGGCAAGAAGAAAGGAACGCAGGCTTCCAAGTCCTCCTTGGCTCGGTGGATCAAGGCTCCCATTCAGGAAGCCTACATTCTCTCTGGTACACCTGTGTCGGCTGGGATTAAGGCACATTCCACAAGAGCTGTGGGTGCCTCGTGGGCCCTACGTCATCAGGCCACGGCGCAACAGGTGTGTCAGGCGGCCACTTGGTCTAGCCTGCACACCTTTACGAAACACTATCAGGTTCATGCATATGCTTCGGCTGAAGCTAATGTGGGTAGACGGATCCTTCAGGCGGCGGTTGCTCACATTTAAAGTTACTGTCTTGCTTGGGTCTCTTCCCACCCAGGGATAGCTTTTGGACATCCCAATGTCTGGGTCTCCCAATGGAGCGAAAAAGAAAAAGAGAATTTTGTTTACTTACCGTAAATTCTTTTTCTTCTAGCTCCTAATTGGGAGACCCAGCACCCACCCTGTTGGCCTTTGGGCGTTGTTCTTTTATGTGAGTGACTGGTGTTGTACATGTCGCTCTTTTGGCCCTGTTGGCCGACAATGTTTAACCGGACCTTTTGGTCTTGATGTGGGTTTTATCCTCCTTCCTGCTTGTGCACCGAACTGATGGGATTCCTCCTAGAGGGGGTGTATAGGCAGTAGGGGAGGAGTTACACTTCTTGTTTTAAGTGTAATACTTTGTGTGTCCTCCGGAGGCGGAAGCTATACACCCAATGTCTGGGTCTCCCAATTAGGAGCTAGAAGAAAAAGAATTTACGGTAAGTAAACAAAATTCTCTTTTTTTTTTTCCAGAACTTGCCATTTGGCTCCGCCCCTCAGGGGGTGGGGCTAAACGGACTTTCTGGGAGAGAGAAAAAAAAAACTCTGTTTAAATGCTGCCCCTAGCCACCTCCTTAATGGCTAGAGCATGTAAGTTTTCTAAGTGTATTATCTCGGGGTACAGGGCTGCTCAAGTGCTGGGGGACCCTTGTCTGCATGCTGGAGACATGCTGCATCCAGTGCTGTAATTAGATCACCATGCCTGGTTTGGTGACAGGTCCTCTTTAAGACAAATTAAATGAAGATAATAATACCAAAGAATTTGTGAATGCAATCATTTTCAGGAAGAAACTGAGTATTATCTGACAGAATTGCACAAAAGCACAAAAAAGAATGAAGCAAAAAGCAAAACATTGATCATTTCACACAAAACTCCAAAAATGGGCCAGACAAAAGTATTGGCATCCTCATACAGTATTGGCAGCCTAATACTTGGTTGCACAACCTTTAGCCAAAATAACTGCGATCAACCGCTTCCAGTAACCATCAATGAGTTTCTTACAATGCTCTGCTGGAATTTTAGACCATTCTTCTTTGGCAAACTGCTCCAGGTCCCTGATATTTGAAGGGTGCCTTCCCCAAACAGCCATTTTTAGATCTCTCCACAGGTGTTCTATGGGATTGAGGTCTGGACTCATTGCTGGCCACCTTACAAGTCTCCAGTGCTTTCTCTTAAACCATTTTCTAGTGCTTTTTGAAGTGTGTTTGGGTCATTGTCCTGCTGGAAGACCCATGACCTCTGAGGGAGACCCAGCTTTCTCACACTGCCCTACATTATGCTGCAAAATTTGTTGGTAGTCTTCAGACTTCATAATGCCATGCACATGGTCAAGCAGTCCAGTGCCAGAGGCAGCAAAACAACCCCAAAACATCAGGGAACCTCCGCCATGTTTGACTGTAGGGACCGTGTTCTTTTCTTTGAATGCCTCTTTTTTCTCCTGTAAACTCTATGTTGATGCCTTTGCCTATAAAGCTCTACTTTTGTCTCATCTGATCAGAGAACATTCTTCCAAAACGTTGTAGGCTTTCTCAGGTAAGTTTTGGCAAACTCCAGCCTGGCTTTTTTATGTCTCGGGGTAAGAAGTGGGGTCTTCCTGGGTCTCCTACCATACAGTCCCTTTTCATTCAGACGCCGACGGATAGTACAGGTTGACACTGTTGTACCCTCGGACTGCAGGGCAGCTTGAACTTGTTTGGATGTTAGTCAAGGTTCTTTATCCACCATCCGCAGAATCTTGCGTTGAAATCTCTTGTCAATTTATCTTTTCTGTCCACATCTAGGGAGGTTAGCCACAGTGCCATGGGCTTTAAACTTCTTGATGACACTGCGCACAGTAGACACAGGAACATTTAGGTCTTTGGAGATGGACTTGTAGCCTTGAGATAGCTCATGCTTCCTCACAATTTGGTTTCTCGAGTCCTCAGACAGTTCTTTGGTCTTCTTTCTTTTCTCCATGCTCAATGTGGTACACACAAGGACACAGGACAGAGGTTGAGTCAACTTTAATCCATGTCAACTGGCTGCAAGTGTGATTTAGTTATTGCCAACACCTGTTAGGTGCCACAGGTAAGTTACAGGTGCTGTTAATTACACAAATTAGAGAAGCATCACATGATTTTTCTAACAGTGCCAATACTTTTGTCCACCCCCTTTTTTATGTTTGGTGTGGAATTATATCCAATTTGGCTTTAGGACAATTCTTTTTGTGTTTTTTCATTGAAGACAAATTAAATGAAGATAATAATACCAAAGAATTTGTGATTTCAATCATTTTCAGGAAGACACTGAGTATTATCTGACAGAATTGCAGGGGTGTCAATACTTTTGGCCACAACTGTATAATGATTAGTTCGTAGACAGCAGTTTGGTAACGGTCATTCTGTTCGCTGAAGGACGCACAAAGGATTTGTTTTACATGAAAAGCCATAATGAGTATTCCTAGACAATATCTAATTGTATGTATATTTTTCTTTGTAGATTTTAAAGAGCTTTATATCGTTCCAAAGTTGCGACAAGGGGACGATTCAGACAAGGAGACGTTTATAAAGGTAAGCTGATACATTGTTTTATTCCTTGAAATCACATTTTTTTCTTATATAAGCTGATCTTATAAGTTTGCAGTGTTTTCAGATATTACTGTGGTCTTTTGGCCTTTGCAGGTGTTTTGCCTTCATTTACTGTGAGCTTTTCATCTCTTCACAGAAAGCCAAGCCCACGATGGGCAGCACCGAGTTCTGGAAGGTTCTACGATCCTTATGTTTGCTCAGACCTACGATGGGACGGCAGAAAGTTCTCCTGATCAGCGATGGACATGTCCAAAATGAAAACTTGGTCTTTCAGATTCTCCGCAAACATAAGAATGATATTCAGCTGTTCACCTGTGGTGTCGGGTAAGGAAATGAATTATATCATGTTGTTATATGTCAAAATCAATGATTTAAGATAGGTGAGACCTGTACTATTGTATGATTTGTGGGGCACTGGAGACCCCAATTGATCAGAGAGCCAGGAGCCCCAAATCCCCTGTATGAGTGGAGCAGTAAGGAGCATGATTGATCAATACATGGAGCAGCACATGTGTAAGGTGGTGGGGCTACCTGGTAGGGCCCAGGTGGAGACAAGGGACACATTGTTCCTAGAACACCATGCTGGTCACAGGGACTGAGGACCAGGCCGCCAAGGCTGCCATCTCGGTCGCCCACTAGACGGGTACTACGCATGGCAGGGGCGGTCTTGTCTGCAGCTAGATACAATGGTGGGGTCAGACATGGCAGGGGTTGTGGTAATAGCCATGGCTGAGGGGTCTGGTGCTCTTACCCCGGCACGTTATAGAAACAATTAGTTGGATGTCACTCACTTTGTCTCATTGCTCCAGTACTTCTGGTCTCTGGGTTGGCTCTATCTGCGAGGTTTCCTGTGCACTGTCACAAAGACATAGTCCATTACAGCGTAAACCTTTCAGTATTTTACTGGCAACAAAGTCCACAATACACAGAATGGGGCCCATGCTGACACGGTCTTCTGAACACATTATCATCACATTATGTCCACCCTCTCTCTACTGAGCAGCCATGTTTGGTTACAAGCTGCTCCTAGACCTCTCCAGTGTAGGGGAGCGGCTCAGCTCAATCCCCATCTGTCCCTCCGCCCATGTCAATGTGTGTCGCTACTGAAGGGGTCGATGTACCCGGCAAGTTTTTTTAAAATCCGATAATTTTTCTTCAAAAACCTTTTTTTGTAACAAATACAAATAACAGTACATACATCAACCCCTCCCCCACCCCCTCCAATACCCTCCCCCCTCCCATTTCCACCAGGTATGTTTAAGGCAGAATACATGTGGACTGTTTCCTTTAGGCACTACCCGTAACATGGAGCATATTATGACACAATTATTCCGGTACAACACAGACTTCTTATTTGCTTTACATTAATTTTAGGTTATATGCAGCCATCATATACATTCGTAATCGACCAAATAAAGCATGTGTCAATACTAGGGGTGTAGAGCATTCAGAATAGCCACAATGTGATAGCCATGAGAGATATTAATTTATTCTTTATCAATTTATGAATGGTTTTTCTTTCCTTGCACACCCCTCCTCCAGTCTAATTAGAACCCGCATCCTATCCAGGAATTCCCATTGTCTAAGTGGTTGGGGATCAAGCCAGTGTGCAGCTATTATCTTCCTAATTTGGTATAGAGTACGTTTCAATGCCAGGTCCTCAATGGTATCATATTTTCCTGGTCCCACACAACCCAACACACACCGAACACTGAAGGGGTAGGTCAGAGTCAAACACGTTGTTAATATATCTTATACATTCATTCCAAAATCTTGCAACATATCTGCATGTCCAGAACATGTGGATCAGATCAGCCCCCTCCACACCACATTTTGGGCATCAACTATTACCCAGCAAGTTTGATGGTGCCCGTGATTCCAAACCTATAAGCTGTTTCTGGCTAGTCGTCCTTCTGAAGGTAGCCGCACCACCTCCTCCTGTTTCTCTCTGTAATTTCCAGGGGTAGGATAGCTGCTAGTCCCCTACTGTTCTTCTTTCACCCTGCGCTGTAGTAAGGGGCTGGTCCCTGTATACTCTACATCTTGGCCTCTCTCTTTAGTCATCACTGTAAACTCCTGGATTTCTCCCTTCTTTTTTTTCAACTATAATTTATTGAACAATTTTCAATAATATAAGAACATCAAATCAATAATAAAGTGATACAACATTGGAGATAGTAGGACAGTTTGGACCGATGCATCCAGTCTGCGGCGGGAGGATACGCTTGTGGGCACCGTCTTAACCCCCTTTCAACTCCTGAGGATCCAGGGGAGTCTATGTTGTATACGGTGTGACTGAGATGAACCGCCCCCAAGGATTATCCTGGGAAAAATGTATATAAGGGAAATAGTCCCATCTCCATATTCATTACATAGCAACACTAAAGAAATGAAAAGAGAGATAGAAGGAATAATAAAGGAAGAAAAAAAAGATTCAAGAGTTTGAGGAAAATAGAGAGAAGGAAAGAAAGGAGAAAGAGACAGGGAGAGGAAAAAGAGAAGGGAAATATGTTCCAAGGACCGGGGGAGCGATACACTCAGATCCCCTCCTGCGTGGCAAAGTAATCCCACGGGGCCCATACCTGATTGAACTGGTCCACTATGGCAGACATCAGGGCCGTCATATATTCCATCCTCCTTATGTCAACTATCCTGGCTAACAGATCGTTGTATGTGGGTGGGTCTAATTTCCTCCAAAACAAAGCAATCAGACATTTGGTCGCGGTGAGTAGTTTAGGTAGTTTAGAGGCCATTTTACCCACCTTTCCCAGATGAGCGTTAAGGAGGTACACCAGGGGATCTAAATCCACATCGGTGTAGAGAACTTTTAGAATGAGATTCCGAACTGAGGCCCTTAAGGTGTTCAATCTTGGGCATGACCAAAAAATATGGAGCAACGTGCCCACATCTCAGCTACATCGCCAGCATGTGTCAGGAAGGAGAGGATTCAGCTTATGTAGGAAGGTGGGAGTATGATACCAGAACATCAGTAGTTTATACTGATTTTCTTTGTACAATGTGCATATAGACGATTTAGCCGCCCTTTCCCATATAAATTGCCAAGTCGAGGGAGAGATCTGCCTCCCACCTTTTATCTCTCCCTTCTTAATTGCTTTGCACCCACCATTCTTTGAACACTGTCCTGTCTGCACACCCAACCCGGAAAACCTTTTACATTATATATCCCCTTCTAGTAGGCCGGTCTCTGCCTTAACTCTTTTAGTCGGCTTCGTAACACTAAGGCTACCTTCACACTAGCGTTTGTGCCTGCATGCGGAGGGCATGCAGACGCAAACGCAGTGCAAACGCTGCCATACTGATATGAACGCAGCGGAGATTCTCCGCATGCGTTCACATCAATATGGTGCTCGGCCAGCCAATCAACGATCTTGGCGGCGGCTGGGAGGCGGAGATCAGAGGCGGAGATCCTCCTCCTCCTGGTCGCCACTGATCTCCCGACGGTGTCGGTGCGGGAGATTTGTAGAAACAGCTGATCTGACAGCTGTTTAAATCTCCTGCGCCGACACCGAAGAGGTTTCCCGTCACCACCGGGAGATTAGTGGTGGCTGGGAGGAGGAGATCTCCGGCTGCTCCAGCTGATCTCCTGGTGGCCGCCGCTGATCTCCTGGGATCTCCTGGGATCTGCAGCGTTCTGCTACGCTGTCATGCGGAGGACACTGCGGATCCATTGACTTCCATGCATTGTTTGTTCACCTGCTGATAAAACAAGCTTCCGTGACCACACAAAAAATGCAAAAGGTTGCATTCAGAGGGCGGAGGAGGGAGCACAAATTGCACAACCGCAACCGAATGCAGGTACCATTCGTTCCCATGTAAAACATAGGAACGCAGTGCACATGCCTTTGACTGCATTCAGTACACTGCGGTTTGATACACAAATGTGAAACCGGCCTAAGTGCCCCTCTGCCGGTTAGTGACACCTAGTGGTAGCACCATAGAGAATTATTACATTAACTCTATATTTCATCTCATAACAATACTATACATTACGCAGACAAACTTTACAATACATAGAGATATACGTCATATAAAAGGTGCTACAAACTGGGGTGGGACTCGCTTTGTGGCCCCAGCCACCACCTCACACATGATCACTACTGCTCCAGAACATTGAGACTCCCATTATTGTGATCAATAGGAGACTGTCAATGATCATACACTCCTCACCTTAAGGATCTTAGTTATCAGATAGATAACCATACCTGAAGACCTGGCTGATCTCCTTACATCTATTTTGGTAAATACTTGCCTCCCCCAATAGTTCTGGGATATCTTCTCTCATAACTCTGCATTGTGCCATTTCTGTTATTCTTCCTGAATATTTATGAATACATTGTCACCTTATTAGTGTTTATTTGATAAGCCTATTCATAATTTCAAGAAAAAAATTCTGTGGAAAGTTTGGATTCAAACTTCTTATTTCTGTGAGAATCACCAGTTCGAACCACACTTTTAGAAGAAATATTTAATATTTGATTAATTTGATTTTTTTTCTTTTTCTATGTTCATTTTTTTGTTTTCTCCTTCGCCTCACTGGGGGACACAGGACCGTGGGTGTTATGCTGCAGTCCACTAGGAGGTGACACTAAGCAGAATCTGCAAAAGAGTTAAGTGGCTCCTCCTCTGCAGTATACACCCCTGGAGCAGGCAGTGCATCACCAGTTTTTTGCTTAGTGTCTGTAGGAGGCACACGTTCTTACTATCTCTTTATTATTTTTACTTTTTGAAGCTGCATCTTTACTTTTTGAAGGGACATGTTGACCACAGATACCTCCCCAGACTGCATAGTTGAGCCTCTGGGTCGAGCTATTTTGTTAGATAAGGACTATTCCTTCCTCGGCCCTCCACTGTTGGAGGTGCATGGTTAAAGCGATTTCCAGACCTGCCAGTTCTGAGGCCTGCATTCCTCCCCAGTCCCCACAGATGGGGCTCTGGGTCGCAGTAATGCTCCATGTCCCCACCGCAAGCAGCAAGACAGAGGGAAAAAAACGGCAAAAAGGGGGCCCTCTGCTCCCATGGAAAAATGGAAACCTCTCCACTATCAGCACCAGGTAACATCTGGGTTACAGTATTTGGGCCAGAAAGTATGCGATGAATGGACGCCCTCCCCATTCCCCCTGGCTGGGAACTTGGGTTGAGACACCACCTTTACGTGCCCTCCATAGCACTGTCTGGTGCATGGCTATTCCCTCGGCTGCAGGGCCCCCCAAGGCTGCTCTCAGCCTCTGCTGTAAAGAGCCATACAGAGTTTACAGAAGAATCCTAGTCCTCTAGTGGGATCAGCATCGCCACCCTCCCCATCTCTCCTATTTCATACAGGGGCCTTGGGTTGAGGACACGCTGCTTCTGTCCTTTTGTAGGACCCCTGCCATATCATTCCTCCCCACTGTGCAGCGATCCCCAGCAATGCTGTGGGCCAGGAGATGGGTTGAAGTTCAGCTCCGCAGTACCTCCTGGCTGTACCCCCTTGCTGGGGCAGCAGTGAGGCTTTCTGGGCGGCGAGACTGACTGGGCAGACCGGCAGCGGTGGTCCCGCACTGTGGAACCAGCGGGGCTTGTGGACTTCTGCGCTAGCCCCCTCACTCTCCAGGGGCCGCCATTTACTTGAGGCCCCGGCTCCGGCCTAACGTTGCTAGTGCCGCCCCTCCCCGCCTACCGACCGCCCTTCTGCTGATGTCAGCGTGGGTGGTCCACGCCCCGGCCGCATCACAAATGGGGCTGGTCAGGCTTCTCTGGCCGTATCTCGCTCTCTCACGCGATTTCCTGCGCGCCCTTTCCCTAGTTGGCCCGCGTTTTTCACTGGCCCGCCCCCTGGTCGCCATGACAGCCCTCATTACAACCCTGCATGGTATAGCAGGATGAGAATGATTACACATGTAAAATGAGCTGTTTTCCTACTGTGGTGCAGATCGCATCAGAGGAAATAAGGAACACTGCATAGCATGCTTTCACCTATGCTGCGCTCTTAGGCCAGAACAACCTTAACCCTTTGTTGTTTGTCATACATACAGAGTGCTGGTACAATACGCACACAGGCAGTATGGAACTTGCAGAGCATGTTCCCTCTACGCTGTGCTCATAGAACAGAAGGCAACTCAATCCCTTCCTGTTTCTGTCATACATGGCTGCAGAGCGCTGGTGCAATGCTCCTCACATACAGTGCAGAACATCGCAGAACATGTTCCATCTATGCTGTGCATTTAAAACAGGAGACAATTCAATCCTCTATTGTTTATTTCCTATGTCGCTGCGGAGCGTTCTTAACTATCGGTTGTGCTCTCCTGCCAGGCTGGGGCCTCAATCGCTGTACAGGGATCCACCACTGGTCCCATCACTGATCCTTAGCACGCTGCGTTCCAGCAAACACCTTGGCCGCCCCCCCCCACACAGAGGGGACCTGGGTTGGTACTAAAATACCTCTAGATCAGTGATCTTAACCTTGTTTGAGGTTCCCAACCCACCAGTTTCATATGCACATTCACCGAACCCTTCTTTAGTGATAAATCTACATGCAGCATAAATCTACATGCAAATCTACATGAGATTCCCTCCATCTCTTGTTAGTTATGAATTTTCTAACTGTCGCCCATCCATCTAAAATTTTTTGGGTAAGATCAGGGTCATTCATGTGTTTTCTCCATTTAGTAAAGAGCCTGTCGGGAATAGTCGGTCTGAGGGTGTTTTGAAGTTTACTATAGAGTAAGGATATGGATACATCCTCCTGCCCCAACTCCACCAAATCATCCCATAGGGAGTGAGCTATCTCTCCTGAAACATCGACCAAGTGGACATAAGGGAGTAAAGTATTTGTTGGAATTGTAGCAGGTGTATTCTGGGAAGTTCATATTTTGTCAAGATTTCTTCTCCCGTTAGCCATCTCTTTTCACTGTTATGCATTAGATCTCCCAAGGTCGCTATACCTTTAACTTTCCACAACTGGAAAAGCGTGTTCTCCCGTCCTAGTCTGAAAGAGGGGCATGCCCAAGGATTCAATAGGTTAGCCATTTTTTAGGTTAATCTTAATTTCTCCTTCGCCTCATTGGGGGACACAGACCGTGGGTGTTATGCTGCTGTCCACTAGGAGGCGACACTAGGCAGAATCTGCAAAAGAGTTAAATGTTTCCTCCTCTGCAGCATTACACCCCCGAACAGGAAGTGTTTCTCCAGTTTTTGCTTAGTGTCTAGGAGGCACACACAGATTTTTTAGTGCTCCTAAAATACTTCCTTTTTTGAATTTTTTCCTTCAAGAAGAAGAAAAGTGGGTCTCTGACGAGACTCCCGGCATGGTCCCTCCTCGGCCCCCCACTTTTGGGGGCGCCTGGTTGAGGTCGACATTTTTCCCCACATGCCGCTCCCTCCTCGGCCCACCACTGTTGGGGGTGCCTGGTTGAGGTCGAGAAGATGGCCCCCCTTCCCCAGCTCCCCACTGTTGGAGACCCTGGGTTGAAGTAGAGGCTCCACAGGAGCCCCTGACGGTGGACGGCAGCATCCCTCCCTAATCACCCCTCCGGGGCTTTTTTAGGCTGAGGCACCGCAGGTAGGGCACAACCATACTGCAGGGTCACTGCAGCACGATCCAGAAACCTCAGCTCTGCTGAGTGTTTCTGAGGGCCACGGGCCCCAGCAAAGCTTCAACCTGCCAAATGCTAATTGGCACAGGCTCCAGGACACCCAGCTTGCTGTGTGCTCCTCATGGGGCTGGGGGAACGCATTTTGAGGCATCGGTAGCCATTGCCAGGACCACAGATCCTGTGCTCCTGCAAGCAGCGAGCACATTCACAGGCTGCAGCATACTCTAGGCTGCAGCACACTCCTGGAGCCCCGGGCCTCAGTTGCACACCAACAGTCACTCCCCACTCTCTGTACCTGGGTTGTGGCTGCTTCGCTGCCGGTCACGGTGCCCCACTACGAGGGTCTCTAGGAAGCGGGCACCCCCGTACCCCGGGCTCCATACTATCCCGGCTGCGCCCGTTTGAGCACAGCAGCGGTGGATCACTCAGCGTGCTCTGGATGCCGAACGGGGCGTCTGCCCTTTCATTGGCGCAGCCTCCGGTGCCTGCCAGCGTTGCCTCCGGTTCCGGCCGCGGACTTCCGCGCCGGACCTCCGCCGTTCCCGGGCCCGCGATTCACGCGAGGCCCCGGCTTCGGCCTAGCCAGACGTCACCGCCCCTTTTCCCCGCCCAACTGCCCGCCCCCCGCCTGACGTCAGAGCCTCGCAGCGTCAGCACGGGAGGCGGAACAGGGCTGAAAAAGGCGCCCTCAGCTTCTCTGCGCGCTCTCGTGCTGGCTCCGCCCCCCTTCTTTACATCGCCGCCATTACAGCCCCGGCGCTGACACCGCTGTATAACAGCGGCGAACGGCGCTGAGGCATTAGGGGGCACGGGCCAACCAAGGCAGGCATGGCTAAAAGGGGAAAAACCCTAACAACTCTGGGGTTGCTCCTAGGGCTCAGTACTGGGCGGAATATTTGCAGGGGCACCCACTAAGAGGCAGATGGCAGCAGGCTCATGCTTGCCACCACTGCGGCATCCCTTTGTCCCTATCCTGCCTGCAGGAGATAAGAGGAACATAGGGATTCATGTCAGGATCCTTGTCCAACATTACAGCCAGTGCGGTGTACACAGGGACCCATTAGCACAAAGCTGTGCTGCGGCCTCCGACGGTTACTGAGGGCAGCTAGCATGATACAGCCTGCTGCGACCTGTCCTCCTTTCCCCCCCCCCTCCCCTTACACCATGCATGGAACATGTAATGCTACCCCCTGTACACCGGGTTTCTATTATATAATCACAGATGGGTTTTTTGCCCCTTCTGAGTCCACACGCGCTGCGAGTCAGCGTGGTCATGTGGATACGCCCGAAGCATGGCCGCGCAGCGGCCGTTGCGGGCGGTTCTGGGGCGACTCGCTATGCCCGCGCAGCGGGCGTGGCGAGTCGCCTTGGCAGCGCGAAGCATTGGCCGCGAAGCGGCCATTGCGAGTCAGAGACTAGAATCCCGATGCATATGCGTCGGGCACCCAGCTAGTAGAGTAATATCATACTACGAGGAATACTGACTATCCCCAGAGCAGTACAGGCAGAGTCCCTCTGCCCAGCGCACGGACCAATAGCAGTTGTTCCTACCACCGTGCCAGATACAGGTACATGTGGTTACACCTATTCGACCTGATAGCTTACCCGGGGGGCAGCTAGGTTTAAGGAATATACCGACATGCCTTTTTTAATCGATCCACCAACGTTGGCGGAGCCCCGTTGATCTTCAAACCTCTAATACTCGCCATCATACCCTTCCCAGGCCCCCACACAGTTGAGAGAACTAGTTTGTGGGGGAATTATTACTGCTTTAGCTCGCAGGTTTCTTCCTCGGCCCTCCATTGTTGGAGAGCACAGTTGAAGTTGATTTAATCTACAATTACCTGACAACCGCAAGGATCCCAGGACCGTTGCCAATCCTCTCCAAATCTCACAGCTGGAGTTCTGGTTGGCGGTGATGACAGTCAAGTCTCACAAGACGCAGGCTTATATACCTCGGATCCGCAACTGCACGAGTAATTTTGCTACGGGTCTCTGGGACCTAAGACCCATAGCATACTCCCTCCTCAGCGCCCCACGGTTGGAGGCGCTGGGTTGTAGCCGAGATTGCTATACACCATACTTCTTCCTCGACTCCCCACTGTTGGGGGCTCGGGTTCAAGCTGCGACGGTACAAGGCCTGGCTGGCCTCCGTCCCCAAACTACATCAACGAAACTCTGGGTCGCAGAAAGTGGAATGCGAACCCTGTTGCCAATCCTCACCATACCTATATTAGGTACTTGGGTTGAGATGACACGTGCGAGCGCTCTGAACAGCCCGCTTCAAAGCAGGCCCTCGCAGACCCCCGACTGCGTTATCCCAAGGGATGGGCCCTTCTGGACCCCGTATGAACGTGGCCCGAGCATTCTTCACGCACTCTGTCCTTTCTCGACTCAGGAGTCAAAAAGAGAATACTCAGGTGGGATAGCGCTCGCTGTGTGCAGCGCAGCACACCGGCGATGCACTATTGTGGGCGCAGCCTCCGGTTTCGGCCAGCGCTGCTCCTGACTTCCGGCTCCCTCCGGACCTCCGCGCCGGGCCTCTGCCGTTCCTGGGCCCCGCGATTTTCGCGAGGCCCTGGCTTCGGCCTAGCCGTGACATCACTGGCTCAACCGCCCGCCCTCTGCCCGCTTGACATCGGAGCCCCCGAAGCGTCAGCACAGGGAGTGGGCGCGAGGCTAAAAAGGGCCTGAAGCGAAAACACTACAAAGCTTTTTCCCAGCCTGAAGTTGGCAATGTCTATACTACAATTCAGCAGTCTCCCATTTCTGGAGGACCCTTTTATCAATGCATGACTTTCAAGGTCTGCGAACAGTGGCATTTGCACCGTGCTCGTTAAGAAGACTCTGTAGGATCAAACTCCACAGGCCTACCGCAATTGCAAGGCACATGCTGCAGCACAGCATACACATTCCAGGAGTCCCTGCTCCGCTGCGTACTCCTGACGGCCACATACTGCAGCATCATGTATGGAGTCTCAGCCGTATTGGACGCACATCATCGCATGGAAATAGCGGCCTTTAGTTGCAACACCTCCACAGCTCTAGCCAAAATTCCCCAGACAAGGCACGGATTCTTCGGCTTGGAATCAGCAACCTCCGTCAGAGGTCTCCTCAATTCTTCACAACTGCTATAAGTGTCCTAGACAGCATAGTGGCAGCTTGGAAGTCAGTTCCATTGGCTCGGCTGAGTCGCCGGCCTTTTTGCAATTATCCATGCTCAGGCGTTGCACGAAAACAGGATGGAGTGCGATGTGCCCCCATCACCATGCACAGGGCAGTAGTCTTGCCCTGTCTCGAAGATGCCCCTCAATCTACGAACATTCGTGCAGTATCTCTAGTACTGAAATCTTTCAGTTACCTTCTGGCATTTGAACATGTCAGGATACAGTCAGACAATGCCACATCTGTGGCATATGTCAACCACCAGGGGGGAACCCGCCGTCTAAGCGATGACAAGTTCGCCACATCCTTTACTAGGTGGAAACCTTGGAACACTGTAATGCCAGCTGTTCTCATACCAGGTGTACACATCTAGGAGGCGGATTTCCTAATCCACCATGGGATGGACTCAGGGGACTGGCCCCTTCATCTAGAAGTCCTCCGTCGAAACGCCAACGCCAGGAAACCACAGATATGGACCTGACGGAGTCACGCCTCAATGCCACGGTCCCGGCCTTCCTGGCCTGGTCTCAGGATCCACAGTCAGTGGCACAGACGCATTAGTCCAAGCCTGGACCGGTATCCGTCTCTCCTATATTTTTTCACCACTAACGGATAGTCTGGAATATCAAACGAGGACATTGTGGAATCATCTTCGCGGTCTCAGACTGACCCACACGCGCTTGGTGCGTAGACTCGTCCAATTTAGAGCAGCAGTACCAGGACGTCTCACAGACAGTCCAGACCTGCTCGATCACGGCCAGTTCTCCCTCAGAATTCCTCACGTCCGAGGTTAATGGCTTAGCCTTTGACACCTAGAATTTGACCAAGGGTTTTGGTTTTTTCCAGGATATTGTACCGACCGTAGTCACAGCAAGATCCCATCACACATGGGTAATCGTTTTGTTTTTTGTTTTTTGCTTGGGGCACCTCTAGAGGTAATTCCCCTTGGCCTTACTTCATACCAGGGACTCTCCTTTTCTTTCACTCAGGCCTATACCAGGTCTGTTCTTAGGGTCTCTTACACAGCGGGTTTTCAGCTGTTTGTCACCCTCTTACAAACACGTTTTGCCACCAGACTTCTATGAAATCCTTCTTTCGAAGGGTCTGCTATTTACGGTATCCATACAACAAGATTACACCCGGTGGGACCTGAACTTGGTCCTCACGGCACTACAAGAACCATCTTTTCAGCCTCGATGGGATGTTACCTTTAGCATCCTCATCCAAATAGTAGTATGGTTCGGTAGCATTTATTGTCTCTGCAGAAGTAACAGTACTTGCAGCGGTCTCATGTAATCCATCTTTTTCTAGTCTTCCGTCTAGATAAGATTGTCCTATAGCTGGTTCCATTCTTCTTTGAAGGTAGGTTTACTCCTTCCACTTACATGAAGACATCTCTGTGCCATCGCTGCGCCCGACTCCAGTCCGTCCGGTCGTGAAGGACCTACATATGCGGGACCTTGACAGGGCCTTACGCGTCTAGGCATCCAAGACAGCGCCCATCTAAGAGGTCGGATCCCCCTTTATCCTTCTTCCAATGGGCAGACATAAAGACACGTCAGCCTCTAAGGCTTCCCTAACCAGGTGGATCCCTCTAACCATCCAAGACGCTTATACCTTCAAGGACTCTTCCCTTCCGGCAGGTCACGGCACATTCTAGTACGGCCGTGGAAGCTTCCTGGACAGTTCGGTAAGAGGTATCGGCGCAACAAGTGTATCGGCAGCCAAAAGGTCAGCCTACACCCAAACTTAAGCCACTATAGTGCTTACACTCAGTCCTCGACAAACGCAGGTCTGGGTACATGTGCCATCCAGACGGCAGCAGCTCGCCTGTCGGTGCATAGTTCTTCACTGACCATGCTCAGTGTCACTAGTTCCATTGTTCTTCCCACCCAGGGACTGCTTTGGGACGTCCCACGGTCTGTGTCCCCCAATGAGGCGAAGGAGAAAAGGAGATTTTTGTGTACTCACCGTAAAATCCTTTTCTCTTAGCCTCTAATTGGGGGACACAGCACCCACCCCGTTGCCCTTGTGGGCCTTTTCTACAGTTCACATAGCTTCTCAGCTGTTACATGGTTAACATGTTTGCCTATCACTCGGTTGACTGTTTAACCTTGTGCCTGTTTATTTCCAGGCCTTGTAGTACTGTGAGCCTGTTTAGTTACAGGCCTTGTTATACGATTATTACTTTGTTAACTCTTCACTGTTTTCCACATGCTCCTGCCTAGTTACAGGCCTTGTGGTACTAGTATTACTCTGCAAACTCTTACCTGTTTACTAACGTGCCTGTTTGTTTTCAGGCCTTGTTACACTGTTATTACCTTGTTAAGTATATTTGTTTACACAGGACGCCTGCGTAGACTTCCTGTGTCAATGTTATTATCTGTTAACTCTCCTACTGCTTTAGCACAAAAACTGGAGAATCACTTCCTGTTCGGGGGTGTAATGCTGCAGAGGAGGAAACATTTAACTCTTTTGCAGATTCTGCCTAGTGTCGCCTCCTAGTGGACAGCAGCATAACACCCACGGTCTGTGTCCCCCAATTAGAGGCTAAGAGAAAAGGATTTTACGGTGAGTACACAAAAATCTCCTTTTCATTGAGTTTTGAATGGCATATCAAGAATATACATATATTCAGTTAACAGATTAGTAAGAAATAAAACAGATCGCAGTGGTAATATCGTCATTGGAATAGGCAGTCATAATCTGGCATCATCCTCTCCTGGTGTCATATTAGGTTAGCCATTTTAATAACAAACGGGGTCAGAACCGATCCATGTATTCAATCCATCGAAGGTGTCGTCATATTCATGACCTAGATCGATAAAGTACTGCATAAGATATGTTATAGAATGCAGAAAAGAAGAAAGGAAAGTAGAGTAGAAAGTGGGGATCAGGAGAGAGGGAACAAGGGGGGAAACTGTGGGGTGTCCGTTGCGCCATGATAATTGGGATGCAGTCGTTAGGGTATAGCCCAAAAAGTGTTGGGTTCAAATCCGTAGAATCATGGCATGATTAGGGATCTTAAAGGGATCCTGTCATCTACAAAACGCCTCCTAAGCTACCAAAACATGTCCCTGCAGTATCCTATCACTAATCTCACACTCCTTTTGTCTCCTAAAAGCATCCTGTGAAAGTGCATAAAAACGTTTTAATAGTCACTCATTAGTGATTATAATTAGCAGGGGCTATATTCTTTACTCACCAGGGCATGTTGTTTTGCAGCCTGAATGATCCACCCTCTCTCTGTGCAGCTTCTGCTGTGATGTGGAGCTGAAGGCAGGACTAATGATTTGCATTCTGTGAGTGATAGAGAGGGGTGAGGGCAATGCCTGCACAAGCAGAGCACACAGACAGAGACAGGGTGGATCCAGGAGCTGCAAAACAGCCCGCCCTGGTGACTAAAGAATGTAGCCCCTGCTAATTATAATCACTAATGAGTAAGTATTAAAACGTTTTTATGCACTTTCACAGGATGCTTTTAGGAGACAAAAGGAGTGTGAGATTAGTGAATGGATGCTGCAGGGACATGTTTTTGTAGCTTAGGAGGTGTTCTGGAGGTGACAGGATCCCTTTAAGAATAAATTTATCATTAGGTAAGTGTGAGTGTTCTGGCAAACGCTGGTGTAGATCAAGGGGCCCATGTTTTTTCAAAAAGGGGATAAGATCCATAAGAGAGTGGATAAGATCCATAAGGGAGAGCCGCCAATTCAGCTGTTCTATATATCAAATCAATTTCTTGCAAAAGTCGGCTCCTGGAGGGGACAAGGGTGGTGTTCCAATGTAATGGGACCAGGACCTTAGCAGCCGCCAGGATATTGCTGGCCAATCTAGAAGCCATGGCATCCATTGGCCACAACTGTAGATTCAGCAGAGCAGTCTGTGGCGATAGGTCGGCGTCTCTCTCTAGAACCTCCGAGATCACCCCCGACACCATCTCCCAATATGTTTGGATGGTAGGGCAGTTCCACCAAAGGTGTAGGTATGTTGTCTCTGTCTGTGTTGCATCTCCAACACGTTTCTGTCAGTGAGTGATTCCAAGTGTGGGGTTGAGGCGGTGTGCGGTACCAGCGTGAGATCACCTTAAGCGAGTTCTCTTGCAATTTCACACAGGGTGAGGGGCCATGGGATCTCTTGTAGATCTGGGCAATCTGGGTTTCAGTAAATGTGATTTTCAAATCCCTTTCCCATAGTCCTAGATATGCTCGCTTAATGTGAGCGGTTTCGCACAGTAGATGTTGATATAGTTTTGATAAGATTGGTGAATGTGTGCACATAGTTGTTCGAAGAAAGTAAGGGGCCTGGATAGGTCTGAGGTCCGTATGTATCGGAGGACATAACTTTTTAAACCGTTGTACTGCAGAAATGAGATGTTCATTAGGGGTCCCTCAGTTTTAATTTCGCTAAGTGTTAGCAAGGCTCCGTCCAAGAATAACCTGTCTATTGGTGTAGGATGAAATCCCGGAGAATTGGTGTTATTGTCTGGGTTTGTCCTAGGTGGGGGGTACGGGTCCAACAAGATCCTGTACTGTCAGGGGGGACAGTGGGGGTATCATTTTATTGTAAACTTTTTTCCAAACATTGAGGACCGCTCGTGTCAGTTCATTTCATGGGGTTTGGGCTTTAGCTGTAAAATCTGGTAGCAGAGCCATAGATCTCAGAGGGGACTGGGCCAGTGAATTTTCAATCAGCAGCTATAACTTGTTAGGCGGGTCCCTGATCCAGTCCAGAACCCTGGAGACCATGGCGGCTCTATGGTACTTAAAGACATCCGGAGCCCCCATTCCCTCTTTATGCCTCGAAAGGGATAAGGTGGATGTGCTAATTCGTGCCCGTCTATTGCCCCAAATGAAGTTGAAGAACGTATTTTAGCAAGTATCCACTATTGTCCTGCTTCCTCAAGACTACCCTCTTGTCTGATCTTCTGCAGCACATACCAAAAGAGCGTCACTGTAATATTTCTGACTAAAGAATAACTACCTTAAGTAAACCCTTTCCTGTGCCCCTTAATAAATAATTGCACCTCATGGGCTTCCTGCACAAATTACCCCACACTGTCTCACTTATGGTACATGACCTCCACATTATTCTCCCCTATAAAATATTCTCATTACACTGTCCCTAGTTAAATATGACCACCGCACCACCACCTCATACATAAAAACCACCACATTGTCCTCCTCATAATGAATTATACCCACCAAACCCTCCTCACTTATGGAATATGGTCTCCACTCCATGCAGCCCCCTCTTCACTGTCCACCTCATGTTGTCCCAACTCTATAGGGAGCTCCCTTATGATATGCATTCTGCATACTGAGCCCTCTCAGTCTCTTTAGTGAGTGCTCCTCATGTTACCCCCATCTCCACACCGTGCCCCTCACAGTTACTTCTCCATATCGTGCCCCTCCAGTCTAACCTTTCTCCATACTGCACCCCCTCATGTCCTATTCTGCTCATCCCCCCATGTGCCATTCTGCTCATTCCCCCCCCATGTGTCATGCTGCTCATCCCCCATATGTGCCCTGCTGATCATCCCACATATGTGCCATGCTGATTATTATCCCCCTCCTCTTCTTCTTCCGCGCTATCTTCGGATGTAAAGTGCTTACCTGGCTTTGCGCTGCCGGCAGTCTAGCAACAACTTCTTCTCATCTCCCTGCTCTGCAGACGCCAGCAATGTGATGACGCATCACACGCTGTGACACTGCAGCAGGAGTGCACTGCCGGACGTCGGGCCAGGGAGTTGAATGGACCCCACTGACCCTGGAATTGCAGGGGCGCTCACATTAATTTGCAATCGAGCTTTAAAGGCATGATTGCAAATGAATGCGGCACCCCATCCCTCCTCCAAAAAACACTCCGGATTCAATAATGAGTTTGGAGGAGGGAGATTTAAAAAAAATAAAAAATAATGTTTTGTTATTTAGCTTGATCCTGGCGCCGCCCCATGGAACCTGGTGCCTCATGCACGTACCCTTGGGTGCCTAATGGGAAATGCGGCCCTGCCTGAACCCCAATCATTACTGCTGCTCGTGCACCCTCACTAAAAAGTAAAATAGGGACTATGCTCTATAATGCTTATCTGTACACAAAATACAATCCTAACGGACTTGTTATTCTGATTCAGGGCAACGGCTAATAAGCACATGCTCAGGTGCTTTGCACAGTACGGTTCAGGGTCCTTTGAATATTTTGCTGACAAATCTAAGTCCAGATGGAGCGATCAGGTAAGATGTCATTTTGTTTTTGCCATTCTGCTTTGTTTAACGCCCTTTTCTTCTATTTTTCTCTGTGCATTCAAAGACAGGGCAATGCCAATATCGCGGATAGAACTTGCAGTTTCATAAAACCATTGTATTACTGTACTCCAACTAGTATTACGATCCAACGCATTTTGCAGCCGATCCGGCTACTTCTTCACCTGATTGATTGTCGCATTAGTGTTTATTGAAATAGAATAAATTCTTTGTTTCTATGAAACAGCAAGTGCTATCTTCCATATTTTCAACAATTCCCGAAGGCATTCTTGCTTCTTTAATCGCACACACAATGACGCTTATGTGCATTAGGCAAAGTGTGGTTCTGTAGGTGGAGCGAGTCCTATCATCTGCGTAACGGCGTTGTGCCTGATGCTAAATTATTAAATCAGGTGAGTGCACACAAGGGTAGTATGGCCGAATATATATGTAGCTAATAGTTTTACAACATGGAGTGCCTTGTCTCATGGAGTGCTGCCTATCAATAATTAGTTTTTAATAAGGCACCCAACATATAATTGTCATTCTTTTCTTACTAAATAATACAAGGGATTTGAGCTCTTTCAGATTATTTATTTGTGGCACCCCAGGGGTTAATGTGCCACAGTAACATCACCAAGGGTTAACTCACAACACTACACTAGAGCCTCCAGGCCAGAAGGTGGAGCTAAAGCTGCTTCTTTATCTATTCTGGTGTGGAGAGGAAGTAAGTAGTTCAGTTCCTGGGAAACTGAGGAAGAAGGACTGAGGTGTAAAGGAGCTGCCTTAGGCTCCCCCACGGTCCGCTGCTCAATTCCAGGCCTAGCCAGGGTCTGAGGGAAGCAGTTAAGAGGAACTCATCTGGGAGACTGAATTACCCTAAAACTCACCCCGGAGGAGCGCAAAGACCGGATACCGGATCCGAAATTGTGCCTGACACAAGCAGCACAGTAAACACCGGACTACTGGAGGTTATATATATCTTCACTGTACCACAGCGAAGCAACACAGTGGGGTCAGAAGCACAAAGATAAGACTCAAGTTGCCTAGCAAGTGGGTACCCGTGAGAGGAAACAGGGCCGGCAGCCTAGCTAAAGCGGCAGCAGGGCCACACACAAAGCGCAGGAGGGGGAAGCCAAGGACCCGGTCAGGGTGGGAGCAACTTGGCCCCGGTGTAGACTCCGTGGACAGTACTCTGCTGAATAACACCTACAGTAAAGACTTGGAAAACTACAAAACCATGAGTCTGTGTAAGCCTTGCGCTCAAGCCCCATTTTCCCTCACAAGCTGCTATCATCTCTACCACTACCCCTACTCTGCATTAGAGATGAGCGATGTTCGATTCGAATAGTTCGCCAATCTCAAATTCGAGTTGATTTTGGCGCTATTCGAGTCATTCGCCGAATTCGAACAATTTGGTTCAAATTCGGCGAATATCGAACATGTTCGATTTTGGTTCGAAAATGCGGCAGATGCGGTCAGAAAACCGCATCTGCCGCATTTTGAGCCAAAATAAACATTACCTAAATGAAAGAAAGTGTTAAAAATAAAAAAATAATGTATGCTCACCTGTCCGCGGTCCACCGAAGCCTCCGGTATGGTCCTGTGTCTTCCAGGACCTGTGGTGACGTCAGTTCTCGCGGGAACTCCGGTCACATGACCGGAGTTCCACGAGAACGTGATGTCACCACAGGTCCTGGAAGCACCGGACCTTGCCGGAAAGCTTAAAATAGATATTTTTATGTTTCGGACCCTTTCTTTAAGTAACTTTTACTTAAAGAAAGGGTCCGAATCATAAAAATATCTATTTTAAGCTTTCCGGCAAGGTCCTATTGCTTCTAGGACCTGTGGTGACGTCAGTTCTCGCTGGAACTCCGGTCACGTGACCGGAGTTCCCGCGAGAACGTGGCGTCACCACAGGTCCTGGAAGCACCGGACCTTGCCGGAAAGCTTAAAATAGATATTTTTATGATTCGGACCCTTTCTTTAAGTAAAAGTTACTTAAAGAAAGGGTCCGAAACATAAAAATATCTATTTTAAGCTTTCCGGCAAGGTCCGGGGCTTCCAGGACCTGTGGTGACGTCACGTTCTCGCGGAACTCCGGTCATGTGACCGGAGTTCCCGCGAGAACTGACGTCACCACAGGTCCTGGAAGACACAGGACCATACCGGAGGCTTCAGTGGACCGCGGACAGGTGAGCATACATTATTTTTTTTTTTTTTACACATTATTTGACTTTATTTCACTTCCACAATGTATGTATATACATTGTGGAAGTGAAACAGCCCCACAAGCCCGGTTTTTTCGTGTTCCGGGATGTTCGACGGTGTTCGTCGAGCATTCGACGAACATTCGTCGAACACCCCGTCGATTCGGCGAATCGAATCAAACACGAACACCGGGGTGGCGGCTCATCTCTACTCTGCATCACCCATATACTATTATCACCACTGCTCCGGGGAACCAGGCTCTACCCGTGGAGAGCCATTACATCTCAGGCTGCTATCCATCATCCCGGAGGTTCTGCAGCAGCGGTGGTCACCCTGACCACACACCACGGGTGGCGTCACGACTTTCTCCCCTGTAAATACCTCCCATTACTTGTGAGCTCGGGACACGGTCCGGACCAAGACTGCCATGATACCTCCCGTGATACCCCGGTCCGGTACCGAGTACCCCCTCCCAGTGGGCTCCACATACAGTGCCTACAAGTAGTCTTCAACCCCTGCAGATTTAGCTGGTTGACACATGCGGAATTAACTTGGCATTGTGACATTTGGACTGTAGATCAGCCTGGAAGTGGGAAATGCACTGCAGCCAAAAATATATATATATATTTTTTTAAAGCGTTAAAAGTTAATTCAGAGGGTCATTTATTATTCAACCCCTCAAGCCACCAGCATTCTGTTTGGTCCCCCTAAAGTATTAAGAAGTAGTTTAGGCACAAAGAACAATGAGCTTCACATGTGTGGATTAATTATCTCTTTTGCCAGCCTTTTCTGACTATTTAAGACCCTCCCCAAACTTGTGAACAGCACTCATACATGGTCAACATGGGAAAGACAAAGGAGCATTCCAAGGCCATCAGAGACAAGATCGTGGAGGGTCACAAGGCTGGCAAGGGGTACAAAACCCTTTCCAAGGAGTTGGGCCTACCTGTCTCCACTGTTGGGAGCATCATCCGGAAGTTGAAGGCTTATGGAACTACTGTTAGCCTTCCACGGCCTGGACAGCCTTTGAAAGTTTCCTCCCATGCTGAGGCCAGGCTTGTCCGAAGAGTCAAGGCTAACCCAAGGACAACAAGGAAGGAGCTCCGGGAAGATCTCATGGCAGTGGGGACATTGGTTTCAGTCAATACCATAAGTAACATTCTCCACCGCAATGGTCTCCGTTCCAGACGAGCCCGTAAGGTACCTTTACTTTCAAAGCGTCATGTCAAGGCTCGTCTACAGTTTGCTCATGATCACTTGGAGGACTCTGAGACAGACTGGTTCAAGGTTCTATGGTCTGATGAGACCAAGATCGAGATCTTTGGTGTCAACCACACGTGACGTTTGGAGACTGGATGGGACTGCATACGACCCCAAGAATACCATCCCTACAGTCAAGCATGGTGGTGGCTGCATCATGCTGTGGGGATGTTTCTCAGCCAAGGGGCCTGGCCATCTGGTCCGCATCCATGGGAAGATGGATAGCACGGCCTACCTGGAGATTTTGGCCAAGAACCTCCGCTCCTCCATCAAGGATCTTAAGATGGGTCGTAATTTCATCTTCCTACAAGACAACGACCCAAAGCACACAGCCAAGAAAACCAAGGCCTGGTTCAAGAGGTAAAAAATCAAGGTGTTGGAGTGGCCTAGTCAGTCTCCTGACCTTAACCCAATTGAAAACTTGTGGAAGGAGCTCAAGATTAAAGTCCACATGAGACACCCAAAGAACCTAGATAACTTGGAGAAGATCTGCATGGAGGAGTGGGCCAAGATAACTGCAGAGACCTGTGTCGGCCTGATCAGGTCTTATAAAAGACAATTATTAGCTGTAATTGCAAAGAAGGGTTATTCCACAAAATATTAAACCTAGGGGTTGAATAATAATTGACCCACACTTTTATGTTTAAAATGTATTAAAATTCAACTGAGCAACATAACTTTTTGGTTTGTAAGATTTATGCTTCTGTTAATAAATCCTACTCTCGTTTGCAGTTTGAAGGCTCTAACTTATTTGCATCTTATCAAACCACCTAAATCAGCAGGGGGTTGAAGACTACTTGTAGGCACTGTATTTCAAAAATTCCCATACTCAATCTAACAAAGATATTACATTCTGGATTATAGCTCAAATGTCATTTGGGTGGTCTTATTCAAATATGTGACCACATGTGGTTGGGAAGTAATGGTTAAGCACAGTGACTCAGTGATTTGCAACGCTGGAGTCCTAGGTTCCAATCTAACCAAACAAATATCTGCAAGGAGTTTGTACAGTATGTTCTCGTTGTGTTTGCATGGGTTTCCTCCCACACTTCAAAGACATGATAAGACCTGATTGTGAGCCCCAAATGATGATGTCTGCAGAATACGATGGCACTATAGAAGTAAAATAAATAAGGTGCCCATATAACTTTGATTGCTGTCATTTGGTGGAGAAAGCCATTGCTTCTTTTCTCCTGTGTGAATTAAAGGGGAGAGTTGAAAGGTTCTTATAATTGCATAATCAGATAGTTGATCAACTTTACCACACTTGGTGCTGTCAATCAAAAAGCTGCAGGCGGAGCTGGGTTTCCTTTATGCCCCCATTGGAGATTTCCTTATGTCTTAAATTAGGCGGACCCCCTTTTGCTTTCAGGAATGAGAGCTGAAATCTCATTGGCTGCAGTTGACAATTCTTTTCTCTTTCTCTCAGTGTCTGTCAATGTTCTGTTACTTCAGATCAAACGTTGTGATAAAAAAGAGGCACTTGTGATATAGAGTTTTTTGTATTTAACATTACAATGATAATCATTTCTGCTTTATATATTTTCTCTTGCAGATGCAGAAACACAGTGCTCGGCTCAGCTCCCCGGCATGTACAGCTGTGTCAGTGAAATGGAGGCAGTTTAATGAGAATCCTGAGCTCCTGCAAGCTCCTGCAAACATACAAGCTATATTCAATAATGATAATCTCTTTGTGTATGGCTTTGTGCCTCACTGCACTCAGGTGTGTATTTTATGGTGCAGTGGTATCATGGTAAGGGTGCCCATCGGCCTATCCATCTGGGGGATTATGGAAACGTTAAAGCGAACCTGACAGTGTCTGTGGTATAGGTCTCTCTATGCTATGCTTCACATTTCAGAGATCATATACTTTGGAAAGCTGGAAGGGAACTATGTGTCTTGGATGACAAGTCTAAAGTAGATCGTTCGCCATCTCTTCTTGCACCGGTCTTGTACACTGTGTGAGGCTGCCGCTTTGGTTAGCCAGAAACAAGGAAGGTAGTGACCCATGAGCTTGTTCACACCAAACCGTCTTTTATTGCAAATCCATATCATTTACAGACCTTACAGATCGAGAACGCAGCCGGTGCAGTCCATCAACCATATAATACAGACCATACGCAATCTCTGTACCGCTCCCGGATCACTTTAAGGCCAGATCCACTTCTGAGGACCAAGTCCACAGTGCTGGACTGTGTTTTTCGCACACAATCAGCTTTCCTAACAAATGCTGCTTCAGCAATCTGGTTCCTAAACTGAGACACACTTTGCTACGCACTGCAAGATTAAATGTATTTCATGGACATGAGCTAAATGCAATACCCGGTATGGTGGGAGAGTCCATCTCACTACCAAACCTACAGATTCATAAAGACCCCAAGCCAGTTTTCCTAAACACCTAGATCAAATAAAAGAGTGTGAACTAGATCAAGTTATCTTTTCCCTATAATCACGTCCATAGCTGTGAATACAACACACTCAAACCGGTTTTAGAGGGTTTGCAAACACATTCTGGGGGATACATAGCAACCTTTATATATAACACCTGTCACTATCTATATAGAAATTCTATTCTATTCTATCTATATAGAAATTTTTTGCATTCCCCCCTCCCCACTTTTGCCCCCCACTTACCTTCCCCACCGGTCCAGCACCAGCTAACCACTGCTGCTCTGTGATGTTAACTATACAGTTCACATCACCGCTGCAGCTAATCACTGAACTCAATGCTCTGCTGATGTAGGTACAGAACTCATTGCTTGGCTGCAGTGAGCCGGTGCTGGATTTGGGTTTTTTGCTTTTTTACAAGTATGTAATAATTAGTACACCAGTTTTTTTTAAAGAAAAAAACCCTCTAAGTCTTCTATACTACACATCGTAGGATAGCGCTTGAGTACAGGGAAGTATACTTATTTAGGTATAGTATACTTATTCTATAGTTTAATTATAAAGTTTTCTTAAAAAGTTTCTTAAAAGGTATGTACCAAGATTACAAATTGCTGTCTATCCGTAGAATGAATGAAGTGAGGGAGCACATGTTCGGCTAACACTCTATTCAGGTGGGATTTTTCAGAGCAGCGTTCTCAGGGACCCTAGAGGTCCCTGCAGTCTATCTTCTATGGATAGGGGGTAAGTTCTAATGTTGGTACATATCCTTTCTACCAAAATGTAGGGTGCACACCCTGGGGCGATGGTTGTGGGCAAGGGATGGACTCCAGATACCTTGGCATGCTACCTGAAAGTCATCTGAAAGTCATGGTTCTCGCTGGGTGTACTGACTTGTGTCATGTGTGCTGCATATCACCATTTACTTTTGGTTCTCCAGAAGTCCTAGACTAGGACCAACCATTCAAGCTATTCAATTTAACTGATCACATTTTACTTAACAGTATTTTAGTATCAACTTTATACACGAGATAACGGACACACAACTTCCAGCACATTCCAGTTTTATATAACATTCTCAGACACAGTTCCAGCTTCCTCTGGGTTCTTCCCAATCTTATTGGTCCTGTGAGTCCCAACAATACCCAACCCAGCCCAGCACTCCAATTAGTGATGTTTACTTTCCCTCATCGCTGCTCCACATCGGGATTTCTAATCACTATGGCTGGAGAACTGCCTTATGCTTACATATCTATGCTTCTATCATATCTACGTCTCTTCTTGTAGAGAAGGGAGTGGGTGAGTTTGCAAGTAGTACATGTGAAGAACCTTGTAATCGCAGAGACTCCGCCTGGGAAAGCCAACTCCATTCACATACCATTTTCTCTTGACCAGGTACCTTTTAGGTTTAGGGCCTTGTTGCTAAAGTCCCATCCTCCGGAGTCTGGGACCACTTTGTTGGAAGGTTGATCTCTAGTCTCAGCGTTGTCTCACTATCTGTATCTCGGTCCACACTTTAGGATCGTACCATCTCAACTTTGTCTCCTGTTACCTTTTCTTGCTATGCTTCATGCAGCCTTGATGATCTCTCAGACCATAGGTCTGCTCTAGCCACATGCTGGGCCCCATCTGAAGCACCATAGGAAACCTTCACTCTCCTTACATACTAACCCTTCCCATTGTGGGCTAGTCCCAACACTTAACTATTTCTGCTTTAGGATTCGATGAAAAAATTATCTAAGCCTTAATGGTCCAGTAATTTTCATTGAACTCTGCTTTATTGTTTTCCAAGTAGTAAAAGTGTAAAATATCAAAATAACTTTTCCTTTCTTCTGACTGCAGGCGACACTAAGGGCATTAATTAATAATGAGGAGCTGGAGAACATGGTGTCCACCACTGAGCTGCAGAAGACGACAGGAACAGTATGTTACTGACTATTTTTTATTGACATTTTGTCTTCATCTACCTGTCAGTTATAAGGCCCATAATAAAAAAATAAAATAATCTTTGACAACACTTTAAGTCCATCATATCTGACCTGTTGTACTCTCAGAAAAGATGTGATTTCTTCACAGTTGTGTAATTTGCTATTTTTAGCAAATATTTCTGTTTTTGCTTACAATTAAAAAGTGAAGTAAAAATGTCCCTGAAGGTCTCCAACGTTGGACACCTTCAGGGACATTTTTACTTCACTTTTTAATTAAATGCATGTATATTGGCTTTCAAAAGATGTTTGCAATTGGGTTTAAGTAAAAAAAAATTACCTTTGTTTACCTTGTACAGCATCAGTGTTGACTGCAAAATGAGTTAACTAAGAATCCATCAGCGAGCTAGCTCTGAAGTGGATTTTGTGACTCTTATCTGTCTGTCACTAAGCTCCTAGCAGCTGATTACTGATTTCAGGAATTCATCTCTTTTGATGTTGTCATACCTCAGTGGAGAGGATCTCAGTAAGACAGATAAGAGTTACAAATGCTCCATTATGACCAGCCTCCCTCACAGATCCATTGTTAATGAGAACCTGTCAACAGGTTTTTAGACCCCAAACTAAAGTAATCTATGGAGAGACCCTGTAATGTTGTTGAGGGCCATAGCTTTTTGTTAGAAGTCTGTTTCTCCATTTCATAAAAAATCAATGGCAAATTCTTATGTAAATGAGCCGTAAGTGCAGGGGGCTGACATGTACTTACTGCGCTCTGGCCACTCTCCCTCTTTCCCCACCGGCCTCCTGTTAGTGACTAGTAGGTGAAATCCATGATGCATTGCCCCCTGGGAATTTGAATATGCAAATGGAGTTCGTGGAGCCTCGATTAAGAGTCTCAAACATGTTACTAGCCAGATATCCCTCCAGGGAAGGACCTAGCCCTGGGGAGGAATCCTTGCGGAGACCACCATAACCACCATATTAAGTGGCCCTTTTAGTCAATATCCCACTCAGTTACGAGTTAAGGACTCAGTGAATGCTTTGTGATGTTGGTCTACCAGGCATTGCTCCCACCTAGCCAGAATCCTACTCCACACTGATAAGGGGCAATTACCCCGAAACAGCTGTCTGTGGATGGATACCTGGCTCTGTTAATTCCCTTGACCATATCCTTAACTCGTAACTGAGTGGGATATTGACTAAAAGGGCCACTTTATATGGTGGTTATGGTGGTCTCCGCAAGGATTCCACCCCAGGGCTGGGTCCTTCCCTGGATGGATATCTGGCTAATCCCGTGTTTGAGACTCTTAATCGAGGCTCCACGGACTCCATTTGCCTCTGGTAATGATGACATTTGTGCAAGATCTCAGGCAGAGGAGCAGATGACAGAGAAGAGTGACCGATCAGTCACTGACAGGAAGCCGGCGGAGGGCGAGGAAAGAGGAAGAGAGGCCGGAGAGCCGCAAGTACAAGGCCAAGCCCCCTACATGTGCAGCTTATTTGCTTGAAAATTCACTAACAGCTTTCTAGAAATCTGAGGCACAGACAAACAAAATTAATTTTCAAGGTAATTTTAATCAATAGATCTTGGAATAATATTTTTCACAATTGGATGTGTTTTTTAAAATAAATGCTCCTATGCTGAGATAATCCTATACACTGTGTGCAGAATTATTAGGCAAATGAGTATTTTGATCACATGATACTTTTTATACATGTTGTCCTACTCCAAGCTGTATAGGCTTGAGAGCCAACTACCAATTAAGTAAGTCAGGTGATGTGCATCTCTGTAATGAGGAGGGGTGTGGTGTAATGACATCAACACACTATATAAGGTGTGCTTAATTATTAGGCAACTTCCTTTGCTTTGGCAAAATGGGTCAGAAGAGAGATTTGTCTGGCTCTGAAAAGTCCAAAATTGTGAGATGTCTTGTAGAGGGATGCAGCAGTCTTTAAATTGCCAAACTTTTCAAGCATGATCACCGAACAATCAAGCGTTTCATGGCAAATAGCCAACAGGATCGCAAGAAGAATGTTTTGCAAAAAAGGCGCAAAATAACTGCCCATGAATTGTGGAAAATCAAGCGTGAAGCTGCCAAGATGCCATTTGCCACCAGTTTTGCCATATTTCAGAGCTGCAACGTTACTGGAGTATCAAAAAGCACAAGATGTGCCATACTCAGGGACATGGCCAAGGTAAGGAAGGCTGAAAAACGACCACCTTTGAACAAGAAACATAAGATAAAACGTCAAGACTGGGCCAAGAAATATCTTAAGACTGATTTTTCAAAGGTTTTATGGACTGCTGAAATGAGAGTGACTCTTGATGGGCCAGATGGATCAGGCTGGAGGCTGGATCAGTAAAGGGCAGAGAGCTCCACTACAACTCAAATGCCAGCAAGGTGGAGGTGGGGTACTGGTATGGGCTGGTATCATCAAAGATGAACTTGTGGGACCTTTTCGGGTTGAGGATGGAGTGAAGCTCAACTCCCGGACCTAATGCAGGTTTATGGAAGATAACTTCTTCAAGCAGTGGTACAGGAAGAAGTCGGTATCGTTCAAGAAAAACATGATTTTCATGCAGGACAATGCTCCATCACATGCATCCAACTTCTCCACAGCGTGGCTGGCCAGTAAAGGTCTAAAAGAAGAAAAAATAATGACATGGCCCCTTGTTCACCTGATCTGAACTTCGTAGAGAACCTGTGGTCCCTCCTAAAATGTGAGATCTACAGGGAGGATAAACAGTACACCTCTGGGAACAGTGTCTGGGAGGCGGTGGTGGCTGCTGCACACAATGTTGATCGTAAACAGATCAAGCAACTGACAGAATCTATGGATGGAGGCTGTTGAGTGTCATCATAAAGAAAGGGGGCTATATTGGTCACTGCTTTTTTGGGGTTTTGTTTTTTCATGTCAGAAATGTTTATTTTTACATTTTGTGCAGTTATATTGGTTTACCTGGAGAAATTAAACAAGTGAGATGGGAATATATTTGGTTTATATTAAGTTGCCTAATAATTCTGGGCAGTAATAGTTACCTGCACAAACAGATATCCACCTAAGATAGCCACATCTAAAAAAAACTCCACTCCAACTTCCAAAAATATTAAGCTTTGATATTTATGAGTCTTTTGGGTTGATTGAGAACATAGTTGTTGACAATAATAAAAATAATCCTCTAAAATACAACTTGCCTAATAATTCTGCACACGGTGTATATATATCCCTACTTTGTACTGTGTAATGACTGTCTGACAGTACAGGGACATGGTCTGGTCATACCAGATCTCCTGGGCAGGGGAGAACATTAAAAAAAGAGTTGTAGTAACTAGCATGGATAACTCAGCAATCTAATAGTGTGGGAAAGTAATATAACTGGAAAAAGAAAGGCGCACAGTGTGTATACCTGTGAGACAATTTTCAGAGTTAAAATTAGAATTGCTCGCCTTTTACAGTTGTGAAAGTCACAACCGCTATAAAGACATGTAGCAGGTCTCTCAGTCACTATAAGCATAAAACCATGAAAGACCAAAGAAATTGGGAGTGTGACCGCGCTCCTGTTGGCATAGAAAGAAAATTCTTCTTGACGAAAAAATTAATAATTATGTGATTTTATTTTCTACGCGTTTCAGGGTAACCAAAAACCCCTTCTTCAGGAATAAATCATGTACATCTGTGTGATTTTTCCTGAAGAAGGGTTTTTAGTTACCCTGAAATGCGTAGAAAATAAAATCACATAATTATTAATATTTTGGTCAAGAAGAATTTTCTTGCTATGCCAACAGGAGGGCGGTCATACTCCCAATTTCTTTGGACTAATGGTTTTAATAGTGTGGGAGCAAAGACAAGACTAAGACAAGGTTTTAAGGTTAAAAAGTCTGTATTTAACACACGTGCCAGAAATCAAGCATGAAGTGCAGCAAAGTTCATTAAACATGTTATAATAGTCCTTTGGTGAAGCCAAACAGCATAGTCTCTAGAAATAGTTCACACTGGGAGACGCCAATAGCAGAATAGACTATCAGCACAGTTCACGTTGGGAGATGCCGATAGCAGAACAGTCTATCAGCACAGTTCATAACCTGGGAGGCTTTGAAATGGTAAATCTCTGAAAACAAGTCCAGAACTTGATGCAGTGCAGTTTTATTTAAGAAAGTCTCAAACTGTCCGGAGCACTGCTTCTGCAACAATAAAGAAACAAGGAAGCTGGTAAGAGCTTGAAAAGCAAACTGAATTTACGTGACATGGGGTTAGCAGGTAGAAGTTGAATAAGGGACTACACAGTACAGAGCAGTTTGATACAGGAGAAAAACTGTTAGCAGGTAGAAGTTTAAGAAGAAACTACACAGTACAGAGCAGCTTGATACAGGAGAGAAACTGAAATCAGGTGTGGTAGGCTGGACATCAGACTACAGACGCTGAAAAGAACCAAATCGGAATTGCAGGAGAAGCAAATCTTGAGATGCACAAGGAGCCAGGGATCCAAGCAGAATACTCAAGAAGGACTGAAAGATGGACTGGAGCTTATAAAGGCAGAAAAGCTGGAACACAGACAGAAACAAGGCAGTAGATGCCATTTTGGAAAAGGGTGAGGAGACATAAAGGGTAATCTGAAGAATTGGAGTCCTGACAAAAGTATACACACATTACATCACAGGATCACAGCTGATTCTTTTTGTGGGGTAAATCATTTCCCTGGCTGTTTTTAAACAATGTTTTACTTCAAATAAATAATTATTTATGATCCTGTGCTGTAATGTCTATATACTCTTTCCCGTGCTGTAATGTTTGTATACTCTTTCCCGTGCTGTAGGTTCTGTATACTCTTTTCCGTGCTGAAACGTCTGTATACTCCTTTCTGTGCTGTATTGTCTGCATACGCTTTCCCGTGCTGTAATGTTTGTATACTCTTTATGTTCCTTTTCCTGCCGAGGAGATGTGGTATGATCAGACCATGTTCCTGTACGGTCAGACACATCCATTACACAGTACATAGCAGGGACACATATATAAGATTATCTCATAACAGGAGATGTGGTATGATCAGACCATGTCCCTGTACTGTCAGACACATCCATAACACAGTACATATCAGGGACAAATATATAAGATTATCTCAGCACAGGAGATGTGGTATGATCAGACCATGTCCCTGTATGGTCAGACACATCCATTACACAGTACATAGCAGGGACACATATACTTTGTGAGGTAGCGCGGGATTGCAAGACAAATGGCCGTGAGCCCGGTATCAGCTTATACAGTACCCGGATTTATTCATGAGGCACAGCAGTGGCACAAGTTGCCGGGTTCTGGGACACAGCCGGGTACAATGCATACATCCCCCGGACAGTAACACGGTCCCTTCAGGTTAGGAGTTCTCTCCGGTCTAGGTCGCCCTGGCCTCCCGGGTTAGGCCGTGTTGTAACAACACACAGCCTCTCACACCCTGGACCTGACCACTCAGCAGTCCCTTCTGCCTCAACTCAGGCCGAAGCTCTCCACAGGGGACCCCGCCCCGTCTCCTAACCTAGCTTTTAACCCCGTGTCTCCCTCCGGGGAAAACCTACAAGACCCAGACTGGAGTGGAGCGTCCTCTATCCTATATTCCATACGGGTTCAATCCGTGACAGTGCACATTCTGGGGGACACATAGCGCCCCTCACATATGATCCCCCTCACTGGCTCACAACTTGTATAAGATTATCTCAGCACAAAACATTTTTGTTAAACATCCAATTGTGGAAGTTATTATTATTCCTAGATCTATTGATTAAAATTAACTTTGTTCTTGGGAACCCCTTTTAAAATACAAAGGTACGGACGTCATTAAGAATTACACAATATTAGGAACTTTAGTTAGAGAACGGGTGCAACATTTTTAATGAAACACAACTGCAAATATTTTTTCATTTTATTGAACAATAGACAAACCACAGCATTGTTACCAAGGATAAAGCCTCATCTGAGGACGGGCAGAAACCTGATTCAGTGGTGTGTCACTTACTGGGCTTCTTACTGTCATTTTGATAAAATTCCTGTTTTATCTACTTCATATCTACCAGTCTCTGAATGCTGAGGTCTGTTATAACCCCGCCCACACCACTGATTGGCAGCTTTGTGTCCATGCAGTGTGCCAATCAGTGGTGGGGCAGGGTAAGATTACTAGTCCTCTAGTTTTTATCAGCAGGAGATTATCATTACTCTAAACATCCAATAAGTGACACTTCCTGGAATCAGGGTCTCTGTCTCTACATTTTGGTGGAAAAACCTGGTGACAGATTCCTTTTAATGAAGGACATAGATCTCACATCCTCTTATTACAGATGGGTGGTTGCAAAATATATTATTAATTCAAAATTAATGCATTTAAGCAACAATAAAAAATACCTTGAAGCTGTCAATTTCCTTTAAATATTTTAGCTAACTTTATATTGATCTCTTTGTGTCCAGCTGCTTCACACCCTCACGGCTCGAGCTCTAGTGAAAGACTATGAGGATGGGATTCTGCTGAAAAGGAAAATGAGAATGAGGTCAGTGCAATAATACATATTACTGAAACTTAACATGACATGTAGAATGGGATTATTGTGTAGGGCCCAAGAATTCCATATATAAAGGTATACAGTGTTTTTTTTTTGTTTGCAGTGATCTCACTGTACACATTATAGATATTGGAAGCTTTTAATAAAATGTACATGGTGGGACATCTATATGGATGCACCTAAATAAAATGGGAATAGTTGGTGATCTCAACTTTTTGTTTGTGACACATTAGTATATCTGTATATGGGAAACGTTTTCCAGATGGGTGGTGACCATGGCAGCCATTTTGAAGTCGGCTATTTTGGTCCAACTTTATTTCTTTCAATGTGAAGAGGGTCATTAACACATCAAACTATTGAGAATTTCATAAGAAAATCAATGATGTGCTTGGTTTTAACATAAATTTATTCTTAAAGGGATCCTGTCACCTCCAAAACGCCTCTTAAGCTATCAAAACATGTCCCTGCAGCATCCTATCACTAATCTCACACTACTTTTGTCTCCTAAAAGCATCCTGTCAAAGTAGATAAAAACGTTTTAATACTTACTCATTATTGATTATAATTAGCAGGGGCTATATTCTTTAGTCACCAGGGTGGGCTGTTTTGCAGCCTCGAGGATCCACCCTCCCTCTGTCTGTGCTGCTGTGATGTGGAGCTGAAGGCAGGACTAATGATTTGCATTTTGTGAGTGATAGAGAGGGGGGAGGGAAAAGCCTGCACAAGCAGAGGAACACAGACAGAGAGAGGGTGGATCCTGGAGCTGCAAAACAGCCCGCCCTGGTGACTAAAGAATATAGCCCCTGTTAATTATAATCACTAATGAGTGAGTATTAAAACGTTTTTATGCACTTTCACAGGATGCTTTTAGGAGACAAAAGAAGTGTGAGATTAGTGATGGGATGCCGCAGGGACATGTTTTGCTAGCTTAGGAGGCGTTCTGGAGGTGACAGGATCCCTTTAAATGAGTTATTTTCAAGATTCTCTTTGTTTACAGCCTAAGACATATCGCAGAGGTTAACACGTGAGGAGCGGATAGAAATTGTGTTGATGTCTGGTGAAAGCAGTACCCGGGTCATTGCAGCAGATTTCAATGCGAGACACCCTAAGAGACCACCCATCCCCCATGCTACAGTTAGCAAACTGCTTGCCAACTTTTAGAAACAGGTTTAGTGTTGGATTTGCCAAAATGTGGACGCAAGAAAACTGTCACTAATGAAGAAACATCAGTGGCTGTCCTAGCTTCATTTAGCCAGAGCCACAGCGTAGCACTCGCCCATGTCACTGGAGAGTGGCATCAGTCCGAACATCCCTTCGGCAGATATGAGTTACTCACAAATGGCACCTTACAAAATCCAGCTGCTTGCAGCATCTCAACAAGGATGACCCAAAGTGGCGCACTGAATGTGCCGAATAGGCAAAACAAAGATTGGAACACGATCCTCAGTTTACATAGAACGTTATGTTCAGTGATGAGGCAAACCTTTTTTGTGAAAGGTGAAGTTAACAAACAAAACCAGCGCTATTGGTCTGACACTAACCCACAGTGGATAGATCCCTCCAAGACTGTGAAACACAAAAATTAATGGTAGATGTGGTATATGGGGTACAAAGATAGTGGGGCCATTCTTCATCAATGGAAACCTCAATGCCACTGGGTATCTTAAATTGCTACATGATGATGTGTTGCCCTCTTTATGCAGTGAAGATGGAAACATTCTCTGAGTTTTTCCAACAAGATGGTGCACCACCACATTATGGGTGTCAGGTCCGAGCATTCCTATATAAACAGTTGCCTGGAAAGTGGATTGATCATCGTGGGCCAGTTGAATGGCCACCAAGGTCTTCCGATCTGACCCCCTAATGATACCGTCACATGCCGCAATCTCGCCTGGTGATATGTGGTGATATAACGTGCGCACTCACGTCTTTCGTGCCCGCCTCAGATCGCCGATGACTGCTTCACACACCGCAATATCGCCCTGAAGCTAAGGCGATGTGTTGCTCCAGAAGTCGCCTCACCTACAGCAGAAGCAATCTTGCGCCATTCCATCGCCGCTTCACACGCCGCAATCCCAAAGGCGATGTGGGCTTACATGTTCAGCGCGGCGAGGAGATAGACGTGCCATAGTGGTTTACACCGCGCCCCATACACGCTTATTGGACAACGCAACTGCGTTACGATTGGTCAGCCTGCTCTGGAAGGCTGGCTAATACATGACGCAATTGTGTCTCGGTGTTTGATAACTGACAGCCAAAGGGAACAGAGTATCCCACACCAATCATCTAAGACTGGGCGTGGACTACAGCACACTGAGGCACGCCTACGGGAAATCACAGACAACGCTCTTTCCATCACTATCGCCCTGTCACACCCACAACAAGGAAAAATCGCCTTGGCGTTATCGCCTGATTACTGGGCACTGCTCAGCAAACAGGCGAAGGGCGATTTATCGCTGCAAAATCGCACAATCACACGCCGCCACCTTGAGGCAATTTCACAGCAATTTCGCCGGGGCGACACATTGCCTTTCAGATCGCCAGACGAGATTGCTGCATGTGACGGTACCATTAGACTTTTATCTATGGGGTCATCTGACGGCAAAAGTCTATGCTGTGAAGATGCGAGATGTGCAGCATCTGAAACAACGGATCCTGGAAGCCTGTGCTGCATTTCTTCTGCGGTGTTGCTATCAGTGTGTCAAGAGTGGGAGAAGAGGGTTGCATTGACAATCCAACACAATGGGCAGCACTTTGAACACATTTTGTAAGTGTTCATAAGGTTTTAAATAACTCATGAAAGAATAAAGTTACGTTAAAACCAAGCACACCATTATTTTCCTTATAAAAGTTTGATGTGTCACATGACCCTCTTCCCATTGAAAAAATAAAGCTGGATCCAAAATGTCCGACTTCAAAATGGCCGTCATGGTCACCACCAGTTGCGGACCTTCAGCCTGCCAGGCCCTGGTGCAGCCTTAGGTGAGGACCGGGGGGGTTGCTGTCAGCGTCAGGAGAGGAGCGGGGGGGGGGGGGGGGAGTATGGTGCTGTCAGCGTCAGGCGAGGACCGGGGTTGGCGGTGTCAGGGGGGAGCGTGCAGCTCTTACCTGCGCCGCATAGTAGATCTGGTGCGGGCTGGAGAGGAGAGGAGGAGCGGGATCAGCCAAGGGAAGCAGGAAGCTTCCCTCAGTTAACCCCCTCTCCTCTGACACAGGGACATGGGGGTCGGCTGGGGGCCCCCCTGCAGGCTTGAGGGGCCCCCTACCTGGTCGGGCCCTGGTGCAGCTGAACTAGCTGCACCACGCTAGGTCCACCCCTGGTCACCACTCATCTGAAAAAGTTTTCCCCTCCCATATACTAATGTGCCACAAACAGGAAGTTGATATGACCAAAAATTCCATTTTATTTAGGTGTATCGTATAAATGGCCCACCCTGTTATCAAAACAGTTTCATGCACAGAATAAGGGATGTCCAACACTTGGGCCAACACGGAGGTTATAATGGGGAATGGTAAAGAGTAGGAATACCCTTATGATAGGGAGAGGGGAGATGGGTCATCACATGACCCTCATCTGTGTCTGCAACCCTGCACTCTCTAACATCCCTAAGCGGGTCCTTCCCCTGCCACTGTCACATGCCTAGTCCCTGAATTGTCCCTCCACTCACCCTGGCTATTGCATAGGCCGGTGAGTGTACTGAACGTCACCACTCTTTTAATAAAACTCAGGGAAGGTAGACAGACAGGAGAACAAAGATAAAGGATACACAACACAATCTTGATACCTGCAGTCAAAGAGCAGGACTGTAGATGAAGTGGCTCAAAGCAGCAGAAACACCATCAAGGCCAGTTTACATGTTGCGATGTCCCAGCGACCCGACCAATGATCAGGATCACTGAGACATCGCTATCTGATCGATGGTGAGCTGTTACACAAGCAGACTCACCAGCAATCAGCCACCCGTGCAACGACCACGACATCATGGAAAAGAATATAAAATATTGTTATCCACAATATCGAGGTCCCGCTACGCTGCGGGAAAATGCTGGCAACCAGGATAAACATCGTGTTACTAAGCAGAGCGCTGCGCTTAGTAACCCAATGTTTATCCTGGTTACACTGGGTGTCGCTGGTCGCTGCCCCTGCCATACACGCCAATGCATGCGTGACAGGGGCAGCCTAGCGACTGAAAAACAGCCCTGGCCATTCCGCAATGATCAGGTGATCACTGATAGTTGTGGGATGTCACACTCCGCGACGTCGCTATGAGTTCGCTGCAATGTCACAAGTTGCAGCGACATCATTAGCGATGTCGCCACATGTAAATCGGCCTTCAGCCACAAGAGACCACCTTACTCAAGCGTAGAAATAATCTATCACTGGCATCAGGTGATGGATCTTGCGACTACTTAAAGGAAGGGGAGTGGTCACAAACCATCTGCAAGCTGGGATAAACTAACCCGGAGCTACCAGCAAGGAAAATGTCATTAACCCTTGCTGCGCCAAAATAAATTAATCACATTTAAAATCCAGAACTGTCTCCTAACAACAAGAGATAGTCATGACAAACAGGCTTGAAACCTGACACATTCACACTTCACAATCCTACTTAAAAAATCTTCAAACACACTTGAAATACTCTTTAGGGTATGGACACACATGCGAGTGAAAAACGTTCCGATTCTCTGATGCGAGAGTCGGATGAGTGTCATCTGACTTTTGCTCAGTGTGGCTGCGAGTGCTTTCTGAGTGCAGTCAGTTTTTTTCCTCAGCAGCTAGTTACTGTATAATCATTTACAGGTGCATTTTGTACAGTTGTCTGAGCTACAGAATGGTAATGTAGCAATTAAAACTCGCATCAGACTCGGATGGTGCGGTGTGGTCCGAGTGCAATCCGTGTTTTTTCTCGGACCCATAGACTTGCATTGGCGAGTCCCGTCCGTGACTCGCATAGAATCGCAACATGTTGCGACTGACTTACAATCCGAGAATCGGATGCGGAAAAAGCATATGAGACTCGGAAATGTGCTCTCGGACATTAGTTAACATTGGTCCAAGAGCAATGGAATTTTTCCGCACAGTAAACTCGAACAAGTTTCACTGATGTGTGTCTGAGCCCTTATATTCATTTAATCAGAAATCCACTTGCTGTTAAGATGAACACTTTGGTGTGCAAAAAAAAGCTTGTACTTTCCTAAAAGTAGATGTTCCAAATTAGGAAGAGCCTAAAAAAAAAATGAGAAAAAATGTTAGGCCGGCTTACACACACGGCAGCATCAGGTCCGGGGCTGTCCAGGGTGAACCTGACAGCCCCGGACCCAATTTTGCTGTAATGCAGCCCTATGGGACTGGATGGAGCCGGATGGCGGCTATCTGCCATCCGGTTTCCATCTGTCCGTGAGGATGCGGGAGAATTCGGATTTTTCTCCTGGACACAAAAACGTTGCTTGCAACGTTTTTGTGTCCAGAGAGAATAATCTGTCCAAATTTGATCCTCCCGGACCAGGGGCGATCCGGCGCTCCCTAACATGGGAGTCTATGGCGCCGGGAGGATCTGGGAACCAGACACCGGCGCTGAGCCCTGCTGTGATTTCAGGACCGCTAGCCGTGATCTTGAAATTGCAGCAGCTGCGGCTGCTATCAGCGGCATCCGGTTGCAAACTGGACCGGAGGGCATATTTGCCCTCCGGTTCTGTTGGCAAATCGGGTCCGGGGCTGTCAGGTTCATCCCGGACAGTCCCGGACCTGATCACACCGCGGTGTGAAGCCGGCCTTAGAGGAAAAAAAAACACTTTAAAAAATTGTCAAAACTTCTTTAGTACAAGAGGAAGTCCTCCGAAAAATAACAACGTTTTTGTGTTCGGGAGGAAAATACGAATTGTCTCGGATCCTCCCGGACAGATGGAAACCGGATGGCACATCATTGCCATCCGGTTCTATCCGGCCCCATAGGGCTGCATTACAGCAAAATGGGGTTTGGGGCTGTCAGGTTCACCCTGGACAGCCCTGGACCTGATGCTGCCGCGGTGTGAAGCCAGTCTAAAGTGGAGGCCACGTGAAAAAAATTTGGTTTTGATCTCTTCGGCTGGCTTCACACCACGGCGCAGTCCGGTCCGGGGCTGTCAGGCATGAACCTGACAGCCCCGGACCGGATCAGCACACAGAACCGGAGGGCCAAATGTGCCCTCCGGTCCTGTGTGCAGCCGCACGCAGCTGCAGCTGCTAATGATTCCGGACCGCGGCTCGCAAGGATCTAGTTCCTGGATCCTCCCGGATCTGGCCCTATAGGCTCCAATGTTAGGGAGCGCGGGATTGCCCCGGATCTGGGCGAATTCGGGATACGGGTTTTTGGGGAGATTTTTCTCCCCGGACACAAAAATGTTGCAAGCAACGTTTTTGTGTCTGGTGAGAATAATCCGAATTCTCCCAGATTCATCCGGGGAGATGGAAACCGGATGGCAGAGAGCTGCCATCCGGCCCCATAGGCCACTATGAGGCCAAAAACCAGTCCGGGATCGAATGAGCGTGCTCTCCAACGGCCCGATATTGGATGGAGGTTGGAGCCGGATCGTGCTGTGTAAACGCCCAACTACGATGTGCAGTGCAACGTCCCCTATTCTCTCCCATGTTAAATGGTCATTCCTGGGTCTGCCATACAAGGGGGGCGTAGACATCGTTGGTGCGTTGTACGCCGATATCGCGCTGTGTAAATCTCCGATGCGATCTTGAACTGGCCCAAAAAATGCGCGCTCCCGCGGCGTCGGATCCAATATCAGACCGACGTTGGGACGTGTAAAGTGGCCATCACACCTGCGAGTGGTGCTCCTCACTGTGCCTCATCAGCCACACAGTGCCTGGAGTCTCGCGCCTGTGAGTGGTGCGCTTCACTGTGCCTCATCAGCCGCACAGTACCTGAAGTCTCGCCCCTGCGAGTGGTGCGCTTCACTGTGCCTCATCAGCCGCACAGTGCCTGAAGTCTCGCCCCTGCGAGTGGTGCGCTTCACTGTGCCTCATAGCCCACACAAATTGCCCTGAAGTCCCCGCATCCATGCTCACAATTGAATCACTGGCTGTTCAATTGGGCACAGTGAGAAGCGCCTGCCTAGGTCTCCGATTCTATTGGGCAGGTGCGAGACTTGGGAATTGTGTGGATGGTATAGCGACGTCATCCACTTGCATACAATAAGGAGGAGCGGTATTTGCATGAAGCGGGGCGTCACTGACCACAATCTGCAGACCCCCTTATGACCCAAACAAGAAATTAGCATATGGCACGGAACAGAATAATGATTTCTGGGTTATGCAAGGGACGTCTAGCGATATAAAGTGGTTACAGGAACCCCATTTACATTCAGTTAAAGGTGGTGGTCAGGGCTTAGAACTCCAAAAACTAGTGACAGGTTCACTTTAATTCCTCTGCACTTTCCAGAACTCATTATCACTGTCCCCATTGGGGTTCACAATCTAAATTCCGAATGTGGGAGGAAACCACACAAACACGGGGAGAACATACAAACTCCTTGCAGATGTCGTTCTTGGGTTTTGATCCCAGGTCACCAGCATTAAATGCCCATTTCTAACCACTGAGCCCCGATATATTGTCAGGATTACGTAGGGTTGGTCTTCTGAGTCCTCATAAGGGCAGAATGGTCGGACAGACAACCCTGAGTGAAGGGACAGATATCCCCTTTGGTAACAATGGGCCAAAAATGTACCAAAATG
Organism: Allobates femoralis; assembly: GCA_033576535.1. Taxonomy (NCBI): domain Eukaryota; kingdom Metazoa; phylum Chordata; class Amphibia; order Anura; family Aromobatidae; genus Allobates; species Allobates femoralis. The sequence continues at coordinate 691,963,502 of JARQOC010000002.1, read as the reverse complement.
TAAAAGAAAGTGCTTCAGCGGAAGAAGGTGACATTGTCAGGGGAACACAAGATGGCACGCCGCTGTTATCAGAATTTATTCATATTAGTTCTTCAGATCAAGATATTATGTTGTATGTGATTTTTTTCTGTTATAACCCTGTGCTTTATATACCTGATGCAGATGAAGAAACAAGAGATGAAGTCGTCCATCATTCAGCTCAGTATAGAATACTCCATAGTGACTCAATTCACAAGTTTTGTGGCCGTGGAAAAAAGGGTGAGTATAAAACATCGCAAATGTGAGTTCTTGTAAGGGCTTCACACTACGGCTGTGATCCGATCCGTGGCTGTCCGCTTGAGCCAGACAGCCCCGGACCGGATCAGCACACACAACTGGAGGGCTAATTTGCCCTCCGATCCGGTGTGCAGCCGCCGCTGCTGATAGCTCAGGACCGAGGGGAGCGGGGAGACGTGGTCCTGACCTATCAACGGCAGCTGCGCGCGGCTGCACACCGGACCAGAGGGCAAATTAACCCTCCAGTTCTGTGTGCTGATCCGGCCCGGGGCTGTCTAGCTCACATCTGTCCCTTTGAGAAACACTGCAGAAAACATAACACAATGTCATCACTCCTGTAGAATTAACCCCAGAGTGACCCCATATAAAAGTAAATAAATTTCCCCGAGGGTTAAACTGCACCAGCTGCTACAGCTGACAACCTGCTGTATCAGCCACAATCAGTATTGGCCCCAACCATGGCCGTTTAAAGTCCTACATGCTGTGGTCAATAGTGACTACGGCACCTAGATGGTTATCAGTGTGGGGGCCCCGCTGTAACCCCATCAACATCCTGAGATCATGATTATGTGGTTCTGATGGTCGCCCCGGCAATTCATGGCCAAATACCGGCCTAGAGTCTGCTGGCTATAGCGACTTGTTTTAGTTGGCATCATTTCGTTGGTAAAATATATATTTTTTCCTGTCATGCCACTGTGTATTCTTCAAAGCAGCTAAAGGTATCGTCACACGCAGCAATATTGCTAGGCAATTTCACTGGCAATTTGCAGGTTGCAGTGAAATCATGGAGACATTGTTCCATTTGTACACAGCAACAAAATAGAACAATGTGTCCATGATGTCACTGCAACCAGCAAATTGCCAGTGAAATTGCCTAGCAATATTGCCGTGTGTGAAGGTACCTTAAAGGGCTAATAAACTATCTGACACCAGTGTTGAATGTATTGAGGGGCGCTGTTTGTAAAATGGTGTCACTTTTAGGGTTTTTCCAATATCTAGGTTCCCAAAGTCACTTCAGAACTGAGAAGGTTCCTAAAAAAATAAGATTTGTAAATTTCCTTGAAAAAAAAGAAAGAAAAATGACTGCTACATTTTTAAAGCTTCTAACATCCTATCAAAATAAAACAATGTGTTACAGATGGTGCTACTGTAAGGCAGATACGAGGGAAATGTTATTTATTATCTATTTTGTGTGGTGTGACCAAGGACGTAACTACAATAGGTGCAGGGGTTGCGATCGCACCCGGGCCCTGCAGCCTAGGGGAGCCCCAAAAGTCCCTTTGACCTATAGAAAATGACTAATACTACTAAACATTTGCAATAATTGGGGGCCCCATTGGAGCATTTGCACCGGGGCCCCTGGGCCTGAAGTTACGCCACTGGGTGTGACTATCCAGATTAAAGGGATAATCATTCAAAGTTAGAAAATTGCAAATATTTTGAAATTTTTACCAAATTTCTGATATTGTTATAAATGTAGACAAAACATAATTACCTAAATTTACCATGATGGTAAAACATAATGTCTCACAATCCCTGGACTAGGGTGAAACATTGCAAAATTATTGCCACATAATGTAACATTGGTCAGATTGGAAAAATTAAGTCCGGTCACTAAGGGATTCCCTGTGAAAAGGAGAAAAATCTACAGGCTACCGAATCGTGATAGTGTGACAGTGCGCACACTGTCATGATCTCTCAGTATTGTCAGTGTGAGCATATGTTTGCGTAACTATTTGTTTACAATTTGCATTTTTGTGGGACATACCATATAGTATCTTTTGGATTTAGACATCTTATAGCCACTTTACACGTTCCGATATCGACGTCCAACTCCGATAAAAAGTCACATGGTTCGTGCGTTGGCCCCAATATCGTTCGTGCGTTGTATGGTGTAAATGTCCAATACGATGCAGGAACGATGCCAAAACGATATTGGGGGAAAAATGAGCCTGCTCTCCAACGGCCCGATATTGGATGGACGATCTGGCAGGATCGTGCTGTGTGACAGCCCAACAACGATGTGAAGTACAACTTCCCCTATTCTCTCCAATGTTAAATGGTCGTTCCTGGGTCGCCCTTATAAGGGGGCGTACACATCGTAGTGGTGTTGCCTGCCGATATCGCGCTGTGTAACAGCTCCTATGCGATGTTGGAATTCTGTCCAAAAAATGCGCGCTCCCGCGTCGTTGTATCCAACATCGGCTTGATGTTGAGACGTGTAAAGTGGCCATCACTTGTTTAGAGAGAAGCTGAACACATCTAGTTGGCATGTGACCACATGTATGCAAATCAGACACGTTGTCACATGACCGTAACCAACATTTATATAATACAACACCAGAACTATCATAAGTAAATTAATACAACACCAGAGACATCATTAGTATATGGATACATCAAATGAACCATCAACAGTATATGAATACAGCACCATAACCACCATCATTACATCAATACAGCATCAGAGCCACCATGAGTAAATTATTACAACACCAGAACTACTATCAGTACATGACTACATTAACAGAACCACAATCAGTACATGAACACATTACCAGACCACAATCAGTACATGAATGCAGCACTAGAATCTGCATCAGTACATGAAAACAACACCAGAACCATCATAATTGAGTACAACATCTGGATTCAGACATCTCACTTCTTTTGAGATACCTAGTTGGCATATAACTGCAAGTATGCAAATTAGACATGTGATCACCTGACCGCCGTCTCATTCTAGTTATACGAGGAATCGTGATGGTGTGTGCACCAAATGCTGTCAGGATTCAGCAGTCTGTAGTCACATAGAGTAATTGCAGACTTTCATTTTCCCAGACATGGACAGCCCCTTTACATATTCCATGGCCAATGTATAGACATACATACAAGCAATGTAGCACTCACACGATTGAGAAGCACTACTCTATTTTACTTATAGATTTTTGGAAATTGTAATAATATGAATTGGAAAAAGGTTTCTTCTTTGTCTTTAGAGCTCAGAAGAAGACATTGACACTGAACCAAATGTTCTTGATATCATTTCCTCAGAAGATGTGGATATTCTGCCGTATATGGACTGGTCATCTACAACTGATGGAGATCGTGATGATCATGTAAGTGAACATTTATCATTTTATTTTTTTTCTTTTGTTTAAAAGGTAAAATATTAACGAAACACAAAATATATCTATAATCCTGAAAACCAAAGGTAAAAAAATCATAAATCATCCACAGAGCATTTACACTACAATGTACTTTATTGTAGTTTTAATCAGGTTGAAAGGGGACCTATAATGTTGAACAGGAGGCCTGACTAGTCCACCTCTGCCCCCAGCCGGCTCCTCTCCCCAGGTGATTGAAAAGGTCTCTCCTGTGTGTGCACCAGGAGAAACCTGTGAATCAACTTGGGTGGTGCATCGATAAGCGTGCCAGGGGTGTCACTGGACTAGTCCTGTCTTTTTCTTTTAGTCCCAGCCAGCTGATCAAACTATTCTTTCTCTAAAATGACGGAGCCTTGAAAAGAATAACATTCGTACTGCAGTTTTCACGCTGCGGTGGTTTTGGCATTTAAATCTACTGATAAGTTCCCGCTAAAATTGCTGCTCATTTCATTGGACTCCTGTTACATCTTCACCAGAGTCTGCCCCATCGACATCTGCTTCTGTCACCAGACATCGCTGTATTCACACTGTAGGTGGTGCTGGTGATAGAGAAGTCAGAACCAGAATCTCTGGTGAGTGCAGGCTCTCCCCATGTACTAAGGTTAGAGTGGCTGAGACCTGCAGTACTTCACAGTCTGACAAAGTGGAAGTGTGTGCTGCACAGCTGAAGTCATTAATTCCTAAGCTTCAGCCCATTGGAAAGCACCACACCCTACTAATACCTTCAGCTTTCCACTTCAAGCTTCCAGAAATAGCTTTTGGTTCCCCTGACCAGTCTCCTGTCTTGAATACACTTTTCCTGTGTTACCTTGGCCTGTTTTTTTAGGCGCTTCTCCTGCCTCACAATTTTGTACTATGCTGCCATGTAGGTTTTGACCCGGCTCCCTGGGTACGCTATCGGATCCTGATTTTGTCCTTTTCCTGACCTTCCAGCTTTTGACCCTGCTTGGCTACTATTCCTGTCTCTGGACTGAAGCCATTCATAGGCAGGAATCCCTGGACCCTGTTGTAAATCTGGATCCCTGTATAGGTCAGGGGTTCTGCCTAACTGAGTGGCTTGTTTCTAGCCTGTACAAGATAGCCTTTTTGTGCTTGTAACCTCAAACAGATGTCACAACTCCTAAGTGATGTTGTGCTCTAAATAAGCCCTACACTATGCTTCTAAAGAAATAGTTACCTCTCAGTGTGCTCGTTACACAACATGATCATCACACCTCTTCAGATACATGGCCTCCATACTATCCTCCTATAAAATATTGTTTGCACACCGTCCCCCCACCCTTACTATAACCAACACATTGCCCACTCTTTTGAACTATTCCCAACACATCCACTTTATGCATTATGTCCACCACACCATCAATACCCATGACATATGGCCATCGCACTGTCCCCCCCCTTTATGTACTACTAGCTGTGAGCCCGATGCAAATGCATCGGGTGTCTAGAATATTTTTAATTTTTTTTTAAGATTTTCGCGGCCGCACTTGCCGCAAGTGCAAAACCGCACTTGCCGCACCTGCCGCAAGTCCCCCTATACTTTCTATGGAGATTACCGCAACCTCGCCGCAAGTGTAACCGCATCTGCCGCGTTTGCCGCATAACCATTACACTTGCGGCGCGGTTGCGGTAATCCCCATAGAAAGTATAGGGGGACTTGCGGCAGGTGCGGCAAATTCGGTTTTGCACTTCCGGCAGGTGCGGCCGCGAAAAAAACGCGGCTGACTGTGGTTTTTTTCGCGGCCGCACTTGCCGCAAGTGCAAAACCGCACTTGCCGCACCTGCCACAAGTCCCCCTATACTTTCTATGGGGATTACCGCAACCGCGCCGCAAGTGTAACCGCATCTGCTGCGTTTGCCGCATAACCGTTACACTTGCGGCGCGGTTGCGGTAATCCCCATAGAAAGTATAGGGGACTTGCGGCAGGTGCGGCGGCTCAGGCAGCGACTCGCAATGGCCTCGCGGCCATTGCTCGCGCTACATGAGCGGTAAATCGCTAACTTGGCCAGCGACTCGCAATGGCCTCGCGGCCATTGCTCGCGCTACATGAGCGGTAAATCGCTAACTTTGTGGCCGAGCCTCTGGTTCGATTTTCGCCCAGCGACTCGCAATGGCCGCTTCGCGGCCATTGCTCGCACGTGGTGACGTCACAGAGTGACAAAGCCACGGTCTTTTGCGGGGTCCGACACGGAAGTGCCTACGGCAATTATATAGTAGATGACCTCCGCACTGCCCCCACTTGATTTCATGTCCTTTCTTCACATTGCCTTACTCCATACTGCCTCTTCACACTATCTCTTGTTCTTGTATACCTCCCTCATTATACTTCTCCTCAATCTGTGCCCTCAATCAATTCTACAGCAAATTCCCTTGTATCTTCAGCTCCACCCAGGAGCGATTACCTTATTCCATGTTTTCAACATATTTGCTGCTCCGATATTCACCACTCCTCTTCTTTCTCGAATGGAATATACATATCAGCACAGACAAGTATGGTATATCTGTTTTCAGGTGGTAGGGGCAGTGGAGAATGACATTACAGACCATATGGGCCCCTTAGCACTAGGTTATATACTCCTGGTGTAGACAAAGTAACATCACAAATTATTTTTTCAAATGTAATCAACATTTCAATTTTTATTTCATAAATCAATAGTACACATGGAAATAACCAACTCTGTAATATATCTTATCAGACAAATGTATTTCTGTCTCCTCCTAGATTGATCTTTCACTCTAAATTGAAGAGTAAAATCTGTATGCAGTGAAGCAGGTTTCCCTCTGATTATTATTATTATTATTATATTATTATTATTTGTAGAGCACCATTGATTCCATGATGCCATACATGAGAAAGATTTGCATACAAACAAGTTAAAAGTACAATAAACAAACTAACAGTGACCGACTGGTACAGAGGGGAGAGAGGTCCCTGCCCTTGCGGGCCTACAGTCTATAGGGTAACAGGGTGGGAGACAGTAGGTTGGGTCAGCTCAATGGTGGAGCGTCAGGTCTGTTGGCGGTGGAGCACCAGCTCCGGTGGTGGTGGAGCAAAAGGTCAGGTTGTGGTTGAGTGCCAGGTCTAGGGTGGTAGGGTCATTGCAGGCTGTAAATTGTTCTGAACAGATGGATTTTCAGGTTCTGCTTGAAGGTTCTGAGTGTAGGGGACAGTCGGACATGTTGTGGTGCAGAGTTCCAGAGGATGGGGGATGCTCGGGTGAAGTCTTGAATGAGGTTGGATGAGGAACGTACAAGTGTGGAGGAGAGAAGGAGGTCTTCGGAGGATTGAAGATTACGAATGGATGATATTGGGAGACTAGTTTAGAGATATATGGGGGAGACAGATTGTGGACAGCTTTGTAAGTCAGTGTTAGTTTGAATTGGATACGCTGGGGAATTGGGAGCCAATAAAGAGGAGAGAAGTGGAGGAATAGCAAGAAGAGAGATAGGAGATGACAGTTGGGGCTTTTTACATTTTACATAGAGACAGAGGGAGGAGCTAGAGACAACAGTGACATTTCTCCCCAGAACATTGTGAGAACCCACTTTCATCTCCTGTCTCAGTGATGGGAAATTCTGTATTCACTAAAGTAAAATTTTACCTGTGAAATGTAAAAAATGTTTGTACCGTGTTAGTAGATAGTCCTCAGTGGTTGTTACCTTTTAATGGCTAACTGAAAAGATGGTAAGGACAAGCAAGCTTTCGAGACAATTCAGATCTCTTCTTCAGCCTGAAGAAAAGACCTGAGCTGTCTCGAAAGCTTGCTTGTCCTTACCATCTTTTCAGTTAGCCATTAAAAGGTATCGACCTGTGAATTGAGACTATTGAGAATTATAAGTGATCAATCCAGGAGCTGAAAGAAGCTGATTTCCTTGATAAAATATATTATAAAATATCGTATTTTCACTTGTATTATTGATTTATGAAGCAAAAATAGAAAACCTTTTTCAAGTTTTATTATTTATTTTCAGCTTCTATGTGCAGCAGTAGCCCCCGAGGTACAGGGAACTTTCCCTATGGAGGTGCTACATTGCTTTCATACATGAATGTTTTCAATTTGTAGAAAATCTTTGCATTACATGGAATTGTTCTCTGGGAGATGTATTTTCGTTGTTATTTTATTTTCTGCTTTTATTTTTATTTTTTTGCATGTATCACAAGCATTTAAATAAACATGTAGACAGAAGATAATAACTCACATTATTCTCAGATCTCATTAACTGTTTTTGTATACATAACTAAAGTATATTTAGCATTGGGTAATTGAGCCCTGAGACGATTGGATTATCATATTAATCTGTTTTCCTCTAGTTCAACAGCAGCACAATACGGGTTACCATGCCCCTGTGCGCCAGCGGGACAAAGCAGAACTCTTAATAAGTTTTGCAGGTCCCTCCCCAAGCCTCCCTTCAGCATAAAGGGGGAACCTCCCTGAGATCACCAGTTTAATAACACTTCACCACCATAATAACAGAACACATAACCTCCCAGGTGAGAGCCTTGTGCTGCTGTTGGACTAGGGGAAAAAAGATTGACATAATAATCCAATCTCCCCCTTTGTCCACAACAGCACAATATGGGATCTAGCGCATATTTATTGGAGGTTTTGAGACAGAGTCCAGAAAGATCTGGCAACAGTAGTAGAAAAAGCAGAGGATGTAGTATTTAAAGAACGTTATCAGTGTGGACCCTGTAGATGAGCGACATCTGTGGTCCACAGAGACATAATCTCCTTTTGTCCAGGTAGTTGAAAACTGCCCTAGCAGAAACAGCAGAAGTGAACTGGAGCGATGGAATGTTGGCATTCTCATAGCTTAATGCAATCAAGAAACCTTCTTGACAAAGAAGGTTTTTGAGGCTTTCTTCCCTTGGAACTACCCCGCATAAAGTATTGGTAGGTTTTCATTTCTTCTGAAATTCTGAGTCTTCACGAGGTAGACTCCTAGACATTTAAAATGTCAATGGTGGAGAATCCTCTTCCTGAGATGATGTTGCTTCAGGAACATAATCCTGAAGAAAGGTCATCTAATCCAGATTTCTTGATGATGGGTATTTAGGTCTGAAGGAGGGGAGAAGCCTTGGATTCACCCTATCCTGCGTAAATACGGTGTAGGGTCCTTTAGAGGACAAAGCCTTGCTCATCCTTCTTGATGAGGTAACAGTTAGCAAGAGCATCATCTTAAGCATTAGGAACCTCCACTCCAGAGTTCCGGTGTTCAAAGGGCCTCCAGCCGCCTGAGTACTAAGCCAAGACCTACTGGCTAACCAGTTTTAGAGATTCAAGGTCTGAACCCAGACATGGACTTCACCCCCCTGCTGCATTGCAAACTAAATGCAGCACTGATTGCAGTATGTCTGCTGCATTCAGGCAAGGAGTCCCCCATCCCTTGAGCCCCCTATACCCCGAGATAATTGAATTTAAAAACTTACAATGTGGAGCCAAAGAGGTGTGGTGTAGTGGCTGGAGCCACTTCCCTTCGCAGGGTAATTTCACACCCCCTGTATATATTATCCTCCCTCCGCCGCCTCCCTCCTGTCACTCATGGTCTCCCTCTCTTCTCATGCAGCAGGCGAAAGCTGGACGCAGGCACAGAGCTATGGATCGCTTGTTGCGGTGCTGGCCGCCTTCCCCGCCTCCTGCCGTGACATCACCGCTTATCCCCGCCCTGCTCCGTGGATAACATGGAGACCTCGCAACAAGCGATCCCTCACTCTGCGCTTGTGTCCAGCTTTTGTCTGCTGCATGAGTCATCGCTGTTGCTGGTCTCCTACCTGTTCAAACTTCAGGACCATGGAAAGCCTGGACTTCCAAACACCGGTGGTGTTTAAATTTAGCGTTAATTGCTTTCCATGATACTTGCAATGGTCATTCGCGGGAGGAAATCACATTCAATCGCAGCCTCCTTTGTGTCTGCCCTCCTACCTGCCTCCAGCCTTCTGTGTGTCACCTCCAGCCTTCTCTTGTTCAGCCTCCTGTATGTGTCATCGCTGAGGGCTGAAGGTGGCACAAAGAGGGCTGGAGGTGGGGAGGACACCAGCAACAGCGATGACTCATTACTGAGTAAGTCCCTCAGGACTCCTTATCTGTACACTTTATAAAGTCTTTTTTACAACTTACAGGAGGGCTAGAAACATGGGAGACCCCTTCCCTGAATGCAGCAGACATTCAGTTAGTATAGCACCAGGGGATGACAAGTCCTCTTTAAGGATGGAGACACACTGTCATGCATCAAAAACGGAGCGTTTTTGATGCATGACAGTGATGCGGTGCTCTGCGTTTTTAATGTGAGTATGGTGCGTGTGTGCTGCGTTTGGGTGTGTGTGGCTCTATGCATGTAATTGCATGCTGCAACTGAACTTGCATTTCCCTAGCAATGCAAGTTTAGTGTTTTCAAATCGCACTAATATGACCAATATCTCGCATTGCAATTCTTGCGCCTGTGTGCCTCCACCCTAAAAAGAAAGTTGATAGGGTAGAGCTTAGAGAAAATTATCTGAGGAATTGACCACAATCAGTTCTTGAGAAAACACACCCATAACTAAAAACCATTGACATGCTATATACAAATACAAAGTGTGCAGCAGAGAAAAATACTGTTAAACATAAATAAAGGAAAGAAAAAACTGGAAAAAAAAAAACACAGTGACTGGTGGACTCAAATATATTTTTACATTAAAAATGTTGTTTTCTTTGAGGAATGAAATATATTGGAGAATAAGGTCCTGTCTTATATTAAGGCCTTTTGGGACCCTTGTACCCAACTTAAAGATCCAGAACATTCGCGGTTCAGGATCTTTCTCCTTAAATCGCCTACCCTGGATGTTTTAAACACTTTCTCAATGGCCTTAAACTTGAGGGCACTAATGTCTCTGTTGTGTACAGAGACAAAGTGTTTAGGGACAGCATTGAGATTTAATGCTCCCGGGTTTAATTTACCTGACATATGGCGTCTTATTCTTTTTTTTTTTTTTTTAGCGGTCCGACAGTGCAACCTACATACTGAACTTTGCACAGTGTACATTCAATCAGATAAATTACGCGATGCGTATTACAGTTGATAAAATTCTTTTTCTGATAGGTGTCCCCTGTAGCATAAGAGACAAACTCTTTGCTTTTAGTAGATGTTCACATGAGATGCACTGTCTGTGACCGCAATTAAAAAAGCCTTTGTGCATTGTATTCACATTGGACTTTCTTACATCACAAGTAACCAAACTTGGTGAAAGGATGTTTCCCAGTGTTGGTGCTCATTTAGCCACAAATTTGACATTGTGCTTTTGATACACCCACCAGGGCAGTGGAGTACTCAGGACCGGGCTTTAATACTTCTGGGGAGTCACAGGGATTGAGACCCGGCTCCATGACCCTGGCGGTATCACATAAAAAGTTCCGAGATTTTGGTTTTGGGGATTGTTGTCGTGACTCCACCCGTGATGTTCAGCTATTGATGGCCGACGCTGCGGTGCGGGACCTCCGGGGATGATGGAATTGCAGCTAAGATGGTATCGCTCCCCACGGGTAGAGCGGTTCCTGAGGGCAACCAGTATAGTCTATGGCAGTGGTAGGCCGTTGGATCACTCTGGCTGGAGAGGCTGATGGGGTGATACTGTCACGGGTCTTTGGTGACCTGCCCGTCGCGGAAAGAAAACAGTCTCTGACACTTACTTCAGCAATGCCGCCGGGCTGCTCTCTGCCAAGCCTCGGTCCAGATAGTCCCACAGGAATTGGGATAATTCATCAAAGTGCTGCCCATTGTGTTGGATTGTCAATGCAACCATCTTCTCCCACTCTTGACACCCTCTACCCTATCAAATGTCTTTTTAATGCATACTGTGGCATTCACTTTGCATCCATAAGTAAGGCTCTATGCTGAAACACGTAGGATCGTCTGTGCTAAAAAAAAATTCCCGCATTGGCAAGGGGCAAAGTAAAAACTGGTGATCTCAGGGAGGCTCCCCCTTTATGCCAGGGGAGGCGCAGGGGAGGAGCCTGTAAAACTTATTAAAAGTTGCGCTTTGGCCCGCTGACATATAGGGGCATGGTAATACCATATTGTGCTGCTGTGACGAAGGGGAAAATATATACAATAAAACTGTGAAATATTTTTTTATTTGATATTTGGTTGGAGAAGGGTCATTTTCATTCCGTTCTATACATTTGAAAATAATATAGATAAATACAGATAAGAATTGGAAAGAAATAACCTGTAACACAAAACGTATGTATTGTGACTATGTAAATCTTTCTTATTTTGCTTCCAGATTTCTAGTGAAGGTTCCTCTGGTTCTCCAAGCATTAGCAGGTCCCGATCTGCCTCACCTGTAAGTTTTTCTTTTTATTTCTATTAACCCAGTGGTTGTCTTTATTTCCTTCCTTGGGTCCTGAGATTTATTCCAACCAACACCTTTGTCAGTGTAGGGCAGGGGTGGGCAACACCAGGCCTCGAGGGCTGTGTGCGGCCCTCGAGGCCTGGCGTTGCCCACTCCTGGTGTGGGGATTGTACATTTCTTGGTGTTTGTTGTTTGGGTTGTCAGGTTTTTCCCATATTCCAAAAACATATTGATGGGTTAAAGGAGGAGTTCTCCAGTTTACAAGATGAGAAAATCGTGTTAAAGGGCTTATTCCATTACAGACATTTATAGCATCTCTACAGGATAGACCATCATGTCCTGATAGATATGGGTCCATTGGGACTGGCAGAAGAAGAAAGAAAAAGTTTTGCCATCATCCATAAAGGGAAAAAATATGTCTTATTTGTCTCACAACATGTCAGACATCTATTTCAAGTGTAGTGAAATATAACAGCTATGCGGTATATAAAGAAATTTCAGCCAATAAAAATGTTCATATAGATGTATAACCAATAAAAACATAATAAGAAGGATATAATATTGTGCAGAATGTTCAAAATGATAAATAACATGGAAAAAGGCACTTACACAATAATAATGCCCAAACCAAGTGGAGTTTTGTGATTTCCAAGTGATGTTATAATTGTAAAAATAAAAATGTCCATCAGGTCCAACTATGCATTTGTGGGCATCCTCAGAATGTGAATGCACATGATCAAAAGTTATCACGTCATTATATTGTAACAGCGCATGACCGAAGGTTAAGTGAACAGTGAGTGAGAAGTCAGAGGTGAGCGAGCGCAAGCGCTACAGATGGCTCACATGTCAGTAAGGGGCTCAGCACTGAACAAGGCCGCGCGGTCTTACAGACTGTCATGTATGAAAAAAAGGCATGAATAGTATAGGTATTTAGTGGGAATATTCTCTTAAAGTGGTTGTCCAGGTATCAGGGCTGTGGAGTCAATAAGCCAAACATTCGGCTCCGACTCTTATGGCCGCTTTACACGTCCCGATATCGTCGTCCAACAACGATAAAAAGTCACGTGGTTCGTGCGTGGGCCCCGATATCGTTCGTGCGTTGTGTGGTGTAAATGTGCAATTCGATGCAAGAACGATGCAAAAACGATATCAGGGGAGAATTGAGCAGGCTCTCCAACGGCCCGATATTGGATGGATGATCTGGCAGGATCGTGCTGTGTGACAGCCCAACACCGATTTGGAGCACAACTTCCCCTATTCATTCCCATGTTAAATGGTCGTTCCCTGGTTCGCGCGTACAAGGGGGCGTAGACATCGCAGTTGTGTTGCCTGTCGATATCTCCCTGTGTGACAGCTCCTATGCGATCTTGGATTTCTGCCAAAAATGTGCGCGCTCCCGTGCCGTTGTATACAATATCGAAGAGATGTTGGGACGTGTAAAGCGGCCATTACTCCGACTTTTCAGTTTCCCGGAATCTGACTCCCAACTCCACAGGTGTGACTCCATAACCATGGCTGTGAAGTCAGTAAGCCACATATCCCACTCTGACTCCAACTCCTCAATTTCCCTGATTCCAACTCCACACAAATAGGCACCAACTCCGACTCCACGACCCTGACACCACAGACATGCGGGGTATACGGTATAGATGACCTAGCTGCAGGATAGATTCAAAGGATTAGTCAGCTCACCTGAGCCCCGGTGCACGGTCCACACTCCAATGTAGCACAGGAAGACTTTAGGAGAAAGTTGGACCAGGTCCAAATCATCCAGTTTTCAATAAAAATACATTTTATTAGCAAGTCCATTAAAAGCAATGAGAAAATATGCTAGGGCGCAGAGCTTACACATATACAAATGTAACGCATCAGGCAATGTGTTTCTGCCCTCTGCGGGCTTCATTTACTGCCAGAAACGCGTTGCCTGACGCGTTAAATTTGTATCTGTGTAAGCTCTGTGCCCTAACATACCCTGTCATTGCTTGTAATAAACTGGCTGAGAAAATGAATTTTTATTGAAAACCAGATGATTTGGAGCTGGTCAGACTTTCTTCTAAAGCAGTGATGGCCAACCTTCTAAGCTCGGTGTGTCAAAAACCAAGCATAACGTGTGGTGTGTCACTTCAAGAAAAAAAAACACTATTTTCTGATATTTGCAGCTGTAATAACAAAAAATTATCTGGATATGGCCCCCATTCTGGTACATAGCCCCTTATGCTGGATATAGCCCCCATCCTGGTAACATACCCGCCATCCTGGTATATAGCCCCTTTTGCTGGATATAGCCCCCATACTGATATATACTGGGAAATATATATCACCCCCTCAACCTGGTACATTACCCCCCCATCCTGGCTATGGCTCTCACTCTGGTACATAGCCCCTTATCCTGGTTATATTACCCATACTGGGATATAGGACCCCCATCCTGCTACATTACTCCAGTCAGTGTCAATCAAAGAACCAGTATCCGGAGGCGGGATCCTGACACTTTGATTGTCATCTTCAATACGTGCCGCCCTTGTTCCACCTCTGGATGCTGACACTGTGATTGAGACTGACTGCATGCAATCATGGTGTCAGCTCAGTATCTGGTGTCGGGACAAGGGTAGCATGGTAGTGCAGCAGAGCTAATTATGTTATCGGCAGCGGGCGGAGGGGGAAACTGAGCCATGACACGCGTGTCAGTAGAAATGCCTCGGTGTGTCACTGCTGACATGCGTGTAATAGGTTAGCCATCACTGTTCTAAAGTGTAGCTGCAGGATAGGTCATCAATAGCAGATTGGTGGAGGTTCACCACTTAGCGCACCTACTGATCAGCTGTTATTTGCTCCAGTGGTGAACACTTAATGGAGCTGATGTAGCAGCTTCTGCCTGGTACTGGAGTTCAGTGACTAGTCTTCTGAAGAGAAGTTGTATTGCAGTAGCCGGGAACAGCCAGCCATGTCCACTACTCTTTGACCTGATCTGTGCTTAGTAGCGACATTGAAAATGTTTACATCCCGCAATTGACAGAGCAAATAACAGCTGATCAGTGGAGGGCCTGGGTCAGGCCCGTATTTAGAGTTCATGCTGCCCTAGGCACTTTTAGTTGTGCCGCCCTCTACTGGTAAGTCAGACTACGGGTATGTGCACACAGCACCTTTTTCAGGGGGATCTGCTCCGTTACCTGCCTGAAAAAGTGATAAACTCTAAAAAGACTGGATATATACCCTGCAGTGTAGAAAGACTTGCTGTTCAGTCTTTCGAGCTTCAGTTTTCCAAAGATGTGAAGCAGTTGAATGAAGTGACCCAACCATTCTGCAGGTGACTTCCACTTTTACCTACACAAACATTCATAATAGGGAATGCAGCCATACAAGAATCATATCAGGCGTATACAGTTTAACTTACCATTTGCTGAAAAATGCACATTAATTTAATATGCAAATGAGGGCGCTTCAGTGCACACTTGACATGGCCTATGCCTTGGTCACTGTTATGCCCTATATTTGCATTTTAAAGCCAGTTCCTTGTCTTGATCGACAGTTGTCTGTTGAAAACAGAGAGAGCTCCCAGTGACAGTGTAAGTGCGCACAAAATGTGGCTGCAGGCATGCTCTGATGCATAGATTTTGCCTGTCCGTGCTCCTTGCTCCATGCACCTAGCAGTGTACTGAGCGAGTTCAGGGAGGGTGAGTACCATGTGACGTGCATTTAAACACTCTTATCCTCCTCATTGAAGCCGCTCCAGTGGTGGCCAATGACAGGCAGGGACTAGACAGAATGCACCTGCAGCTACACTGTGTGCACAGCCACACCGTCACCGCATACTGTGTGCACAGCCACACCGACACCGCATACTGTGTGCACGGCCACACGACACCACATACTGTGTGCACGGCCACACCGACATCGCATACTGTGTGCACGGCCACACTGACACCGCATACTGTGTGCACGGCCACACTGACACCGCATACTGTGTGCACGGCCACACTGACACCGCATACTGTGTGCACGGCCACACCGACACCGCATACTGTGTGCACGGCCACACCGACACCGCATACTGTGTGCACGGCCACACCGACACCGCATACTGTGTGCACGGCCACACCGACACCGCATACTGTGTGCACGGCCACACTGACACCGCATACTGTGTGCACGGCCACACTGACACCGCATACTGTGTGCACGGCCACACCGACACCGCATACTGTGTGCACGGACACACTGACATTTAGAGCACACTGATTTTAAGCAGCGCTCACTCATACTAATGGAGCGTTGTCAATCAAGATGGTTGACAGGCTTTAATATGCAAATAGAGCGTAATATTGCACCAAGGCACAGGGGCCGTCAAAAGTGCAACAAAGCAACCTCATTTGCAAAAAAATTAATAACATTTTTTCACATTAGCCATAAATTGTATATGTGTTATATGGGCTGCATTATGTAAATAAATGTTTGTGCCATTAATTTGGCATTTGGGGAGTGACAGACGCCCTTTAAAAGGGAACCTGTCAGGGTCTCTGTGCCCGCAGAATCATCTACTGTTCTCTGCACATATCTGTAATCTCTGCCTAAAGGGTCCGTTTCACGCTTTAATTGTCGAACGATCCGATCACCGATCCGACTTGACCTAGATCGCTAGAACGTCGTTCAATGATCGCTAGTGAAATGTTACACGTACAGATATCGTTAACGACGCAGCAACGATTCCACGACAAGCAATTGATACTTGTGGTCATTATATTGTCTACGTCAGGGGTCTCAAACTCCAGGCCTCGAGTGCCACACACAGTGCAGGTTTTCAGGATTTCCTTAGAATTTGACAGTTGGTCATTTGATTGCCAACTGTCAAATCCTAGGGAAATCCTGAAAACCTGTGTGCGGCCCTCGAGGCCTGGAGTTTGAGACCCCTGGTCTACGTGCTTCAGTTCTGAATAGGCGAGGTCGTTAACGACATCGTTATCGAGGTGTCACACACACCGATGCTGCAGGTTGGACGAACGATCATCGTCTGGTTTTTGGTCCGGTTCAAAAACCTCCGATCAACGATCTGCCCGATTATCGTTGATTAGATGTACATGTCACAGTGAACGACGTTGTTTGAACGACTGAGAACCCGTGAGGTTTTAACGATATCTTTAACAATATCGTAGCGTGAAATGGGCCCTTAAGGCTAAGTGCACACAGGGAGTTTTTGCTGAGGCCAAAAACGCAGCAAAACCTGTACAAGGTTCTAGTATCTCTAGATTACTTGGCAGCAGATTTGCTGCGTATTTGAGTGCGTTTTTTTGCGTTTTTTCTGTCTTTTCGCCATTGACTGCAGCAAAAATGCAGAAAAGAACTGACGCTCGTTCTTTTCCAAATGCAGCAAGAGCCGGGGAAGGTTTCAGTTTCTGCAAAGAAATAAAACCAATGTGTGTGCACAGCTCTTCCCTGAATCGCATAGGGTTTGCTGGAAAGTAAAAATGCAGGATTAGATTAGCATGAAACCAAGGTAAAAACGCATGAAAAACACCCTGTGTGAACACAGCTTAACAGTCCTTTCACGTAGTAGCATCCATAAACAGATTTTTAGAAAAAGTATGTCTAAAGACTGTTTATGAGATGCTATTCAGGGCTATTGACAAGTCGGCCCACTTAGGTTGTTGTCGCTCTCCTGTGGGCGTCATAACATTCTTTAGCAAAGCCCACTTCTGTGCCAGTGCTATATGCTATATCTGTGCTGCTTTGACCCTTTGCCCCCTTTTCCATACTCCTCTTCCCCCATGCGGCCCTTCTTTTTCATACTCCTCTTCCCCTCCATGTGCCCCTCCCCTATTTTATACTGTTTACCTCCCGCATCTGGCCTTTTGTTTCACAGTGCTCCCCCCCACACACATGTGGCCCCTTTACAGTGCTCTCCCCCCATACATGTGGCCCCTGTTACAGTGCTCTTGCCACCCCACATGTAGCGCCCTATTAAAGTGCTCTCACCCCCTCCCCCCTTCACATAGCCCCCAGTTAAAGTGCTCTCACCCCCACACACACACGGCCTCCTGTTAAGGTGCTTTTGCCCCCCCCCCCCCAACACATGCCCACTGTTACAGAGCTCTGCCCCCCCTCCACGTAGCCCCATGTTACAGTGCTCACCCGCCACACTTGTGGCCCCCTGTTACAATGCTCTGCCCCCCACACTTGTGGCTCCCTGTTGCAGTGCTCTGCCCCCCCACATTTCTGGCCTCCTGTTACAATGCTCTGTCCCCCACACTTGTAGCCCCCTGTTACAATGCTCTGCCCCCCACACTTGTGGCTCCCTGTTACAATACTCTGCCCCCCCACGAAGCCCCCTGTTACTATACTCTGCCCCCACACTGGTGACTCCCAGTTACAATGCTCTGCCCCCCCACATAGCCCTCTGTTACAATGCTCTGCCCCCCACACTTGTGACTCCCTGTTACAATGCTCTGCTCCCCCCCACGTAACCCTCTGTTACAGTTCTCTCCCCCCCAGTAACACCGTGTTACAATGCTATGCCCCCCACACTTGTGGACCCCTGCTACAGTGCTCTGTCCCCCACACTTGTGGCCCCCTGTTACAATGCTCTTCCCCCCATGTTGCCCCCTGTTACAATGCTCTGACCCCCACACTTGTGGCTCCCTGTTGCAGTGCTCTGCCCCCCCCATTACACACTTTGCCCCTCCCAGGCTGCTCCCGGTATGCTCCCGGTATCTTGCACCCTAGTGGGTTACCTGATACAGGCTGAGGCTCCATCGCTCGTCTCCTCTTCTCCTGCACAGAAGCCGGCAGCTGATGACAAGTTCATTCAGCTCGTGGGGTCAGGAGCTGCTCTGCTCCATTGACCCCGAAGTGCTGCATGGAGGATGAGTGATTGCATTGTCCTGGTATTGAGTGAATACCGGAAACTGCCGCCCACGCCGACACCTCCCTCCCCCGAAAAGACTCTGGATTACATAGAGAGTCTGAGGGGAGGGAAGCTAAAATTAAAAAAACAATTTTTTTCAAATCTTAACCTTGGTGCCACCCCCCTGTGACCTGGAGCCTCTAGGCACGTGCCCTCCAGTGCCTAGTGGGAAATACGGCCCTGGCCTGGGTATCGGACCCCCATGACATGTTATTGCTCGTCCTGTAGATAGGTCATCAACACCATATGCCTGGACAACCTCTTTAAAGCTTCATCTTCATGCCCATAATATCATGCCAAAATTTGAATGGGTCACAAGACATAAAATGGGAACTAACACGCTATGTAAGCACATCAACGTACTATCAGCATCAAGTGCATAATTTAAGTAGAGTGATTTATGAGTAGACTCCCAAAGAGTACCCCCGACCATGTACAAAATCCACATCTATGGACCTTAAATTATTGTCCAAAATTGAGTTGAAAATAAGAAATATATCCCCACATGACAAACAAATAATACTGCAAAGTGTCAACTATATATTCCAAAACAGTCATTGAAAATTATGCCCATCATATGAACTAAAACAAAACAAAGGTCAATGGTCACAGATCTGAAGATCTTGAGTGGCTTCTCAATCCTGCACAAAGACCCATCAGATCATAAGGACACATCTTCAATGGCTATTAATGTGTAATAATCAGAATGTGTGGAAAAATTAAGCAATATATCAGGTAAAACATGTTTGTACCCTGTTAGCCAGTAGATAGAAAAATATTAGAATCTGAGAGTCCTCAGTGGTTGATACGTTTTTTAAACAATGAATTTTTATTGAAATATTTTGCATAGATTAAGAAACAAACATAACAATATCGGTTCTCTGTCGGAATCGTATCCGGGAGAACAATCAGAAAAACAACATAAAGTACCAATAAAAGGTCATAAAGGGGAAAAGTAAAATAAGCGAGATAAATGAAAGAGGAGAAAGAAGGGGGGATGTAATGGGAATCAGGGATGGGGGTAGGACGGGGAGGGGGGGAAACTCGCACCGACTGCCGCACCAGCCGGATAAAGCTCAACTCTCTATTTATATAGGGTATCTAAAGAGCCGATTAAACGGAAAACACTATTTGTGGCAACGTCCTCTGAGCAAGCACTCACAGGGAAGACCGCTTCCTCTAACCAGGTGGGCCTGCAGGGCAAGAGGGCTGGAGGAGGCCCCATGGGACCGGTGCAGCTCCCGGGCGGGAGGCCCAAGCACTCCATCTATCGTGAACCGTCCGTCTGGCCGACCCATTTAGTGCTAAGTGATATTCCTGGTGAAAGATCCAATTTATCTTATGGAGCAATTCAGTTAAAGAAGGAGAGGAGGGGGCTTTCCATTTTGCGGCTAGGCACAGACGGGCAGCAATGAGGATATTTGATGCTGTCCCTCTCAGCGGGATGGGGAAATCTCGAATACCAATATTCAGAACTGCCAGTTGTGATGTTAGATCTTGTCTAATTCCCGTGACTGAGTGGATTAAGCTTTGGACTAAAGTCCAAAAGGGGCGTATGTTCGGACAGGACCACCACATGTGCACTAGGTTGCCTCTCTCTCCACACAGTCTCCAACACTGCGGGGACTGACCCTTGGTGAAGTGAGCAATGCGTACAGGAGAGAGTTACCATCTAAGATTAATCTTTTTTATGTTTTCAAGATGATTTACACATCTGGTGGACCTGCTCACTTCCCTAGATGCTGCGTGCCAGTTCTCGACCTCTGAAGTAAACCCAAGGTCCCCCTCCCATTTTCACATGTAAGGGAATTTCACCTCGCGAGCCGCGGATACTAGTCCTCTATAAATTCCGGACATCATTCGTGGTTTAGGGGGATCTGCTTGAACAGCACCAAGGAGAATCGGTACGGGGGGGGGGAGCACAGGTACTGGGACGTACAAGGCCCCACGTAAAAGATGGTCTAGTTGGGAGAATTGCAAGAATGCCGAACGACACTCAGGGAACCATCTACAAAGGGACTCAAACGTAGGCCACGTCCCTTCCCGACATAAGTCTCCCAGGTTCCTCAATCCTATGCCCTCCCAGGTCTTCGTCTCGATTGATGGGATAAGGAGGCGCAACGCCCGAATAGGCACATTCTCTGGTGGAGCACGGGTCCAGGTCCGCGGCACCGACCTCCAATGTAAGAGGGTTTGGGAAGTCTCGAGCTGACGAGTCTGGGCAACTAGCCGAACCGACTCAGCTGTCAGGAGGTCTCCCAGAGTGCCACCCCTCAGGTGTGAAGTCTCAATGGAGATCCACCTGAGATGGTCAGGGCTACGCCACCAAGACCCAGCCTCCTCCAGGACGATAGCTCTATGGTATTCCAAAATGTTTGGCATTCCCATGCCACCCTCCCCCATCGGAGCATACATCGTCTCTCTGGCCACGCGCGGGGTCTTGTTAGCCAAAATGAATGCATTTACTGCGCTCTGTAGTTTAGTTAAAAGGACTTTGGGATCCTAACAGGGACACACCTAAATACATATATTATCTTTGGTAAAGTCATCATTTTAAAGGCGTGTAATCGAGCAATCCAAGATAGGGTCTT
This sequence comes from Allobates femoralis, assembly GCA_033576535.1. Taxonomy (NCBI): domain Eukaryota; kingdom Metazoa; phylum Chordata; class Amphibia; order Anura; family Aromobatidae; genus Allobates; species Allobates femoralis. The sequence goes on along the minus strand of JARQOC010000002.1, from coordinate 691,942,237 downwards.
AGCACCATATGCGGTTACATCTGAAAGGACTCTCGATAGCAGTGACTCATAATTAAGTCGCACAAGTTGGTCGGCGGGTGCCAGCGTGATCCCAAGATAGGGTATGCCACCCCTGGACCAACGAAATGGCAAAATCTCCGAGAGAGCAGCTATTTCCGAGTCTGGAACTCCCAGCGGGAGAAGAGTTGATTTAGCCGCATTCAGTTTGTAGTACGAAACCATTGAGTAGTCCTCCAAGATGCGCATGACCGCTGGGAGAGACCGAGACACCTCCGTGCAAGTGATGATAATATCATCAGCGTACAGACCAATGGTATGGACATCCCCGCCCACCCGAACACCCGACATGTCCTGGGCAGAACGAATTTTCTCAGCCAGGGGTTCCACTGCTAGGGTGAAAATCACCGGTGACAGCGGGCAGCCCTGTCGAGTTCCGTTCGTAATCTGGAAGACAGGCGAGAGAAAGCCAGATGTGAAAACCCTGGCATTAGGGTTGGAGTATAGGGACAGAATCTCCTTCAGGAAGATGCCCACAATGCCAAACCTTCGAAGGACCGCCTCTAGGTAACCCCAGTGCACCCTATCAAACGCCTTCTCTGCATCTAAAGACAGGAATGCACCGGGGGTCCCTTTCAGCCCCATGGACGCCACGAGATCCACCATTCTTCTCGTCCCATCTTACGCCTGTCTCCCAGCCACGAAACCAACCCTGTCCGGATTTATCAGTTTAGGCACCACTCCCCTTAGCCTGTAAGCAAGAACCGCAGCGAAAATCTTAAGATCGCAGTTCAGGAGGGAGATGGGTTGGTAGCTCCCAGGGAGGTCAGGGGCTTTGCCTGGTTTAGGGATCGTGATTATTGTAGCTTGAAGCTGGAGCAGGGCGATCGTGCCCGTATCTCTCCACTACTGAAAAGTCCGTAGAAGGTACGGAGCCAATGCCTCTCTAAAGGTCTGCAGATATTCATTGGGTAGGCCATCTGAGCCAGGGGCCGAATGAAGCTTGGTGTCTCTGACTGCTCGAGTGACCTCATCTAAGGAAAAAGGAAGACTCAAATATTCCAGGTCTGAGGCTGAGACAAAGGGCAGGCTCGGTCCCTCCAGGAAGTTCTCAATCAGCTGAGGGGTGGGCTGGGGAGTCTTGACGTCATGTTGTAGATTATAAAGATCTGAATAATATTGTTGGAACACTGTCGCGATATCAACAGGGTTTCTTACTACCCGGCCCGTTTTGTCTTTGATGCTATCTATCGTAGAGCGAGCAGTTCTCTTTTTTTAAGCGTCTTGCTAGAATGGTGCCTGCCCTATCTCCAGATTCATAAAACGCTGATTTCGAGAGGCGTAAAGCTCTCTCATGGTGTGACAAGAGAAGTGCCCTCAACTGCATTCTAGTTGATGTCAACTGAGAGGCCACAGTTGAGGTAGGATTAAGCTTATTCTCCGCCTCTAAATTGGAGAGTCGGTTAAGCAGTTCAGTCCTCTCTATCTCACGTCTCCTCTTAATCTGTGCAGCCTTCTGGAGGAATAGGCCTCTGACAAAGGCCTTATGAGAGGCCCAAAGGGTCTCATCTGAGACGCAGGCATTGTCATTGAGTTTAAAATATTAAATTATGCGGGTTTTAATGTCCCCCACAAGGCCGTCATCAGATAAAAGAGCGCAGTTCAATCTCCACGATCCCGGTGGTGTGGGGCGGGAGTGCACTGACAGATCAAGGGACACTGGGGCATGGTCAGACCATGTTATGAGCCCAATCTCAGCACAGGCACAGGCCGTGAGTGTGTTATCATCTACCAGAAAATAATCCAATCTGGAATACGACCTGTGCCTGTGCGAGTAGAAAGAGTAATCTCTTTCTGTTGTGTGCAGGTATCTCCAAGGATCATGGAGACGGTATTCCCTGCATATAGGCCCCGCTTCTCTGCCAGCCCCAGGTGCCCCTCGAGACATATCTAGGAATCTGTTTTGGACTAGGTTAAAGTCACCGCAAATAACTTTAAATCCTCCCGAGTTTATAGAAACCCTGTCCAATAACATCCTGAGGAACTTCACCTCACCTGACCTGTCGCGTTCCCGGTGCGGACGAGAGTGTGTGATCTGTGCGCATGTCTCCGCATGCGCACAGATCACTCATGGCGGGCAATAGGAGCGCACAGCGGTCTGCAAGCATCTGCAGACACCGTGCGGCCCATTATAAAGGATAGGGCTGCGGTCTGCATGCAGATACATGCAGATGTCCTCAGCAGAACGCTGCGGAGGCATCTGCAAGTGTGAACCCAGCCTAAGAAAACCTCCAGGAGATGATAAAAGTGCTGGTGTTTCTGTTCTTAGGTGTTTGTGAAGCGAGGGGTGCAGGGAGCAAATCACAGGCCCTCCCTGACAGGGGAAGCACGGGCCTGTGACACTCACCAGGCCTCGAGGCTCAGGTTCCAGAGATCCCTTCACAGTCTGTAAAAACTATTTTCTTGTGGTCCACCAGGTGTAGCACACTTTCATGGAGGCTTAGATGTTAAGACTGGATGATTTACAGCAGCAGTGTGGCCAATGGCTGTTGATTTCCAGGCTTGAGGTCAGGAGCTCCTGGAAGAAGCTTCCTCTTTTGGTGGTGCCTAAGCCATGCCCCGATTGCACCTGGTTGATACGTTTTTAATGGCGAACTGAAAAGATAGTATGTACACAAATGGAGGGTTGGATAATGCAGTAAATAAGACAGGTGAGGTGAAGCAGAACACAGAATGGTCAGTGGTGGGAGGAAGGAGAGAAGAGCAATTTCGGCAGTAGTGTACATACGTGTGTGTTCAGAATTTGTGTCATAATTGGCCTGATGAAGAGACCTTACTGTCTCGAAAGCTTGCTATTATTTACCATCTTTACAGTTCGCCATTAAAAGATATCAACCACTGACGACTCTCAGATTCTAATATTTTAGCAATATATCAGAAATTCTCAGAACAAATGGTAAATACCAGTAACACAACAGACCTTAACAATCCAACAGAGGGGAATTTGTAGCAATTCAAGAGGATATCCTGGATAAATGAAAAAAAACAAAATTGTACCTAAGCATTAACAGGCAGGTAGGTCACACCTACCCACCTGTGGTGTTTGGCACCGTTCACCGCTGACCGGAGCTGACACAGACCACTCCTGTCAGTGACTTTTCAGTTTCCGCCGACGTCAAAACTACATAGGGGAGGATTCCTACCCTCTGTCGAGGAGTATCAAAGCCGATGTCACTCTTGACAGCCGGCTCCCGCAATCAGGTAGCGGGGACCCGGCTGTTAATCAGCATGATGTCAGCTATGTGCCCACTTCAACAGAGCAGAGCGAAAAAGCCACTCTGTTCTATGTTTACTACTCTATATCATCTCCAGCAGGAGCAGTCTATACCCGCTCTTTGCCAGGGGTGAACAGCGGGGCCTGGTGCCTGGCACAACAGGAAGGAAGGTGCCAGACACCTGCCTGTTATGCTTGCGCACATTTTTATTATTTTTTTCATATCCCGGATAACCCAATTAATCATCAAACCAGCCATATAACATATGTATAGACCTTATATTCAGCATTAAAGAGAACTTATCAGCTGATACACATTGCCCAATCCGTGTACAGTGCCTTGAAAAAGTATTTATACACCGTGATCCTTTTCACATTTTTTCATGTTACACTCTGAAACTTAAATGTATTTTACTGAGATTTATACAGCACATGAAGGAAAGGATGCGCTCACCGCAGGTGGACTTGACATCTTTATTTCCAACAAGGTAAAAGTGACATGCGGGCAGGCTGCGGTCGGACTACAGAATGCAGGCTCATCCGACAAGGACAACATACGTTTCGCTCACTTGAGCTTCTACAGGTTCCACAACTGAGATTTTATGTTATATACCAAAACCAAGTAGCAAGTATTTGCGAAGTGTAAAGAAAATGATACATGGTTTTGAAGTATTTTAAAAATATAAATCTGAAAATTATTATGTGCATTTGTCTTTAGCCCCTTGTAGTCTGATACCCCTAAATAATAGCCTGAGTCACCAATTGCCTCCAGAAGTCACATACTTAGTAAATTGAGTCCACCTGTGTGTAATTTACTCTCAGTATAATTATGGCTGTTCCGCTAAGGCCTCAGAGGTTTGTTTGAGAACTTTAGGGATCAAACAGTATCATGAAAACAAAGGAACACACCAGACAGGCCAGGGATAAAGTTTACAGAGAAAAGTAAAGCAAGGTTAGGATATAACAAAAATAACACAAGCTCTGAATATCCCATAGAGCACTACTCAGCCCATCATCCAAAAGTGGAGTATGGCACATCTGTACACCCACCAAGACATGGCCATCTGCCTAAACTGACATCCCAAGTAAGAAAAGCACAAATTAAAGAAGCAGCCAAGAGGACCATGGTCACTCTTGAGGAGCTGCAAAGATCCACAGCTCAGGAGGGAGAATCTGTCCACAGGACAACTTAGTCGTATAATCCACAAATCTGGCTTTTTATGGAAGAGGGACAAAAGATAGTCATTTTATGAAAGCAAACCATGAGAAGTCCCATTTGCCGTTTGCTAAAAGCCATGTAGGGGACACTGCTAGTATGTGGAAGAAGGTGCTCTGGGGGCATGGCCTGGACTGCATTGCAGAGTGTGAGCTCCCGCAGAATATTGCAGAGTGTGGGCTCCGCAGAATATTCTGTGTTTATTCTGCCACCTTGCTATTTCTGACCCCTGTGCTCATTCACCCAAATCCTCCTGTACACAGAGATTATCTGGCTGAGTGTGGCATCATCTTGAAGCTGGAGGACTGATAAGGACTCAGCAAGTGGTAAGAGAGGACAATACAAGATGGCGCTGGGTCACTGTTCTCCTGCACGCAGCAGGAGTTCAGATGCACTGGCTAGGGAGAAGAGACATTGTCTGAACCCACGCTGAGTGAGATCCTAGCATCCATTAATCCCTGTAATCATAATCATACTCTGAAAGATGTAACTACTCAAAAAGCAGAGATGAAATCAGATATATCCTGTATAAAGCATGATCTGCACACAGTGAATGAGAGAGTGGATGAGCTGGAGAGGCAAGTGGGCATCACTGAAGATGAATTACCCCCTCTGAGTCAAGACCTGGGTAGAGCTATCCACAATTTATCTCTATTGATCAGCAAAGTTGACAATTTGGAAAATCACTCTCGCAGAAGCAACCTGCGCCTGCCGGGGGTCCCGGAGAGAGCGGAAGGACGATATCCGGCTGCCTTTCTGGAGTCATGGCTGACAGGTGCCATGGAAAAGGACATTGTCTCCCTGTTTTATACTATAGAGAGGGTGCATAAGGTCTTGTCTTGCCCTCCACCCGACACACCCCCACGGCCCATTCTGAAATTCCTACATTACAAAGATGGAGACCCCATACTGAGGTGGACTAAAGAACTTCAGGAACTCACCGTTGACGACAATAGGGTTTCTATATATCCGGACTTTTCTTTAGAGGTGCAGAAAAAGAGAGCACAATTTCTAGACATCAAGAAACGTCTGAGGAATATCCAAATTCCCTATGCTATGCTGTACCCAGCCAGGTTGCGTGTGGTGGCCAAGGGGACTACTCATTTCTTTGACTCTCCAAAAACTGCCCTGGCCTGGTTTGATGATAACGAGAAAGAATTACGGAGGGACATACATTGATACCAGCACTTTTTGGCAATTTCTACTTCATCTTGCTGATAAGCCGGTGGCTCTAATATCCACTTGCACATGGACTTCTTCTTACTTGCATATCTGGACGATATGTTGGATAGCCTTAAATTGTTTGTCCTACCACACCAAAACACACATGCAGGTCTTTGTTTGAGAAAGAACTGAGTGCCACCTAGTCCCGCGGTTGGTTGGGTCTCCAGTTCTGCCTGTGTGGAAATTTTTGTATCTGCCTATGTGCCTGACACACTGCCTTGATTGCAGTGTTGGCCTACTTTTCTTAAAGGCCCTTAATCTCTCTTCCAGAGAGAAACGTTTGGTTGTGTGGATAATGTTTGGGGTTGCGGGGGGTAGAGGTTTCAGCATGGAACAGATGCTCCCTAGGGGGCCCAAGTTTGAGTTATATTATGCAGGCATAGTTAATTCAGATAATTTGGATACCTTGGTAAACAATAATATATATATGCTCGAATCGTGAACCTATTGTCCTAGAATGTAAGAGGGTTGGGGAATGCCGATAAAAGATATGCAATATTTTCATCCCTTCGTCAATATCACCCAGCCATTGCTTGCTTGGCTGAAACACATTTAGCAGGGATAAACTCCAGATACTGACAAGCCCCTGGGTGAGTGCGACATTCCACTCAGTGTATTCCATACATGCTTGAGGGGTAAGCATTCTAATTCACTGCTCCATCCTGTTTGTGTGTAACAGCTCTTTTATTGATGCAGAGGGAAGATATGTCTGTCTGATCTGCTCTGTTTATGGTATTCAAATAAAATTGGTTGCCCTGTACATCCCACCCCCCTACTCTGATGAAGTTCTTAAAAAAAATATCTCTTTTTATAAGCAAAAACCCTCCTGCCCTAGTCCTAATATTATGGGATCTCCCGATCTGACCCCCTTAGACTTTTATTTTTGGGGTCATCTGAAGGCAATTGTCTATGCTGTGAGATAAGAATGTGCAGCATCTCACAACAACTGGAAGCCTGTGCTAGCATTTCTCTGCGGTGTTGCTATCAGTGTGTCAAGAGTCGGAAAAGAGGGTTGCATTGACAATCCAACACAACGGGCAGCATTTTGAATACATTTTATAAGTGATCATAAACTTGTAAATAACTGATGAAAGAATAAAGTTATGTTAAAACCAAGCACACCATTGTTTTTCTTATGAAATTCTCAATAGGTTTGATGTGTCACATGACTCTCTTCCCATTGAAAAAAATAAAGTTGGATCCAAAATGGCCAACTTCAAAATGGCCGCCATGGTCACCACCCATGTCAAAAAGTTTTCCCCCTCCCATATACTAATGCAGTAACTGCAGCAAAAGGTGATCATACAAAATATTGACTCAGGAGGCTGAATACAAATGTACATCGCAATCTTCAGATTTATATTTTTTAAATAATTAGAAAACCAAATATCATTTCCTTTCCACTTCACAAATACTTGTTACTTAGGGTTGGTATTCACATAAAATCCCAATAAAAGAAACATTTATGTTTGTTGGTGTAAAAATGGGGAAAGTTCCTGGGGTATGAATACTTTTTCAAGGCATATATTCAGGCACTGCATTGTATATCTGAGCCAGGTGTACATGACTCTGAAATGCTGCCATGTTTATAGAAAAACATATTTTCCAGGGACAGAGACTGTGCTGTAGACGAGTTGGAGAGGCGGATCCCCGGTGGCTTTTCCTCACCTGCTGCCCTGGAGTCACAAGTTTCTACCTATATGTTCAAGTGTATGTCAATCCAGAGCAGCAAGTGGGGAGAAGCACCGAGGAGCCGCCTCTCCACTATTCTACAGCACGGTCTCTGTCCATAGAGTATGGCCATGGATTGGGCACCTGTATCAGGTGTCAAGCTAACTTTAAGGAGGGTCATTCTCTGAAAGCGCTCCATATGTGAAATGTACCGTATCTATAAATACAGCTAGAAACTTGGAAAAAAATGTAACTTTCAAAATACCTTTTGTCACAATGTATAACTTTAATGTTTTGCTTCCAGGTGTATCGTGAATCTCAATATTGTTCTTACCAACGTAACAATGATGATTTCTTGAACCTCTGTGTGAGTTCTTTTCATTTAATTTATACTATTACTATCAGTGGTTGTTTTTGTTTCCTTCCAGCACTTGGGATCTGGGATTAATTCTGGCCGAGTGTCAGTATGGGGTTTGTAGGGTCCTCCTATGTTTGTTGTGTAGTTTTCAGATATACACCCACAATCCTAAAACATACTGATCGGTTAAGGGTGCTGTCTCATTTACAAAACCAAGTTAAAGGGTCATCTGATGATAGACATTTATAGCATGTCTACAGAATATGACTCCATTTTCTGATATCTGCTGGTTTCCCCTATGGGACCCACGCCTTTTTTAGGACTAGGGTTCCCCATCCCTTGTTCTGAGGTGTTGTGGCATGAAATGGAAGGTACTCACTCATCCACAGCTTTCTCTATCTCATTCTATACGAACAAACGTGTATTTGTCTATTTACAAAAACTTCCCTGAAAGTAAATGGTTAGAGACCATCTCTTAATACACAGTCATGTCAGGATTTATCAAGTCGTATGGGTATAGAGGCAACGCAGAACTCTGGTATAATCTGTTCTAAACTGATACATACTTCCGATGACATCTGCCAACATGCGCTACTATAAAATAAATAATGCAGTATGGTCTCATAATATTGTGCAGGCAGATTTATTTAAGTGTGCAATCTTTTTGAAATCAGGGCAGTTTTTACAGATCTCGCCCCTAATCACACCTCACCCCTTTCAGTTAGATTCACCCTTCGCTGCTCTTGGAACCATCCTCCCTGTAATTCCAATATTAAATGCTGTATCTCTTCCTGGAGCCATCCTGTAGATTTGGCCAAGTCTACTTAAAAGGGAACCTGTCATGTCCTTTTTTGTATTAAACAACCCCCATGTAGTGTTCATTAGTAACTTATTTTTATTTATTTTAATTGTTGTATTCATTCCAAAAAATGCGCTCTAGATACTCAGATGTTTTCATCAGCCAGCTGCCCAAACAGTCACACAGACATGTCAGTCAACTGAAAAGAAGCCAAAATTCATCTAATACTCTCTCGAAGGACCTGTGTGATGTCACGAGTATGTGATCGTAATGGGCGGAGCTAAGCAGGCCTTGCAGAGACCATGTAGACTCATTTCTGCCCATTATAGTCGCATGATTGTGACATCACACAGGTCCTTGTAGAGAGCATTAGGTGAATTTTGGCATGTTTGTAGTTAATTGACATGTCTGCTAACCACCCAGATGACTGTATGACTGTTTGGGCAGCTAGCTAATGAAAGCATCTAAAGTGCTTTTTTGGGACAAAAAAAACCCCTAAACTTACTAATGAACAGTACATGGCCTAAATAACATTGGGGGCGGCTTAATAACAAAAAAGGACAGGACAGCCTCACTTTAACACTTTGCGTCTTGACTAATTCTTAAATTTAATGGACAAGGCGCTCCTGTTTTTATATGTTCAAATGAAATGTATCGGTTCAGTGTGATCACACCGAATTAATCAATTTCATTTGAACATATCTTAAAATGGGAGTGCCTTGCCATTACATTTATTCTAAGGTTTGGAATCCTACTTGTGCACCCCTTACAACTACCAGTAGTGCCTGGCTTTTCTTCATAAATATTGACTAGTTATGCATAGCACTTCAAAATAGCAAAGTCTTTATGCGCAACCCATGAATATATTCATGGAATAATGAAGAGAATAGAAATCAACAGAAAAAAACCTCTTGAAAAGACTGTATCGGCTGTGTCTCGGCAGATGGAGCATCCAACCACAGAGCACAAGCTCAAGGGTTTGAATCCAGATGCATGACATATGACCCCCAGAAGATGCGAGTGGCGAAACAAAGTTTGGGTTTACGGACGCTCACCTACAGGACCTTCAATTCCTTGTATTTAGTGTAAGTAGGGTGGGCATTATTTGCCTGCATAGTCAAACACTATTTAGCTTGACTAGTCCTATCTTATCCCTCATCAATATTCCTGCCCTTGGTTTATTAGGGTACCGTCACACCTGGCCATATCAGCGGCGATTTCATAGGCGACGCAGGGGTGTGGCCTATCGCCGCTGACATGGCCGGTGCGTCGCCTAGTATAAACAGGCGATATCGACGCCTTAGAGTGGTGGCCTGGTTTCTCAGCACTGCTCTGAAACCAGGCAAGCACTCTGGGGCGATGTGTACACATCGCCCCATGTAACATGGCGATCGCTGATGTTACAGGCGATGGGAGCCATAGGCTCCCATGTTACAGGATCGCAGCTGGGGTTTGTGGACACCCCAGCGGCGATGGCGCCTGTAACATCGCCGCAGCGTCGCCAGAGGTATCGCTGCGTGTAAGCATTCGACGGCGACGCTGGCTGGGCGCCAAAAACGTGCGCGCTCCCGTGCGTCGCTGGTGATATCTCCGGCGACATGGCCAGGTGTTGCGGTACCCTTAGTTTTGAAATATATCCATCCACTTATTTTGCACTGACAGTTTACCATGACATTTTTAAACTATGGGTCTAATTATCTATTGGATATCACCTCTGTATGCTCAGTGTCCTTTCAAGAGGTTTTTCACTGTTTATTCATAATTTTATTTTGCATTTAGCTATATAATAAAAGATTAATTTTAATATATTTTAGCATATATCTCTTTGTTATTCCATACATTCATGGATTGTGTATAAAAACTCTGTGGAGTATATACAGTTGCTGATTGCCTCATCTGCATGCTTGATCGATCGCCCAGTAAGGAATCAGCACATGTTCTGTTTTACCTATTGATCTGTGATCTGGCTTCCAGCACAGCTCAGCTCCACTACAATATGTTGGTGCTTGTGTTTGGCTCAGTGCACAGCATTCTTCTAATGTTTGCTGTGCTGGGATCAGCTTTCACTCTGCTTTATAGTACAGTACCAGCGCTTGACTGTGTTCTGCATTGCTGAACTGAACTCAGAGCACTCCTAGCAGTGGTGTACTGCATTCTTCTCAAGCTTACTGAGCTGGGCTCAGCTGTGAGCTGATAACAAGCAAAGTTCATATATGCTATGCTGGCTTTCAACTGTGCAATACTCCACTGCACTCAGGGAAAGGAAAGGTAGTGGTGTGCTAAACTCTTATTATGCTCACTGCTCCGGGCACTGCTGTGTGATTGGTGCAAGCAGGGGCGGACATATCATTGGTCATACCTGTGCAACTGCACAAGGACCCGAGAGGTGGCATGAGGGCCAACTTCTACCTATATAGCAGGTGTAATTGTGCATCAGAATGATCTGTCGGGTTTAATAAGAGCGCATATATTGTTTTTGTCCTCTTGTGTCTGTGTCTAGCAGTGGATATAAGCACAGCCTATACTATCTCTTCACTCTGAGCTCAAAGCTTGGCACAGCTGTGATGTGCTGCACTCTGTTCGGTTTTGCTGAGCTCAGCTTACCTGTGACCTGGCTTCTAGTGCTGTACATTCTCATGTTAGGCTTGGAGAGAGGCACAGGGGTATTGTGCTGGTCTGAGCTAAGAGAGCAGAATCATATAGGAGAACAATTAATTCACGTCTTTGACAATGCTTACGTTTCCAGGATATGACCTGTCCTGTTATCTATTTGTAGGACGATGCTGCGGACTATGAGGGGACTAGTGTAAGTACTTTTTTTTATTCCCTTTTACTTAATATTTTTTATTTTTAATATATTGTTGGCATCAAGTCTGGTTAAATTATTTGTTCCAACGCACATGGTGACTTCCCTCACTCATGCATATGTGGCACCTCAGTATCCACATCATTTATTGTCAGGGGAAATGAAGTGACTACTTGCAGGTCTGTTGTGCATGAAGATATAGTTTGCAAATTTAGGCACAAAAAAGTAAAGAACACGAGAATGAGACCTCACCCGTGTACTCTCTGCATTCTCGTGTTCTCCAGTGTTCATGATGTTGTGCACGAAAAACCTCAAACACGGGTGAAGGAAGAAATGAAGCCTCCCACACTGTAGCCGCATCTACACCTTAAGGTACCTTTACACGCCGCTACAGAAGTTTAGAAACAACCAGGTGTCGGAGACAAATGTATCTTGCACCGTCAAAACACAGCGAGGTAGCGGCGTGTAAATCAGGTTGTTGCCACCGGTCACTGTCGACACCTGTTTCAGAGCAGTGCTCTAAAACAGGTTGGTTTCAACCCAATGAATATAGTAAAACCCATCACTTAACTATACATGTCTACTCCCATGGTATTCATGGGGAAACTGGCATCCTCGTGCTAGAATTAGGTACAAACCAAAAGAAACGAGGATTTCAAATGCAATTGAATATTTATTAGATACTGGACACACAACAGGAAAACACCAAAAGGGGACAAAACATTGCACAGCCCCGGATAATCACATAGTAAGTAGGTCCTGAGTAATGATATTAGCACATGAAAACATTGCACCTATCCCAAAGGCCACAGAGATAAACTGCCTCACATCCAGGAAGGACAGGTAATTGCCAGTATAAGGCGTAAGGATGGACTAGAGAAAGTGCATAAGTATAGTGCAGTGAATCAGTTACCTGCCTGGGGGTGAAGTCCGGAGCTGCTGTGGGAAGGATCCCAACAGCCGTTTCGCAGGCACACCTGCCTGCTTCTTCGGGGGGAGTGTAATGAGCCGTGCCAGCGAGTCTGTTTTATGCACGCACACCGTCCAAACTTCCTAACAGTGACACCGGCGGTGGGCGGAGCTTCAACCCGGCATCCAGGGAACGTCTCAACATCATATCCGGCTGTCGTGCATGTGTAAGCACGCACGGATAAGCGTGGCGTTGCCCAGGAGACCAGGGAGCTCCTGCACACATCCGCAAGCCGCCGCTTGCTAGAGACGCGTCACCATAGCAGCGGCGGCAAAAGAAAAGGCATTCTACTGTTAGGAGGAGAACCTACTAAAGTCAGTGGTAACATGACACAATATCAAGAGGTGAGGAGGAAAACAGGGGGAAACAACAGAGAAGAAAATGTCTCATACAGTGAAATCCCACCCTGTACTCTCCAACCCCCTCCAACATGTAAATAAAACATATAAGATATTAAAGAAGTTTCCCACGACGGTCATAGGTTCAGGTGAAACGTAGGTATAAGGTGACAGCGTCAGTCCATAGGCACTGGATCATCCATTCAGGGAGATGGGTAGGGGTGAAGGCAAGCAAAACTATAAAGAAAATATAAAAGGATAAAAATTAAAAACAAGTTAAATCATCTTTTTGTAGGCCCTCAAAGGAATGGTGTAAAACTCACTGTCTCATTGAGACCTGCCGGTGCTAGAGAGCCAAGTGTGATGATCCACTTTGTCTCACACTGGGCCAGTCGTTTCCTTAAATCTCCCCCCCTAATCCCCGTGAATGACATCAATCCCCAGGAATGAAAGGAATCATGGGTCGCAGCCATGTTTCTCCCTAAAGTGCCGTGGTAGCGTTTTTAAGCCAGCCACATCCTCATCCTTTGCTTTCGCTGCGTCACAAATGTCTCGGCAGTGTTCCCTAACCCTGATGCGGAATTCACGAGATGTAAGGCTGTGGTCACAGTTTTTTTGGTGCCTTTTAAAAACGCATGCTTTTTTACATGCGTTTTTCATGTCAGCATGAGTTTTTTAAGGTTTCTGATGGCTTCCTGCGTTTTTGGCTGCGTTTTTGAATCTGCACATAAAAATAGTGCTTGTAGTATTTTTTTGAGCGTTTTGAAAAACGCATGCGTTTTTATAACATGGGTTCCTATGGGAAACGCATGCAAAAACGCATGTACAATTAGTACCTTTTAGTGCCATTCAAAAACGCATGCGTTTCCCATAGGAGCCCATGTTAAAAAAATGCATGCGTTTCCGGAAACGCATGCGTTTTTTTAACATGGGCTCATATGGGAAACGCATGCGTTTTTGAATGGCACTAATTGTACATGCGTTTTTGCATGCGTTTTCCATAAGGCCCCTTATTAAAAAACGCATGCGTTTTTGGATATGCTCCAAAAACGCATGGGACAGTCACACATGCTTTTTGGCTATTAGGGCATGCGTTTTTTAACATGGGGGCCTATGGGTGCGTTTTTTACATGCGTTTTTGAAAACGCAGATATCCAAAAATGCATGTGAAAAATGGTACTGTGACCACAGCCTAAGTCCAACATAGATGCGAGGACAACTACACCTGGCGTAGTAGACCACATAGGTGGTACTGCAAGAAATGTAGTCCCTGATCGTATAACTTTTCACATTATCAGCCGATTCAAAGGTTTGTCCCCGCACTATGTTGGCACAGGCCGCACAATGGCCGCATGGGAAGCATCCCTTACGTGGTCCTCTGGATCCAAACAAAAATGGCACCTTAGGGGCATAGTGGCTGTGTACCAATAAGTCACTTAGATTCCTACACCGCCTGGGTGTCATAGGGGGGTATTCTGGTAGGCAGTGTCGAAGGACACTGTCCGAAAGGAGGACCGCCCAGTGTCTAGACAAAATAGACCTCATCCTTCTCCAGTCCTGGTTAAATGTAGAAATAAATCTAACCACTCCATCCTCTTTATTTTTATCTGATCCTCCAGACCTTATACTGGCAATTACCTGTCCTTCCTGGATGTGAGGCAGTTTATCTCTGTGGCCTTTGGGATAGGTGCAATGTTTTCTCATTACTCAGGACCTACTTACTATGTGATTATCCGGGGCTGTGCAATGTTTTGTCCCCTTTTGGTGTTTTCCTGTTGTGTGTCCAGTATCTAATAAATATTCAATTGCATTTGAAATCCTCGTTTCTTTTGGTTTGTATTCAACCCAATGGTAGCAGCGTGTAAATGAGGAACAGGAAGGTTTTTGTGTCACCTAGTGAATCCCTGGGGCGTACCACAGCGTCATGGATACCACGCCCCATCAACGATCATTGGTGGAAGCTCCTGCGTTACGATTGGTTGTCCCTTCACAGGGCACCATATTTAAAGAGCTGTCCATTCACAGTCTTCATTTGGAATAGCGTCATGTATTAGCCAGCCTTCCTGCGCTGGCTGGCCAATCATGACGCTATGGCGTTGTCCAATCAACGCTTTAGCGTCACGATATACACAACTCTGTAGCGGTGTGTAAATGAGGGAAGGTGCTCTACAGAAGGTAACCTGCAGCACCCGTCGGTGCCTCCAGGGATAGAAAAAGCCTTCTGTAGAGCACCTTGTAGCGGCGTGTAAATGTGGTATCAGGTACCGTTAGCAACCGTTGGAACATGCTCGTGCACGTGAGACACCCGGTTGTTTCTAACCTTCTGTAGCGGCGTGTTAAGGTACCTTTACTGGTTCCTGTGCGGACTAGAATGTCTTAAGCTGCACAACTAAAAACCACAGCTCGGACCTGTCTCCCTAAAAAGCCATTGAGCTGTTTCTCGTTCCTCATAAGGAACCAGAGGGGAGGTTGCCATGCAGAACTAATAACGAACGTGTGCAGGGGTAGATAGATACCCAAAGTGAGAAAACGTGTGTACAAGGGGAAACAGGAGAATAATAAATGCCAACAAGGAAAACCTCCCACCAACCTAACAGAGAACATAAGAAAGGTGTAGGGAACACAAATGAGAAAACACACAAGAAATACAACACTGGTCTCAGAATAAGGCTGGAGTCACACTGCCGTATGACTCACGCGAGGATCACATCATAATGCGGGGTCTGGCCGCATCTCTCCAGACCTGAGTATTATAGCTTCATGTGTTTCTGTGGAGGTAACAAGCTCAGGTAAGGAGAGCCGGTGCCAGTATTGGCAATGCGATGCAATCCTAGAATGCATTCTACAGGCTCATGTGCAACTCTTGGACCATGGAAAGCATTTTATTAGGCTCCTGTAGCACAGATCTGCTGATATACAAGTGCATCTCAATGAATCAAAAAGTTAATTTTTTTTCAGTAATTCAATGCATAAAGTGAAACACATACATTATATAGAGTCATTACACACAGAGTGATCTATTTCAAGTGTTTATTTCTTAAATGTTGATGATTATGGCTTACAGCCAATGAAAACCCAAAGCTCAATAGCACAGAAAATTAAAGTAGGGAGGATGAAAGGTTAAAAACTGCACTGCCGTATTCCACAAGACATCAAAGGGTGAATATAATATTGATTAGTCAACATGTTTTAGGGATCCCTGAAACACCCTGGAACATGGCAATATGATATTGATTTGTTCAGAGGAAGGGGCCAGGGAGCCCTGAAACATGTTCACTAATGAATCAATATTATATTCATCCATTGATGTTTCGTGGAATACGGCAGCGTGGTTTTTAACCCTTCATCCCCCTACTCTATATGCACCCCCTGGGGACTGCAGCAGTCGTGATCTGCTTTTATAGTAGTTGTGACTCTCACAACCACACAAGGTGAAGCCTCTGATACCTATTTAGATCATATTGTATCTCTCGGACTTTCATCCTCCCTACTTTAATTTTCTGAGATAATGACCTTTGGGTTTTCATTGGATGTAAGCCATAATCATCAATATTTACAGAAATAAACACTTGAAATAGATCACTCTATAATCTATGCGTTTCACTTCATGTATTGAATTACTGAAATAAGTTAACTTTTTGATGATAATCTAATTCAATGAGCTGCACCTGTACATCCTTTTATTCAGTCTTTATAAACTCACTTAATATTGGTCACTGATTCGTGTAACACTAAACATATAGGAATAAAGCGGGGTGCTGAATTACTAAGTTACTTTTCTAAGTAGATTCTGAAAGTTATTTCTAACTATGAGGAGTCTTATGCAGTAATGGATGAACCATTGGAGGTACCGTATATACTCGTGTATAAGCCGACCCGTGTATAAGCCGACCCCCCTACTTTTGCCCCCAAAACCTGGGAAAATCTATTGACTCGTGCATAAGCCGAGGGTGGACCCTAGCACAAGTATACAGCCCCCAGCAGTGTGGTATACACCAGTCCCAGAGGTAGATACAGCAGCCCCAGTGGTAGTATACACGCAGCCCCAGTAGTATATACAGCCCCAGTGGTATATACAGCCCCAGTGGTAGTATAGACGCAGCCCTAGTAGTATATACAGCCCCAGTGGTAGTATATACAGCCCCAGTGGTAGTATACAGGGCCCCAGAGGTATATACAGCCCCAGTGGTAGTATATACAGCCCCAGTGGTAGTATATACAGCCCCAGTGGTAGTATACAGGGCCCCAGAGGTATATACAGCCCCAGTGGTAGTATATACAGCCCCAGTGGTAGTATATACAGCCCCAGTGGTTATATACAGCCCCAGTGGTAGTATATACAGCCCCAGTGGTAGTATACAGGGCCCCAGAGGTATATACAGCCCCAGTGGTAGTATATACAGCCCCAGTGGTAGTATACAGGGCCCCAGAGGTATATACAGCCCCAGTGGTAGTATATACAGCCCCAGTGTTAGTATACAGGGCCCCAGAGGTATATAGCAGCCCCAGTGGTAGTATACAGGGCCCCAGAGGTATATACAGCCCCAGTGGTAGTATATACAGCCCCAGTGTTAGTATACAGGGCCCCAGAGGTATATAGCAGCCCCAGTGGTAGTATGCAGGGCCCCAGAGGTATATACAGCCCCAGTGGTAGTATATACAGCCCCAGTGTTAGTATACAGGGCCCAGAGGTATATAGCAGCCCCAGTGGTAGTATACAGGGCCCCAGAGGTATATACAGCCCCAGTGGTAGTATATACAGCCCCAGTGTTAGTATACAGGGCCCCAGAGGTATATAGCAGCCCCAGCGGTAGTATACAGGCAGCCCCAGTAATGCAGGGCCCCCCCAGCCTGACTCCGGTCACCTGTAAAGCAAACTATACTTATCAGTGTCCCGCTGTCCGCGCCCGCCGCTGCCGACATCGCGATCCTCCATCTTCATGCGACTTCTTCCTGTTTCCTGTGCTCGTCGCAGGGAATGACGTCATTGCCGGCGACGAGCACAGAAACAGGAAGAAGATGCATGAAGATGGAGGATCGCGTACGGCAGCTGCGAGCGGGTGCGAGCGGGACACTGATAAGTATAGTTTGCTTTACAGGTGACCGGAGAGACGCTGGGGGGGCCCTGCATTACTGGGGATGCGGGGGCTGCTGTATACCGATGTATACATCGGTATGTACCGATGTATACATCGGTATACAGCACTGACTCGCGTGTAAGCCGAGGGGGGTACTTTTCAGCCCAATTTTTGGGCTGAAAAACTCGGCTTATACGCGAGTATATACGGTAACTTTCTTTATTTTTTAATTAATCAACTTTTAAAGGGAATCTGTTAGCAGGTATTTTGCTATGTAAGCTGAGGACAGCATGCTGTAGGGTTAAAAGAACAAATAGAAATCAACTGTGCCTTTCTTATCAAGCTGGGTGCTAATGTTTACTTAAAGTAAAGTCTTTATCACTTGGTGATTACTTTTACAGGACTACTTTGTCATGCGCACAGCTCTCCTACACTCTTCCTCTTGTGATTAACATCTCACTTAGGGATGGGTGAGTCTACTCGCTAGGACTCGTTACTCGGCGAGTAGTAAGGGACTCGCAGGACTCGGTACTCTGCGAGTTTCCCAGCGATTACTTGCACAGCAACGAGTCCAATGCAAATCAATATCAATCCTAGTTTTGTCAGAGACTCTGACAAAACTAGGATTGCCATTGACTTGCATTGGTCTGATTACTGTGCAAGTAATCGCAGGGAAACTCGCAAAGTAACTGCTGTTACTTTGCGGAGCCGAGTCCAGCTGTCTGCTCTGTGCAGGCTGCCGCAGCTCCAGGGTCCTAGAGCACGCCTGCTCACAGAGATGATGTAGCAGAGCTGAGATTTTTCTCAGTCTGCTCATTCCCTGTGCATAGACATCTATATCTATGCACAGGGATGTAGCAGAGAGGACATCGCGTTTTGGACTACGTCGGACGGAAGAGGATTTTTTAAATTAAAGATGGAGTCCCTAATGGCTTTTTTTTTTTTATTTCTAATAAAACATTTTCTCTGTGTTGTGTTTTTTTAAGCCTTTATTGGAGATTCTTAGTGGCCGGGTCAAACGTGGCCTGACATTAAGAATCTCGGGCTTAATACCAGCTTGTATAACAAAGCTGGTATTAACCCCTTTATTACCCAGCGTGCCACCGCCACCAGGGCCGCTGGAAGAGCGGGGTTTAGCGCCAGAGGATGGCGCTTCAATGAACGCGCCATCTTCTGGGGCGGCTGCGGGCTGCAATTTGCAGCGGGGGGTGCCCAGAAAGCTTGGGCATCCCTGCGCTGCGGATTCCAGCCCCCAGCTGCTTAGCTGTACCTGGCTAGACATAGAAGTTGCGCGGAGCCCCACGCATTTTTTTTTTATTATTTCATGAAATTCATGAAATAATTTAAAAAAGGGCTCCCCTATATTCTTGTGTTTGGCCAGGTACAAATAGGCACCTGGGGGTTGGGGGCAGCCCGTCGCTGCCTGCTGGTTCCAGAAATACGGCGAAGCCCACGTGAAATTTTTTTCTGACAAATCCATAAAACAATGTAAATAAAAGGGACTGCATCTTTATTAACCCCTGGACCATGGGCGAGGGGTTAATAAAGATGCAGTCCCTTTTTTAGGATTGTTTTATTGATTTTTCAGAAAAAAAATTACATGGGCTTCGCCGTATTTCTGGAACCAGCCGGATCCAGCAGGCAGCGACGGGCTGCCCCCAACCCCCAGGTGCCTATTTGTACCTGGCCAGACACAAGAATATAGGGGAGCCCTTTTTTTTTTTTATTATTTCATGAATTTCATGAAATAATAAAAAAAAAATGCGTGGGGCTCCGCGCAATTTCTATGTCTAGCCAGGTACAGCTAAGCAGCTGAGGGCTGGAATCCGCAGCGCAGGGATGCCCAAGCTTTCTGGGCACCCCCCGCTGCAAATTGCAGCCCGCAGCCGCCCCAGAAGATGGCGCGTTCATTGAAGCGCCATCCTCTGGCGCTGAACCCCGCTATTCCAGCGGCCCTGGTGGCGGTGGCACGCTGGGTAATAAAGAGGTTAGGGCCAGCTTTGTATTATCAGCTGGCCCTAAGCCCGGAATTTATGGCGGTCACGCCAATATTAGACATGACCGCCATGAATTTCTATTAAATTGTTTTAAAAAAAAACACAACACAGAGAAATTTTTTTTATTAGAAATAAAAAAAAAGCCATTAGGGACTCCATCTTTAATTAAAAAAATCCTCTTCTGTCCGACGTAGTCCAAAACGCGATGTCCTCTCTGCTACATCCCTGTGCATAGATATAGATGTCTATGCACAGGGATGAGCAGACTGAGAACAATCTCAGCTCTGCTACACACAGGAAGAGCAGGCGGGCTTTAGGACCCTGGAGCTGCGGCAGCCAGCACAGAGCAGACAGCTGGATTCCTTACTGTGCGAGTTTCCCAGCGATTACTTGCACAGTAAACGAGTCCAATGCAAGTCAATGCCAATCCTAGTTTTGTCAGAGTCTCTGACAAAACTAGGATTGCTTCAGGCTGAAGCCTCCGAGACACATCTGCGATTTGTAAATCGCACACTACTCGCTATTACTCGCTTCCCCATTCAATAACATTGGACTCGCTAGACTCGCAACGAGTAGCGAGTCCCGGGCTCGGACTCGCTAGAGTCAAGCGATTCCGAGTAATTTAGGACTCGCCCATCACTAATCTCACTGTCAATGTACAATCTCTGAGAGCATGGTGTTGGTGGGGGGCAGCGCTCCCAGCACTAATGTGTTTCTAAAACTAAGGCTGGCTTCACACCACGGTTTGTGTTTTGCAGGACCACACGGACAGGAACGGATTTGCTGAACTGGATGGCAACTATGACACTGGATCCTGTTTTGTGCAGGATTCGTTTTTGTGAGGAGGGCTGGGAGGAGCTGTAGATCCTGAGCCAATGTAGGGGAGAGAGGAGAAACAGAGAGGGACAGAACAGCAAAGGGTTAACACAGACAGCAATGCAAGCGGGTTAACACATAGATGGGGTCACAAAGGGTTACTACAGAGATAGGGAGAAAAGCAGGGAATCAAAGGGTTAATTGCTGGGAGTGAATGGGTTAAAAGCAGCAGAGCAGCAGGAGGGTGTGGAGGTATTCAGAGGTATTCAGAAGCTGTATGTGCTGTTCTCTAGTGGGTTGCAGATAGGAGGGGGGATGCACAGGCTTGAATAGGACAGTACAGTGCTGGGAGTGAGGGAGCAGCCAGAGACTTCAAATTTGCTTCTGACAATGCTGAGTTCACTAAACCGTTTCCCCAGATCCGTTTTTTTACAGGATCCGGCTCCATAGACCACCAGGTTATAAAAACTGGACAGCTCCGGATCCGGGCCTGGCCGTTTGTGTCCTGTTTTTTCACCGGAGCCCAAAAACGTTGCAGTCTCCGGTTTTGAGGACGGTAAAAAACAGGACAGCAACGAATCCTGCACTGAATACACAAAACCGGGTGGCCTTTTATGACCAATCCGGCACCATAGGGATACATGAGGGGCAAAAACGGATCCTGTTCTGTCCTTTTCAAAACAGACAGAACAGGATCCCAAAAAACATGGTGTGAAGCCAGCATAAATGTTTTGATTGTTTGAGAACGGCTGCAGCCATTAATCTATGTGACCAAATACACAAGGCACCAGGTATCAGGTGAATTATTGGCACCAATTATAGTGGCAGAGACCGCTATATACCATACCATGGTAAGAGACATTTGAGAGTTTCCAAGAACACTGGTGCCACGATTGCAGTATATCCCACACTATATTTGGATCCATACACCGTAAGCAACAGTGCCAAGTTACTGATGAAGGTCATAAACTCCCAGACATCCATGAACTCTATTTCTAATAAACTCTCATTCCTTGGCA
Source organism: Allobates femoralis (assembly GCA_033576535.1). Taxonomy (NCBI): domain Eukaryota; kingdom Metazoa; phylum Chordata; class Amphibia; order Anura; family Aromobatidae; genus Allobates; species Allobates femoralis. The sequence continues at coordinate 691,920,674 of JARQOC010000002.1, read as the reverse complement.
TCACAGAGACCTGGCTCACCCCCTCCGACACGGCCTCCCCTGCTGCACTATCCTACGGCGGATTCAATCTTTCCCACACACCCCTCCCCTCTGACAAACATGGCGGAGGTGTCGGCATACTCCTATCCGACACCTGCTCCTTCACCCCTATTCCATTACCCCCCTCTGCTACTCTCCCATCTTTCGAAGCCCACTCTGTCCGCATCTTCTCCCCCTGTAACCTCCAGCTAGCCGTCATCTACCGCCCCCCTGGATCCATCCCCACCTTCCTCGACCACTTCATCACCTGGCTACTTCATTTCCTCTCTACTGACATCCCCACCAACATTATGGGCGATTTCAATATCCCCATTGACACTGCCCACCAAACCGCCTCTCAACTTCTTTCCCTGACCTCCTCCTTCGGGCTCTCCCAATGGTCCTCCTCTGCCACCCACAAAGATGGCCACACGCTGGATCTTATCTTTACACGTCTTTGCTCCCTTACTAACCTCACAAACTCAACCCTCCCCCTGTTTGACCACAATCTGCTGACCTTCTCCTCTCTCATCTCCCCTACTACATCACCTCCTCTCCGCATACTTGATCATCCCCGTAGAAACCTAAAACACATTGATCTACACTCACTCTCTGAATCCTTCCTCCCTCTCGCCAACATAACATCTATACGTGACACAGACACTGCCACCACCCTCTACAACACCACATTAACCAAGGCCCTCGACCTAGCAGCCCCCATCACATACCACGCTCCACGCACTAATAGGCAACCCTGGCACACCACCCTCACTAAAGACCTGAGACGGGCATCCAGGGTCGCCGAGAGGCAATGGAAAAAATCACGTTCCACTGAGCACTTTGCGCTGTTCAAACAGTCCCTCATCGCCATCAAGACTGCACTTGCTACCGCCAAACAAACCTTCTTCTCATCCCTAATAACCTCCCTGTCCCACAATCCCAAGCAACTTTTCAAAACCTTCAATTCCTTACTCCGCCTGCCTGCTCCCCCTCCCTCTCCCCTTATCTCTGCAGAAGACTTTGCCTCCTTCTTCAAAGAAAAGATTGACAGAATCAGAGACAGCTTTGATCCACTGTCCCCACAGCGTCCCCTTTCACCTATACTGCCCTCTCCTTCCATCAACTCCTTCCCCCCCCATAACTGAAGACCAGTTCTCCTCCCTCCTGTCAAAATCACACCTCACCACCAGCGCCCACATCCCGCTCCCATCCCACCTCATTCCCAACCTCACCTCTGTTATCATCCCAGCCCTAACTCATCTTTTAAATCTATCACTTACCACTGGCACCTTCCCCTCAGCCTTCAAACATGCCTTTATCACACCCATCCTCAAAAAACCCTCCCTCGACCCCACAACTGTCTCCAACTACCGCCCTATATCTCTCCTCCCTTTCGCCTCTAAACTACTTGAACAGCATGTCCACTCTGAGCTGTCCTCTCACCTCTCCTCCTGCTCCCTCTTTGACCACCTGCAATCTGCTTCCGACCCCTCCACTCCACTGAAACAGCCCTGACCAAAGTCACCAACAACCTACTGACTGCCAAAAGCAAGCGCCGCTACTCTGTGTCCTCCTCCTCGACCTGTCCGCCGCCTTCGACACTGTTGACCACTTCCTTCTACTACAGATCCTGGAATCTCTTGGCATCATGGACCTTGCCCTCTCTGGATCACCTCATACTTAACGGACCGCACCTTCAGCGTCACCCACTCCCACACATCCTCCTCGCCCTACCCCCTATCTGTCGGGGTCCCCCAGGGCTCGGTTCTTGGACCATTGCTGTTCTCAATCTACACTCTCGGCCTAGGGCAACTCATTGAGTCCCATGGCTTCCAGAACCACCTCTACGCCGACGACACCCAAATCTACCTGTCTGGTCCTGACATCGCCTCCCTTCTATCCAAAATTCCACACTGCCTGTCTGCCATCTCATCCTTCTTCTCTGCTCGCTTCCTTAAGCTGAACATGGACAGTCCCCCATGCCAAGTGCCTTGGGGTTATCCTTGACTCTTCCCTCTCCTTTAAGCCCCACATCCAGGCCCTCGCCACCTCCTGCCGACTCCAGCTCAAAAACATCTATAGGATCCGCACTTTCCTTGACCACGACACTGCTAAAACCCTTATTCACCCTCTCATCATCTCCCGCCTCGACTACTGCAACCTCCTGGTCTATGTTAACCATAGAGCAGGGCGGGTATAAGCGGTGACGTCTCCGCAGGGGGCGGGGCTAATCGGCCAGTTTCTAAAATAAACTGTTATACTGCAGACGAGGGAGACAATGATTGGCAGCGGTGGGCATATTAAACATGCAGGGGGTGTGAATCTGCCCTTCGGCTCCAGCATCTGGCCACCTCCTTTCTGGCTGCAGGATGTAAGTTTTCTAAGTGTATTTACTCGGGGTACAGGGGGGCTCAATGGCTGGGGGACCCCTTGCCTGGATGCAGCAGACATGCTGCATCCAGTGCTGTAATTACATCACCATGCCTGGTTTGGTGACAGGTCCTCTTTAACTTTCAGGATATTCACTGCACTCACCGCACTGGATCCAACAGCCAATCACAGACACTGTCACACAGAATGGGTGCCTGTGATTGGCTGTTCGAGTAACCTGGAAACTGCTCATATATTCTAGATGCTAGAATGTATGGGCTGGTTTTAGGTTACTCCAGGAGCCAATCACAGACACCCATTTTCTGTGACAGCATCTGTGATTGGCTGTTGGGCTCCTCGCACATATATTAGTGTAAAAATAAAAAAAATTATGAAAAAAATGGTGTAGCGCTCTGCAGTATTTTTGATTCTCAGCTCAGATAAAGTGGAAAGCTACGGGTTGCCACCCCCAGCAGCCTGTCCTTACCTTGGCTGGCAATCAAAATACAGGGAAACCCATTTTTTTGTAATTATTTAAATAAATAATCAAAAAAATGTGTGGGATCCCGCCGTATTTTGATCAGTAGCCAAGGTAAAACCAGGCACCTGGGGGCTAGGATTCTCAGCGTTGTAAGGCCCAAGCATTCTGCCCCCCCTGCTGAAAACTGCAGCTCACAGCTGCCCCTGAAAATGGCGCATTCTTTCATAGCACCTTTTCCAGGCGCTTTACTCGGCTGTTCCAGCATCCCTGGTCACTATGGCACACTGGGTAATAATGGGGTTAATGCCAGCTTTGTATTGTCAGCTTGCACTAAGCCCAAAATTCATGGTATTAGGACTTTGGATCTCTATTGACATTCTGTGCGTCTTGCCCTTTGTAAAATGGTGTCCGCTGCTTCGCTCCTTGATCTTGTGGTCCTCTACTCTGCCTTTATAAACCTTAGCTACCGACTAGCTACGCTTGAGTATTCACTTGGATCCCTGGCTCCTGCTTCTGTGATCCTCAAGTGAACCTTCTCTGCATTCCACTCTGGCTTTTCCTTGTCCTGCGGACCTCCCCCAGCTTCCCATACTGCTCATCCTTCTCCTGCAAACCTGCTTCTGTGCCTGTGTTTCAGATTGCTTCAGCCTGCAGTCTTGTGTAATGTAATGGTGGGTTACACACACCAATCATTGTATCATTCTGAACCAATCTCTGGTTGCAGTGAAATCATGGACACATAGTTCCATTTGTGGCTGTGTACAACATGGAGCAATCTGTCCATGATTTCACTGCAACCAGAGATTGGTTCAGATTGGATACAAGATGGTGTGTGTAAACCCACCATAAGCCCTATGTGCCTGAAAACTTTGCAGCTTCCCTGTTAGTTTTGTGCAGTTATAGTTTCTCTGGATGTTTGCTGGACATTGTGGGACTTTACTTAAATTATACTGCACAGTTTCAAGTTCAGGACTTGTTTTTGTGACTACCTTCCTAGACCTTCCTGGGAGTTAACAAACTCATAGACTGTTTATGATGAGAATTGCTTCTAAAGAGACTTTCCTGCTTGTTGCTATTTGAAGACTTGCTCAATTGCTGCATAACTGTCATGTGTGTTAAATATAGACTTGTTCACCTTTAAATTGGTTTCAGACTGTCTGTGCTCTCATCTGCTATTAGGTCCCTGAGTAATTCTACAGTATATTACGCATGATGTCAGGCCAATATTAGACCCAGCCACCATGAATTTCTAGTAAATATAAAAAAAACACAACACAGATAATTTTTTTTTATTAGAAATAAAACAACACATTTATGGACTTTTTAATCACCAAAAAACCTTCCCTCCGACATTATCAACAAGGCGTCTTCTTATCTTCAGCTCTGCTACATCTCTGCCAACAGACAAACACGTCTGCTCATAGAGAAAGCAGGTACAGACTGACACCTGGCTGTGGGAAAGGTTATCTGATGTTTTGCCTTTTTTGGTGGAATTTTGGGCTAAAACTGCATGGATTGTGTTCATATACATCTACTGGACCAAAAAAAGCAACAAAATTGCAACGTTTATGCCCAGATTTCATGCTTGTTGGTGCAATTTGGACCTAAAACTGCGTTGATATGCATCTACTGACTCCAAAAAAGCGTCAAACCATCAACGTTTCATGCTTTTTTTGGTGCATTTTGACCTCAAACTGCATGCGTTGTGTTTAATGTGTTCATATGTATCTCCTGACCCAAATGAGCGACAGTTTTGCAGAGGATTTCATGTTTTTTTTTTGTGCAATTTTGGCCTAAAACTGCACTCATTCTGTTCAATGTGTTCATATGCATCTTCTGGCCCAAAAAAGCATTAAAACTACAAAGTTTTTGCATTGGATTTCGTGCTTTTCTGGTGCAATTTTTGCCTAAAACTGCATGCCTTGTATTCAAAGTGTTCATATCTATCTCATAGCCCAAAAAAGCACTAAAACCGCGACACAGTGGAGCCCTTTTATAAAATTATTTCTTGAAATAATTAAAAAAAAAAACTATGTGGGGCTTCACCATATTTTGTGTGCGAGCCAGGTACAGCAGACAGCTACAAGATAGCCTCTACCCCAGCTGCCTATTTTTACCTATATGGAAACCAAAATTATAGGGAAGACCTTTTTTTAATTACATCATGAATTTCCTTAAATAATTAAAAAAAAAACGACGTGGGGCTTTGCCGTATTTTTGGTTTGAAGCCAAGTACAACTAGGCAGCTGGGGCTGGAATCCTCAGCGCAGCGTAGCCTAAGCTTTCTGTTCCCCCCACTGCAAACTGCAGCATGCAATTGCGCCAGAAAATGGTGCATTCATATAAGTGCCATTTTCTAGTGCTGTACTCTGACTCTTCAAGCAGCCCGGGTGACGGTGGCACACTGGGTAATAATGGGGTTAATGCCAGCTTTGTATTGTCAGCTGGCACTAAACCCGAAATTCATGGTGTCAGGCCAATATTAGGCCTAGCCACCATAACATTTTTTTATTAGAAATAAAACACAACACATTTAGGGACTCCCATCTTTAATTACCAAAAAAAACCCGCCCTCCAACATAATCCACAGGGTGTCTTATCTTCAGATCTCCTACATATCTGCCATCAGAAAAATACGTCTGCTCGCAGAGAGAGCAGGCACAGACTGACACCGGATGCCGTGTGAAAGGTTATCTGAGTCACACATGAGCGAGAACTCAGATGACCACAGCATAACAGCACCCATATCCCAGCCATGAGCGAGAGAAACCCTAACTTATGTATCTAAGCTGCAATATGCTAACAGTTTGTAATTTACACCCTGTTAGGATTTTGCATGGTTACCTGGATATCATAATTCAGCACGTGTAGAAAGCAGCTCACCCCCCCAACTAGAGGCGTGTCTGTGTGTAACGTTACAACTGGATGTTTACACCTAGTCTCCAGCAAGCTCTCCCCAGACTCCAACAGGCTTGCCCCAGTCTTCAATAGGACCACCCCTATTCACCTATGTAGACGCTGATTGAACCGTATTGCACTGACTGAGCGGTCAGCTACTACCCTATGCATTAATGTCGCCCCTCTGTGAAGGAAATTAACCACGCACAATGACACAAAGCAGTTCCTTCACAGAGGGGCGACTTTGGCACATTGATGCATAGAGAAAGAGATGACCTGTAAGGTATTGTAAGGATTTCATAATGAAGAGCAAAAAAAGGGCACTCACCCATATAGTGCTGTTGATCTCCTATATTTTATTTCATTCCGGTTCCATTTACAGAGTGAAGGTAGGGGGTGATTGACGGCTGATGGACAACGGCCCGTTTCGTGCTGGTTGCCACTTCCAAGTTGTCTACATGGTTCAACTGGTTATTGTAAGGATTTACTTGGGAATCTAATAGCTTATGGGTGACACTGAGACCAAGTTTAAAGGTGAAACAAGACTGTATTAACTTAAAACTCCAAAGAAACTGCACAAATCTAACAGGGAAGCTACGAAGCTTACAGGCACCCAGGGCTTATGTTTCACAAGGCAGTCAGGCACACAGAAGCAGGTTTGTAGGAGAAGCACTGAGCACATGTGGAAGCTGGAAAAGGACTGCAGACACAGGAAAAGCCGGAATGGGGAGGAGGTTCACTAGAGGATCAAAGGAGGCAGGGAGCCAGGATTTAACTGAACACTTGAGCATGGTTAGATGGTTGCACCGCTGCATTTAAACATTGTGTAGTGATCACTTCTCCTGGTGCAGTCAACACATTGTAAGTTGATAAATGCAGAGGGCTCCATGGTGGGCCCCAGCTTTCTAAATTATTAAAACAAAAAAGAAATGTGCCCATCCAGCTAGGTTGTACATATTCAGGCTGGAGCTTGGAAAGCACAGGACTGTCTTCTTCTTTGGGTAACACTAGTTTGTATTCCTGACGTAGACGATGCTCGGTCTTTGAAATACTTTGTCTGTCCTGCACCTTCACTAAAGTTCGGGTCGTGGATTTGATCACCGACCAACCACTCCCATCTTCTTTGCTTTCTATGTCAAAAAGCTGGAAATTGGTGCAGATCTACCAATGACAAAAATATGATATTTAGCTGAGGCATTCTGCTGCAGATTTTTCATAAAACTTCATGTGAACGTCTCCTGAATGTTTTCATGTATATCTGTGTATTATTTTGATATTTTACTTTCATGTTGTTCTCTATTGTGAAACTGATGAAACAAATAAAGAAATCCGGTGCCGCTGTGTCCGATAACATAGTAGTTACATTATTTAATCCAAATTCACGTCAATCATTTTTCCTTATTTTTCTATTGCTGAACTGAGTCTGTTGAGATAGAAACAATGAGATGCTATTTATTTCGGCTTTTTTTTTTTAGACCAGTCAATAAAAAATATACCGTATTTTCCGGCGTATAAGACGACTGGGTGTATAAGACGACCCCCAACTTTTCCAGTTAAAAATATAGAGTTTGGAATATACTCGCTGTATAAGACTACCCCACTTCTACGGCATGATCCCCGCTGTGACGCCCACACAGCCCTTCATACAGTATAATGGCCCTACATATCTTCACACTGTATTATGGCCCCCACACAGCCCTCAAATCGCCCTCCATAAAGTATAAAGGCTTCCTGATACCCCTCCAAGTATTATCATGCCCCCCATAGAGCCCTCCAAGTATGATAATGGCTTCCATATAGTATAATTGGCTCCGTATATTATAATGCATCATCCATAGTCGCCCATTATAATGCACCATCATAGTGCTCCATATAGTATAATGCACCCCCATAGTCCTCAATGTGCTATAAACATGGAGAGGGGGATTTGCCAGAGCTGGGATTGTGTGTGTGTGGGGGGGGGGGGGGTACGTGACATGGAGAGGGGTGAGGTGCCAGCGTTGTGGGAGAGGGGGTGGAATATGGGGATTGGCATGTGCCAGCATGCACCAGTAGGTGACATGAAGAGGGGGTTGTGCCAGTGTCAAGATGGGGGGTGGGGGGAGTACAGGGGGTAAGCTTTCCTATCGGACAATGTCACATGGAGGACAGGAGATTCATTTCAATTATTTCCAGGATCTCTGCCAGCTGTCAATGAATGGAAACCTGCACTGGCCTGGAGAGTCTGATAGCAGAAGATTTGTAACAATCTGTCTGGAGATCACATAGAGTTAGCCAGGCAGTCACACTGTAACAAACCCTCAGCATTGAGAGGAGACAGTCTAAGCAGAGTCCTGGTGTTTAAACTACAAATATCTGTGACAAACTGTGAGCAGCCCCTCTCCAGTCTGCAGGTCTGCACTGATGCAGGGGAGGAGGGGGGAGTCTCCATAAGCACACACTCCTTCCCTGTCAGCAGTGATCCACAGAGCAGGATGCAGGATCTTCTCAGTCTGCCTCTTGTTTTCACTCATCAGAGCGGTGTACAAGGAGCACAACCCTCGTCACAACCAGGAGGGAGGGAGGAATAGTGACTGCTGTACCTGTAGTGGGGGGCTGTATTTGATGTCTGGCTCCTTCATGCTGGGGGAGGCAGAAACGTCAGCTCTGGTGTCTCTCTGCTCCCGAGGAGAGCGGCCGGACACAATGCGGCCGCCCAGGATATGTGCACTATCTCTTTGCCAGTAGGTGGCGCCCTGCACCTGGCCTATAAGACGACCCCTGACTTCTGAGAAGATTTACAGGGTTTCAAAACTCGTCTTATACGCCAGAAAATACGGTAAGTAAAAATATATTATACCGGTAGTGAATTATTGTTTATGACTATATGTACGTTTCCAAGATATGAGTTTTCCTGTTATCTATTTTCAGGTTGGGCCTGAAGAGGCACAAGATGCCGATGAAAGTGTAAGTTCTTTTCTTTTTACTCCTCCTATTTGTATATTTTTGATTATCTTACTGGTGGTTTTGATATAGATATTTTTGCTTAGCAAAAGCATCAAGTCCAGCTGACACGTCTGTCCCAGCCCCGATGATGGGCACACGTGACATCACAGGGTTCTCATTGGGTATGCTAAGGGGGGACTCAAATGAAGTGACTACTCACACTTCTGTAGTGCATGAAGACAGATCTATGTTACAAACTTGGACACATTGGAGTAGAGGCCACGAGAACGCTGAGATCTCGCCGGTGAACTCTTATTGCATTCTCATGTTCTCCATGTCCAAGTTTCCACTAACTGGACAACTCCTCCTCAATCACTATGTTTCCGCAAATTAAAATAATAGCAGCTATACTCCCCTCCAATGTAGACGCCGTTCCAGCGGTGTCGGCACTGCTTCTCCCGAAGCTTTGCGGGCCGTTGTACTCTTCTTCAGATGTAACAGACTTCTGGAGGTAGGGAGAAAGCAGCTGTGACTTCCTCCAGATGTGGGTTATCTCCGAAGAAGAAGAGGGTGAAGAGACCGTAGACTGGATACAGTGATTGTGTGACATTTCATCGGAGGAACCAGTGATGACAATGCTGGGACAGCACCTGCACTGAAGGGGAGTTTAGCTGTTACTATTCTTCTTGGGGGAAACATGCTAATTGAAAAGGGGTTGTCGGAGTATTTGACAACCCTTTTTAATTACATTGGCTGTATGTTTGAGGTCATTGTCCCCAATTTGGAGCCAATCAGAAGCCTTGGCAATGGTATTGCATGATGTATGGTATTAAATCCACAATGCTACAGCTTTTTAATGTATGTCTTGCCACAATTTTTGACATAAAGAGAAAGATCATACCACAATATAGATGTTTTTGGTGTTTTAGTCCATCAATATAAAGCACCATAAATATCTATAGTGTGTCCGCTGATCTTTCTCTTTATGGATTGTGAGGTAGCGCCGGTGGGTGTCAATACAAAGGGCAGTGACCCTGGTAATTGTTCCCACAGCACACAGGTTTATTGGTACAGTTCAGGTTATGCACAAACCTCCGGGTTCCGGGACGCAGCCGGGTACACTTCATACAGCCATAATATTGGCACACGGTCCCTTATCACAGGTTCTCTCCGGTCCAGGTCTCACCGAGATCAAGCCCTCTGGGCTAGGCCGTGCTGTACACAACCTCTGCACTCTCTTGACCTGGCTGCTCACTAGCCTCAACTGTCTTCCCTCAGACCGAAGCTCCACACAGAGAACCCCACCCAGTATTCTAGCTTAGCTTTTAACCCTGTGCCTCCCTCTGGGGAATCCTCCAAGACCCGGAGTGAAGGGAGTGGATCATCCTCCTATCCTGCACTCCATACCGGGTTCAATATGTTACAGTGCACATTCTGGGGGATACATATCGTCCCTCGCATATGATCCCCCTCACTGCGTCACAGGATTTACTAGGGTGGGCCGACCCATTGAATTATGTCGGCATTTCCTCCTCCCAACCGGATTCTTGTTTGAGGCCTCAATTTCTGACATGATAAATTGTGAATTTTGAAATCAGAAATAAAGAGCTTGAATCCTCCTCCGCGCCATACAATGTTCTGTTCCCCCAAATGTTAATTGAAAACACTCAACTGTTGTTAAAGGGCGACGATTAAAAATCTGTTGTAACTACAGTTGTGGCCAAAAGTATTGACACCCCTGAGATTCTGTCAGATAATGCTCAGTTTCTTCCTGAAAATGATTGCAATCACAAATTCTTTGGTATTATCATCTTTATTTAATTTGCCTTCAATGAAAAAACACAAAAAGAATTGTCCTGAAGCCAAATTGGATATAGTTCCACACCAAACATAAAAAAGGGGGTGGACAAAAGTATTGGCACTGTTAGAAAAATCATGTGATGCTTCTCTAATTTGTGCAATTAACAGCACCTGTAACTTACCTGTGGCACATAACAGGTGTTGGCAATAACTAAATCACACTTGCAGCCAGTTGACATGGATTAAAGTTGACTCAACCTCTGTCCTGTGTCCTTGTGTGTACCACATTGAGCATGGAGAAAAGAAAGAAGACCAAAGAACTGTCTGAGGACTTGAGAAACCAAATTGTGAGGAAGCATGAGCAATCTCAAGGCTACAAGTCCATCTCCAAAGACCTGAATGTTCCTGTGTCTACCGTGCACAGTGTCATCAAGACGTTTAAAGCCCATGGCACTGTAGCTAACCTACCTAGATGTGGATGGAAAACAAAAATTGACGAGAGATTTCAACGCAAGATTGTGCGGATGGTGGATAAAGAACCTCGACTAACATCCAAACAAGTTCAAGCTGCCCTGCAGTCTGAGGGTACAGCAATGTCAACCTGTACTATCCGTTGGTGTCTGAATGAAAAGGGACTGTATGCAGGATACCCAGGAAGACCCCACTTCTTACCCCGAGACATAAAAAAGCCAGGCTGGAGTTTCCAAAACTTACCTGAGAAATCCTAAAACGTTTTGGAAGAATGTTCTCTGGTCAGATGAGACAAGAGTAGAGCTTTTTGGGCAAAGGCATCAGCATAGAGTTTACAGGAGAAAAATAGAGTAATTCAAAGAAAATTACACAGTCCCTACGGTCAAACATGGCGAGGTTCCCTGATGTTTTGGGTTGCTTTGCTGCCTCTGGCACTGGACTGCTTGACCGTGTGCATGGCATTATGAAGTCTGAAGACTACCAACACATTTTGCAGCAAAATGTAGGGTCCAGTGTGAGAAAGCTGGATCTCCCTCCGAGGTCCTTCAGCAGGACAATGACCCAAAACACACTTCAAAAAGCACTAGAAAATGGTTTGAGACAAAGCACTGGAGACTTCTAAGGTGGCCAGCAATGAGTCCAGACCTGAATCCCATAGAACACCTGTGGAGAGATGTAAAAATGGCAGTTTGGAGAAGGCACCTTCAAATATCAGGGACCTGGAGCAGTTTGCCAAAGAAGAATGGTCTAAAATTCCAGCAGAGCATGGTAAGAAACTCATTGATGGTTACCGGAAGCGTTGATCGCAGTTATTTTGGCTAAAGGTTGTGCAACCAAGTATTAGGCTGAGGTGCCAATACTTTTGTCGGCCCATTTTTGGAGTTTTGTGTGAAATGATCAATGTTTTGCTTTTTGCTTCATTCTCTTTTGTGTTTTTTTCATTTAAGACAAATTAAATGAAGATAATAATACCAAAGAATTTGTGATTGCAATCATTTTCAGGAAGAAACTGAGTATTATCTGACAGAATTGCAGGGGTGTCAATACTTTTGGCCACAACTGTAAGTACATGAACTCATAGGGGAGCTTGTCCTCAGAAGAATGTACCTCTGTTGTCAAAATCTGTGATTTACTTTCCCAGAAAACTATATTTTCCCTATCTCTTTTAGTAAGAAGAAGCCCGGTACTGAAAGTGCGGCACCAAAGAAAATTAAAGGGGTTGTCCGTTTTTTTTTATAAAATCTAAGTGTATATCTAGGTTGCAAAATGCTGCCAGCCTGTAATTTACACCCTGTCAGCATTTTGCAGGGTTACCTATGTAGATATCACCTTTCTGCTTGTGTGGAGGCCATCGACCAGAGGCGTGTTTGCTTTGGAGCTTGGGTGTAAGCGTCACAGCTGGTCGTTTACTCCCACTCTCCTACAAGCACGCCCCAGACTTCAACAAGCCCCTCCCCCCCACTGCAACAAATCACTGACCTCACCCTCTCTTGGATCTCCTCATACCTTACAGACCGCACTTTCAGCGTCACCCACTCCTACACCTCTTCCTCGTGGAGATGGTACCTCAACCAACAGCTTCCTCACGTTCAAAGCGTACCACCCTCAGTGGCCCACATGCCAGGTGTATTCACCCATTCTCCTGGGTACAGGTCTTGGTCGGGTGACCCCTTTGGCAAATGGGACTCAACATCCCTCCGGTTTACAAATCTCATTAATCATGTGGGGATCGGCAAAGCCCCACCCTTTGTGGAGATGAAAATACCCACGAGCCTCGTCTCCGTTCAGGCTAGTCAGTGGCCAGGGCCTTGCGGGTCTGGCTTTTAGCTTTGAAGTTCATATCCTCATGGGCTCGTCGCTTGGCCTTGTACTTTCGCTCCTCAGCCTCCTCTACAGTCTGTCGCTGCTGGCGATATTCTTTCTCAGGGATTATCTCTAGTATGTCTCCTATGCAGGCCTCTCCCGCCTGGGCCTCCCTGGGGAACCCCATCAGCTTGTCTCCCTGATGCATCCAGCGGAAGTGGATTTTCTCTGCCCAGGTCGTCTCTGTTAGGTGATGGATGATGGCTCTGGCTGCAGCGGGGTCAGTAACTTGTCTCCCAGGGCCACACTTTTAATCCCAACCCAGGTTTTTGAATGCCTGGCCAGGTTTTGTGTCTGGAGGGGGATTCAGGGGCCCAACCATGATGCTTTCGGCTACAAGGATGGCAGTACCTGCAGTTGATGTCACTGCTCCAGGGCTGACCTCCTCCGGAGACAATGGTTGTGGCACAGTTGGCGGCTGGGCTGCCTTCTCCATCAGGGTCCTCCTCCACTTGTTGAGTGCCGTTGTCTGGACCTTGAGAAGCTGCCGATTCAGCTCCTCCATTTCTGTCCTCAGGAGCTCCAAGTCCACGGGTGGCAACGGATCCGGAGACCTCCACTGGCCACTGGGGAGTCAGTCTCCTCGACTCCCCCGTACCGAAGGTTCTTTTCTGCCACTCGCCATGGCACTCAGGCCACTCCACACTGCTCTCTCTGCAGTGCTTTTCTTTTTGCCTCCGCCGCTTCGTGGGCATTTCCTACTCTCAGCATCGTCGGCCACACCAGAGGGTGGAGCGGTCTCAGTTATTGGCAAGTCCACGTTTGATACAGTCACTGTGCTGGATGGGCACGGATTTTGGCGCTGTTCATTGACCTGTCCCACGATGGAAGCCTGCGTCACTCCCCTTGGCCAGTACATGGCATTAGTATATGGCGGCTGCCATTACACAAGTCCTTTTGTACAGTCTTTTAACACAATCTTTTAGGTGCACGGGACCCAGTTTTAGCGGGGGTCCAGATCCTGTTTGTGATGCCAATTACAATGTCCACCAGGGCCAGGGGGTACTCAGTAGCCGGGCCAGTCAGTCCTTTGGGAGGTCACGGTGGCTATGACCCGCCTCCGTGGCCCTGGCCGTGCAGTGAAGGGGATAGTTACAGGGGATATTCATGATGCCACCTGTGGTATTTGGCCAGTGATAACCGACGCTGCTGGTTAGGACCGCTGGGGCAGATGATGGTGCATCCGGGATGGTATCACTCCCCACATGGGTAGTGTGACAGTCTATTGGACGGTGATGGCGGTTGTAGTGCAATAGGCGTCAGGGAGACCGCGTGGAATAACGGGAGGACACCAAAGTTGCAGTTCTCAGATGTTTACTCACAGTTCAGTTAAGCAGTCCAGCCCAGCAGTGGCACTGTGTTCTCCGGATCAGCAGTCCAGTCAACTCCCTGGCAACTAGGGTTTGCTCCACTGGGTCACCCTATCTTAAGCCTTTCCTGGTCATCTCCCCACACTGGCTACTCTCCTCTCTTGCCCTGCGTCTTCATACACAGTGTCCCAAGCAGGTGGCTGCGGGTTTGTCGGGCAATGGGCGAAATGTCCCCTGAACCTAGTTCTAGCCACTGTTTCGCAGAATGTGTACGGTTAGTGGCCATTACCCGTGCAAGTTCAGTGGCTTCCAGTTTACTAGCTCCGATTTGAAGTGCGTCGCTAGATCGCAGCCGGTCCCCTCTTGTGACTTAGATCCACCAGCAATGCCCTCCAGGGTGATTGCTAGAATGGACTCCCTCTGACCAGGGCTCCGTGGCGACCTTCTTTCCGTTCCCACTTCCCTGGCTTGAGCCTCCCCTGGAGCTTCATTTTCTCGTGTTTCGCTCTCTCTTTCTCTCTGTCTGACTAACTCCACCCCTCTACCTACTCCCTCCTCCAGCCTGAAGATGGGGCCCTCAATCAATAGAGTCTGCCCAGATCTCCTGGCCTGGAGTTTGGATGGATTTTGGGTGCAGGTTTGTCTGTGTCCCAGGTTTACGTCCCCTCCTTACCTCGAAATGGGATACCACACCTATGGCTTAAGCGCAGTACCCCTGTGGCGTCCAGACCGCAGGGGCGCCACACAAAAATGTAAAATTCTATTTTTATTTGCTTTAGTTTAAAAAAAATTTCATTCGGAAATCCAGATAATAAACAGTAGGCACACTCTATTGTGGACTGTAGCTTCTATGTGACGACATATAGAACCCCCAGTCCACAATATATGTGTGTTACTGTTATTATCCGGATTTCCAAATAAAGAATATTTAAACTAACGCAAATAAAAATGGAATTCTAAATGTTTGCATCAAGAGATTCTTTTGCTCTAGATCATACCATATGTCCTATTACTTATTGAATGAAGTTGTGTCTCCACGAGAAAACTGTGTGCTGATTGACGGCCTGCTCTGCAGCTTGCGTGTACAGTCAATTATTGTGCTGGGGAGCAGTATATAGTGAGCAGTGACTGTAACCTGTCCCTGCACTGCTCCATTAACTGGAAGCGAGCAACTGCAGGGAGGATACACCAAGACTTAATTTTCTCCCAGTAAACTGGCTAAGTGCCATTTACCTGAGTATTAACCCTAATTATGCAAGTAAATAGCATTTTAGGATGTGAAACGTTCCCTTTAAATCCTTTTGTCTAAACCTCTTTAATAATTTTATACAAAATTTGTCATGCAAGTCATCAAATCAGGTTATTATTCTCTCTTATATAACATATTCGTAGATTCCAGGGTTACATAAATCATGTTCATTAAAATCATCAATTTTTTTGTTTTAGGAAGTTATAAGAATGTCAGTAAAAGACTCTATTCGCCAAGACGATGGATTGTTTGGAGTTCAAGAAAGTGATGTCTCCAGTTTACAACGGAAAATAAGTGCACGGCTTCCATCCCAGTTCTCATTAGCGAGTTCTGCACAGGCCACAGAGCAGACGTTCAAGGTATGTATATAACATAACTTCATAGTATACGTAGGGAAGTACTCCTGGTGTATACCTCCAGTGCATGCCTCTGTAAAAATATATATACTGCACATTGTGCAAATTGTTTCAGGCCGTTTTTAATGGCGCAGTAGAAAATTCTACTTCATTCTATCAGGGGAAGACATACTATCAGCGCAGCTAGTTCAACTGCACTGGGGCCCATTAGCCATAAGGGAGGGGAACCCGGCAAGCAAATAATCAGAGCCGACACACTAGTGCTTAGTACATAGGTCCTATATTGTGTCTTACTCAGGACACTGCTGTGTGTTTGCCTATTTCCAGTATAGACTTCCTGCCACAACACAGGGCTTGACGTCCTCTAGTATTGGAGGCAGAACCTCTAATTGTGAGCCACAAGCTATACTGTTATTAATGGTAAATTTTCTATGCCTAAAGATCTAATTTTGTCTTTACAGGCATAACCTACTGGTACGTAGTAATACATCTCTATGTAGCAGTATATAGGCTATGCCTGTTGATGTGTAATGGTTTCCCTCAGAGTCAATTATAAAGTGTAGAGCAGTCGAGTATAACAAGTTCTTCTACTACCCCTGTTTTTTAAGAAAGGGTTACCAGCAGGGATCACAGTTTATGCAGGGCTGATGATGACAGGAGCAGCACTACATTGCGGTCCCAGCTATTCTGAGGAGATAGGCCACATTAAATTTCCTAACATACATTTAACTATCTTTCACTAAACTAAAATAAATTGACGACTGCAGAGTGTTGTGGGGAACATGTGGTACTTTATTAAGGTTCACCAAAATTTCCATATTAAATACTCTTTAATAAAACATTCTCCATAAATATTAATTTCCATAAATAACATAAATATAATAAATAGACTTCATCTTCTTCCAATAATCTCATAAATCTGGTTCACCCATAACCTATGGGCAACCCTCCCACCAGGGCTGGAGCTTGAAAAGCGAAAGCCCCCCCCCCCCCCCCCACCTAACGCAGCACCCATTCCTCCACAACACTCTGGATCCCTAAGTTGAATATGTCTAAACCTATATCTGATAGGTGTATCCTATCAGGGCAGTACAAGCCCTCAACGAATCCTTCTAAATCTTTATGGCGGTAAGAAGAACCGCCGATGGATGGCATAAACCTCGCCATTTCCCTATTTATGTTTTTCTTGATTTTATCAAGAAAGGAAAGACCACTTTCTTTCCAACACAACCTAGGTACTATTTCAGAAAAGACAAGTGTGGTACCCTGGAGTAACTGTGACAATCTGCACAAGTCATTTTTCATCTGCCACATTAAGTCCAGAGTAGCGACTCGTCCTAAATCGTTCCCTACTGCATGTATAATAATTAAATCTGGGCAGGGGAAAAAACCTAACTGCCCAACTACGGTATCGGAAACCTCTCCCCATTTAAGGCCCCTAACCCCGTGCCAGTATACCTGCACTTCAGATGGGGAAAATGATAGGTTCTCCGAATACCGCCTGTTCCTTGCACGCTGGTGAGCCCAGAACACGAAAGAATGTCCTATCACCCATACAATTCTAGGCCCTGAGGAAAAAACAAAAATACATCATTAAGAAACATGAGAGCGAACATAAGATTTATAGGCATCAGATTTCCAACGCTCAATATTTTTAATGCACTCAGGCCTCAATCCTTGACTAGCAGCCACTGTGGCAGCTCCAATACGAAAAGAATGCGACGTAATCCTGGCACCTGGTACATTAATTGCATTTAAAAACTTCTCCAAAACCGCTCTAAACTGGAACTTAGTCGCACACGTCTTATCCATATGCATAAATAAAGCACCCGGGAATTACCACGTAAACTCAACCATTGAGCCATATTACGTACAGGACATAAACTGGTTTTAGATGTAGCGTTCAAATGTATGGAGGTCCCAATCCCGAGTTGATCGGTCTTGGACCTTCTTAAACGAATTGTCAACATTGACTTTGACATCACCACATCCTCCAAATCCAAACCCGACATCTTCTTTTTACTTTCCGCCAGTACTTCTCCAATCCTTAGTGCTCCAAAAAACGTTACGACAAAAATGGACCGAAACATTATTGTCTCGTAATTGGAAAAACATATGTTCGGAAGCACGCACCATAAATCCGACAACAACGGCAAAGTTATAGGACTCCGCGTGTCCTTAACAAAAAATGACTTCCTATACCCTTTTAAAAATTGCTTGACTGGGAAAAGTGACAGCAACGATTGCTCGCCATATAATTTCAGAAAAAATTAGATTCCAGCAAGTTTTTAGAAATACCCGAATAGGAAACACCCTCCGTAGCAAGGTGTTCCAAAAACTGCATCACCGTAACTTGCTGATGTAACTTGAAAAGGAAAACCCATCCGAGTACAAAAAGACACCCAAAACGACCAACTCGTCGAATAATCTGCCCACGTTTTTGGGGCCAGCGAATTGATTATATACTGTGGAACAAAACCTAAATTAACTTCAAAAGATGCTGCGGGCAGGGGAATCCTTCCGCTACCGCTTCCGGGCAAAGTTGACGAAATTGACTCAGGAGCTGATGGGAAAGGAAAACACATTCAATGTTGCTGTCAGAAGAAACTACATTTGCTTTCAACCAAATGTTATGTTGCAACAACACCAGAGTCAATTTCCTCAACAATCTATTTAGCAGAACATCTTTGGAGGACAAAATGTTAATGGCTAAACAAGATTTTCCCGTACGCACAGGAATCAAAATCCGGCAATTCCGAAACCTTGCACCCCAAACCGAAAAAATTGCAAGTAACGTGAAAATCCTCGATGAGAATACTCGCTAGAAAATTTCTCCTTGACATGTAACGGCCAAGCGAAAGACATCCAGTCAGGGGAAGAATAAACCCCAAAACCTACTCCACTAGTTTCAAAAAAACAGCCCCAAAGTATCAGCAGCACAGAATCCGTGCTGCCAACACGAGACCCCATTAAAGCTGTCGAAAAATTCTGACCAAATAAGCAGATCATCCTTTACCTCATCCGATATAGGAATAACCTGCGACGGGGAAGAAAACCCTCGCATCGCATCATATAAACGGCGCAAAAACGGACGGCCTGACGGAATATTGCGCAACGAAAAATTCAGGCTGCCCGCTAAGGATTGAAACTCCTTCAGGGTTGCAGACTCACGAGACAAAAATTGATAAACTAAACCACGTTGAGAAGCTAATTTACCCTCCGGTAAGCGGCATTCCATGCGGGAAGAATCTATATGAATACCTAATATTCCAATTCTGTACAAGGGGAGACAGTTTTCTCTTCCGCAATCAGAACGCAAAACGTGATATTAAAGATAAAAATCCCGATAATAGATTAAAACAATCTTCCGATCCCGAAGTGCCTATAAACAAAAAATCATCCAGATAGTGGGTTGCATAACCCGCAGGGCAAATTGATTGCACACACCATTGTAAAAACGTAAAAACGTAGAAAAAGTTTCAAAATACGAACACGACCTAGAAAACCCCATGGGCAAACACCTATCAAAATAAAAAGACCCGTCTAAGCAAAAACCTAACGAGTTAAATCCAGCCAGGTCGACAGGTAACAACCGAAATGCCGACTGAATATCAGTTTTTGCCAGCAAGCAATTTTGACCTGCCGCTCTCATAAGGTCAATGGCCAGGTCAAATGGGGCATAGCATACTGAAGACAACTCTGGACTGACCTGGTAATTGAGGGAAGACCCGGCTGGATAAGACAAGTGGTGGATCAACCTATAAGAACCCACCTCCCTCTTCGGGACCACCCCAAGGGGAGATATTCTAAAATTTGAAAATGGTGGAGAATCAAAAGGGCCTACATATCTACCAGCATGTACTTCTTTAAAAACTTTTCCCTAACAATGACCGGAAACCGGTGAGCTGACGGAAGATTAGGTACAATCTGGCATCCGACCCCCAAGAACGGAGGGACGGGAAAGCCGAACCTAAAACCACGCGCAATAACTTCCGCCTTCTCCCTGTTTGGGTACTGATTTAGCCATGGCAGCATGGCGTCCAGCCTCATTGGAGTCGCCGCTTTTAAGAAACGACTCCGCCACAGAAAGAGCATTCATGCCTGTAGCGGCAGTTATGCAACCACTTGCACAAATTTTCATTAAACGCAAAACAGTACCCTTTGCGTACATTCTGGTTAGGCGTTTGCTTAGCTTCCGGTTGCCTCTGTGGCACCATCATCTGGAGCCACAGACCAACATCTTTAGTACCCCAACGTAATGAAGGGTGAACCGATAGTTTCTGCCTGAATGCCTCATCATAAGCAATGCACTCAGAACCTCCAAAGTGGCGGTACGCCTCAAAAACTATGTCAACATGTTGGAACGGGAAGAACAAAAATTAGGGTGTTTTTCACCTAATACTGCAGCATATATTAAAAAACACTGCAGCCACAGGTGAAATGACTTAAATAATTTCTTCCTATCTTCATCCTTATCATCTCTCTTGTCTATTTTCATAATATCCCTAGATGGTAGTAGTGTAAAAATGTCTATATAATCCCCTGCCCATATTTTTTCTTTTACTTTTGGGGTTAAATGAAATCCCAAAGGAGACACTTCACAAGACAGTGCCTCCTTAAAACACGTTTCAGGGACTAAACCCTGCTTCCTAACTTCTCCTCCAACCCTGGTGTCACCCACAGCCTGTAAGGCAAAAGCGACGGCCTTTGCCACTATGTCATTAATATTGTCTGGGACCCCAGGGGAATTATCTCACATACGGGCATAGAATGTGTCTCACCATCCGCTGCCGAAGTGTCCTGTCCATGTAACCAGCCCTCTGCGGCGGCTGCCGGCTGCTGATTCCCGACCTCTTCCTCCTCTGTGCCTTCAGTCCGGGACCGCACCTCTTCGCTTCTTCTGCTGCGTCCAGGCGCACACCCCCAGGCCTGAAGCGCTGCGGCCGCCGCATTGGAGCTCTTTTGCAGCGGTGGCCCAGCAGCGCGTCCAAGCTGAGAGCGCCCTTGCCCATATGCGGCGCCCTCCGCACCGGAGCCTGTCGCCGCCGACCTTGCGGCTTGTTCCCGCCCAGCCGCTTCCGTTCTCGCGACCTCTGCCGGTCTCTCGCGACCTCTGCCGGTCTCGCGAGACTTCGCTGCGGCCCGGCCCTGACGTCATCCGCGCGCCGGCCGCTTCCTCTGTACAGCTGGGCGCCGCCTCGATGGGGAGGGAGAAAAGGCCTCCCTGCGACTCTTTCTCCTCTGGATCCTCCGGTGTTCACCGCTGGGCGCCGGATCTCCACCGCCGTCTTCTCTCCATCCACCGCAGCCGCCGCGTCCGGACCACCAGCCTCCATGAAGGGCTCCTCCAGGCAGCGCCTCATCCATTCCTCGCCGCCACCGCCAGCTGCCCTCGCCAGGAAGCGCTCCAGCAATGCTTCCATCCTGACAGGAGAGGCTTCTTTCAGGTGAGCTTCTTCTGACTGACAGAAGTCCCTCACAATCTGCTCTATTTATAGCACAGCTGGCACCCTGCCAGCCAATCACCTAGGTTTAAATTTAGGCGCGCAGAAACCAGCTCAAACTGGTTTCAGCCGCCTCAGCTGATCTAGGACTTTCTCCCCAGATACTAAATGAACCCTTACCTAGTTCTTAGTGTCCATCTCCTCAAGATAACCCCGATTTATACAATAGGGGTTATTTCATTCTCCTTGGAGGAGACAGGAGGAGTCTGGGAAAGGAGCACGATTCACTCCCCGCGTGTTATCACAGAACTAAGGCCGTGTTCCAGACTTCTTCAGCGACCGGTGTGTCACTTCCTCTAAAATGTTGGCAGGCCAAGACCCAATGCTCACAGCAGGAGCCCACCAAAAACAGGCGCCTAACAGGGAGATCTTATTGACTCGCCCCAGGGCCGTGGGACACCCGGAACTGGGCTTTGATGCTTCCGGGGGAGTCACAGGGGTCAAGACCATGCTATGTGACCCTGGCGGTCACTCTTGAAAAGTTCTGGGGACATGATTAAGGGAATAGGTGTCGTGGCGTCACCCATGGTGTCCAGCTATGGAGGCCGGTTGCTGTGGTGCAGAACCTCCGGGGTTGAAGGTTGGGCAGCTGTGGTGATATCACTCCCCACTGGTGGAGCAGTTCCCCGGGGCAACCGGTAAAGTCTATGGCGGTGGTAGGCCATTGGGGTGCAGGACTCGGGGCGTTGAATAACTGACAGACATGCAGGGGTAGTTTCTTTTACTGAAGCAGTAAAAGCCTCGATACAGTCGACAGTTGATGTTGGGTGGCCTGGAAGCAAGTTGAGGATCTCCTCACCCGGCTGGTTCTGAGCTCTCCCTGCTGCGCTTCTCTTTGCGGGTCCTGGCTGCCTGTAGCTAAGCTGCGACCCTTTTCTCCTGATGGAGAGTCTATGGCAGGCAGCTAGAACCCTTCCCAGATACCACTTCTCTGACCACTGTCCCTGGGCTATCCAACGCTGCTGAGCCTCCAGGTGCTTTGGTGGCCGGGAGACTTGGAATATTCTGCCCTCCAGTTTTTGGCTGCTGGGCCTAGAGCAGCTTCGCAAACCTCAGACTACAGTGTCTGGTTCTGGAGCTCCGCTCTGGGGTGAACCGTTTGGCTGGCTCCACTCCCCAGGCCTACTCCTCTTTTTCCTCAGACCTTCTCCTACGGGTCTCTCACAATGGCTAGTGAGTATCCTCGGATGAGCTTGACACCACTTCAGCTGCAGGATGTCTTCTATAGTCCTCCTAGTAATTGAACTAACTAACCCTGCATCCAGCCAGAATTTATAGGGGAGGCTCCCCTTTTCTGGTCTGGAGTCATGAAGGTGTTGTGTGCTGTGGGTTACCTGGTGTGGATACCCTACCTTGCTTCCAAGCATGACCCTACCCCCCGAGGGAGGCAAGGCCATTGTGACAACCTGACTCCTGGGTGCCACATTATCTCTGTATGTACGTGGCCCCTACTCACAGACAACAGCTCCCAAGGTCCTTCAGTGGAATGCGGCTGTTACCCCCATGAGTATCACCATACAGTGGAACAAGGGAGTTCAAAATGGGAAGGTTAGCCTCGATGTACACCTGCACGAGCTCTCCCAGAGCTGTTGAGCCTACAACGGCCTTATCAGAGACACGGACCAAAGGACTGTGTCTGTGAGGTCTTCAGGAAGCAGTACGGATGATCCGCTCCTTGATATGTGGCAGAAAAGACACTTTTAGTTGGTCTGTAGCTCTGCAAGCACACGTCTGCTTCGGTTGATGTGAAGGACAACTTTTCCCCCTTCCCCAGTTTTCTTTAATTTATGCTCATGTCTCATTTTAAGGGAATCTGTAACCAGATTTTTGCTGCCACATCCGAGGTAGC
The DNA here is from genome assembly GCA_033576535.1 of Allobates femoralis. Lineage (NCBI taxonomy): Eukaryota > Metazoa > Chordata > Amphibia > Anura > Aromobatidae > Allobates > Allobates femoralis. Next base: position 691,897,580 of record JARQOC010000002.1, on the reverse strand, counting down.
ATAATGTAGAGATAGACACTGATTCCAGTGATCTTTCACTTATTGGGCTTCTTACTGCAGTTTTGATAAAATCCCTGTTTTCTATGCTTCCAGTGTACCCTTTGCATAGGCAGAAAGCTGTACAAAGTATGATACCCCCACAGCCCTACAGAGTATGAAGCACCCACAGCCCTTGACACAGTGTGATGACCCCCCAGCCCTTGACACAGTGTGATGACCCCACAGCCCTCCACTCAGTATGGTGCCTGCACAGTATGATGGCCGAACAGCTTTGAACACAGTATGATGCCCCTACATACTCCAGTCAGTATTTTATCCTCCACACAGTATGATGCCCCCAAAACCCTCCACACAGCATGATGCCCCCAAAGCCCTCCACACAGCATGATCCCCCCACAGCCCTCCACACAGCATGGTGCCCCCACAGCCCTCCACTCAGTATGATCCCCCCACAGGCCTCCACACAGCATGATCTCCCCACAGCTCTCCACATAGTGTGATGCCCCCACAGCCCTCCACACAGAATGATGCCCCCACAGCCCTCCACACAGAATGATGCCCCCACAGCCCTCCACACAGTGTGATGGCCCCACAGCCCTCCACACAGCATGATCCCTCCACAGGCTTCCACACAGCATGATTCCCCCACAGCTCTCCACACAGTGTGATGCCCCCACATCCCTCCACACAGCATGATCCCCCACAGCTCTCCACACAGTGTGATGCCCCCACATCCCTTCACACAGCATGATCCCCCCACAGCCCTCCGCACAGCATGATCCCCCCCACAGCTCTCCACACAGTGTGATGCCCCCACAGCCCTCCACACAGCATGATGCCCCCACAGCTCTCCACACAGCATGATGCCCCCACAGCCCTCCACTCAGCATGATCCCCCCACAGGCCTTCACACAGCATGATCCCCCCACAGCTCTCCACACAGAGTGATGCCCCCACATCCCTCCACATAGCATGATCCCCCCCACAGCCCTCCGCACAGCATGATCCCCCCACAGCTCTCCACACAGTGTGATGCCCCCACAGCCCTCCACACAGCATGATGCCCCCACAGCTATCCACACAGCATGATTGCCCCACAGGCCTCCACACAGCATGATGCCCCCACAGCTATCCACACAGCATGATGCCCCCACAGCCCTCCACTCAGCATGATCCCCCCACAGGCCTCCACACAGCATGGTGCCCCCACAGCTCTCCACACAGAATGATGCCCCCACATCCCTCCACACAGCATGATCCCCCCCACAGCTCTCCACACAGTGTGATGACCCCACAGCCCTCCACACAGAATGATGCCCCCACAGCCCTCCACTCAGAATGATTCCCCCACAGTCCTCCACACAGTGTGATGCCCCCACAGCCCTCCACACAGCATGATCCCTCCACATCCCTCCACACAGCATGATCCCCCCCACAGCTCTCCACACAGTGTGATGACCCCACAGCCCTCCACACAGAATGATGCCCCCACAGCCCTCCACTCAGAATGATTCCCCCACAGTCCTCCACACAGTGTGATGCCCCCACAGCCCTCCACACAGCATGATCCCTCCACAGGCCTCCACGCAGCATGATCTTCCCCACAGCTCTCCACAGTGTGATGCCCCCACATCCCTCCACATAGCATGATCCCCCCACAGGCCTCCACACAGCATGATCCCCCCACAGCTCTCCACACAGTGTGATTCCCCCACATCCCTCCACACAGCATGATCCCCCCACAGCCCTCCGCACAGCATGATCCCCCCCACAGCCCTCCACACAGCATGATGCCCCCACCGCCCTCCACACAGAATGATGCCCCACAGCCCTCCACACAGCATGATGCCCCCCCACATGCCTCCACACACCATGATGCCCCCACATCCCTCCACACAGTATGATGCCCCCACATCCCACCACACAGAATGATGCCCCCACAGCCCTCCACACAGAATGATGCCCCCACAGCCCTCCACACAGTGTGATGCCCCCACAGCCCTCCACACAGTGTGATGCCCCCACATCCCTCCACACAGTATGATGCCCCCACAGCCCTCCACACAGTATGATGCCCCCACAGCCCTCCACACAGTATGATGCCCCCCCACAGCCCTCCACACAGAATGATGCCCCCCCCCACAGCCCTCCACACAACATGATCCCCCCCACAGCTCTCCACACAGAATGATGCCCCCCACAGCCCTCCACACAGAATGATGCCCCCCACAGCCCTCCACACAGAATGATGCCCCCACAGCCCTCCACACGGAATGATGCCCCCACAGCCCTCCACACAGAATGATGCCCCCACATCCTTCCACACAGTATGATGCCCCCACAGCCCTCCACACAGTATGATACCCCTGCAGCCCTGTACACAGTATGATGCCTCTAAAGCCCACCACCCACTTACCATGGTGGAACAGGGAGCCAAAGTTGTATTCTACTGTATATGCTTCTTGAGGATGCAGATATCGTTGAAATTGTGATGATGGGTGGGTCAGGTGCAACCATTCAGCTTCACAAACTTACCTGCTCCATAGTAGCCGACCTGGTCTGCTGCTTTGTACTTCCTATATATAAAATCAAAGTTAGCTTGTCCATACAGATAACTTTGTTAACATTTTGTTGGAAATCTGCTACTTACTGGTACCACCAGTTACTTAGTTATTATAATAGATCTCTATATTTTCATATTTCCACCAGATGCGGCAGCGAAAAAAACGAGGCTGACCGCGTTTTTTTCGCGGCCGCATCTGCCGCAAGTGCCAAAACCGCAACTATGCCGCACCTGCCACAAGTCCCATAGACATTGCATGAGGCTTGCCGCAGGTGAACCGCAAGTGTGGCCATTATGCGGTAACCACGGGAAGTTGCGTTTTTTTCACCGCAACTGCTGCGATCAGCGCTTGCCGCTGATGTGAAAGGGATCTTAAAGGAGTTATCCAGAATTCTATAAATATGACTGATTTCTTTCAAAAACAGCGCCACCCCTGTCTACAGGTTGTATGTGATATTGCACCTCATCTTAATTGAAGGGAATGGACCTATGCTGTAATACCACATGCCACCTGTACCCAGGGGTGGTGCTGTTTTTGAAAGAATGTAGTAAAGTTTTATTAATCCTGGACATCCCCTTTAATACCTTGTAAGTTCTGCTTGATAACTGGCTACAAATGTAGGAATTAATGAGGTCCCCAAACTCTAATTACTCCCATCATGAACATGTGAAGACTGAAGCCTGCGGGGGGCGCTCCTGCTGCTATTATATTGCAAATAAAAGGATTTCATAACTTTTACCACTGAGCGATTTTTCGTTTTAGTTTTTCCTCACCTCTTCCAAGAGCCAGAACTATTTTATTTCTCCTTCGCCTCATTGGGGGACACAGACCGTGGGTGTTATGCTGCTGTCCAGTAGGAGGCGACACTAAGCAGAATCTGCAAAAGAGTTACAGTGGCTCCTCCTCTGCAGTATTACACCCCTGGAAAAGGAAGTGCTTCTCCAGTTTTTGCTTAGTGTCTAGGAGGCACACACAGATTTTTTAGTGCTCCTAAAAAACTTCCGTTTTGAACCTTTTTCTTCAAGAAGAAGAAAAGTGGGTCTCTGACGAGACTCCCGGCATGGTCCCTCCTCGGCCCCCCACTGTTGGGGGCGCCTGGTTGAGGTCGACATTTTCCCCCCACATGCCGCTCCCTCCTCGGCCCACCACTGTTGGGGGTGCCCGGTTGAGGTTGAGACGAGGGTCCTCCTTCTCCAGTTCCCCACTGTTGGGGACCCTGGGTTGAGGTCGAGCCTGCACTGGAGCCCTCTGAAGGTGGACGGAAGCATCCCTCCCTAGGTGGACGGCAGCATCCCTCCCTAATCACCCCCCTGGGGTTTTTAGGTTGAGACACCGCAGGTAGGGCACAAGCAGGCTGCAAAGTCACTATCCAGATGCCTCAGCTCGCTGAGTGCTTCTGATGAACACGGGCCGCAGCACTCAACTCTGCAGCACCAGGAGCCCCAGCTCTGCTGCATGCTCCTGAAGGGGCCGGGGACACTGCATCTACCGCAGCACACTCCAGAAGCCTCAGCCTGGCTGAGTACCTCTGATGGACACCCCAGGCCATTCCTGCCACGGCCTACACTGGGTTTTCTAAGACCAGGAGACCCAGTCCCCCTGGGCTCTCCTGATGGGAGCTGCCACCCTGCTGCAGCATCTCTTCCCTCACTCCAGGAGATCAACCTTTGCTGCTCTCTCCTGAAGGGGCCCATACTGTGAGCAGGAGCACCAGTTTTCTGGGCTCCTTACAGAGCCAGCACAGTACCTGGACTCTAGGAGACCCAGTTCTCCTGATGGGGGCTGCCACCCTCTCCTTCACTCCAGGAGACCCAGTCCTCTGGGTTCTCCTGATGGGGGGGGCTGCTGTGTGCCAGCGATCATGTGCCCACAGCCCCTGGGGTTCGGCCGGGTCCAGATCCGCTCCGGTCCCGGACCGGCCTGCCATCATTTGCGGCCTCTATTTTTACTTGAGGCCGCGGCTTCGGCCTAGCGCGGAGCCGCCGCCTCTTTTCCCGCCCCCGGCCCGCCTCCTGGATGACGAGAATGACGCGGACAGCGTCATGGAGGGGGCGGACTGGAGCTGCACAGGGGGCAGGACGGCTATTTCTGGCCCTCTCGCTCATTGCGAGATTTCATGCGCGCCTTTTTTTGTCAGAGTCCCGCCCCCCTCTGCCCATACAAGCCCTGGGCTGTGACTAGGGCACTCAGTGGTTAAAAGGCCCTGATACAGAACAGGAGCCCCTTAACTTCAATAAAGACTTCCTACAGCCCCCACACGAGCAGTGGCTGCCATTACAAAACATGAGATGGCTCAGTGGGCTAACGCTTATATATAATGTAAAGTTTTCATTATGCAAAGCGGAGCCGAGCAGGGCTCCCTCCCTGCTGCAGCTCCACACACTTCCCTGCTGCACATGATAGCCAGGGGCTCTGTGGTCTTCGACTACATACTTCCCCCCCTGCGACAGCTCCGCACAGTACAGCTGACGCCAGGTGCCCTCAGTGACCATTACATGATGACAGCAGCAGGTGCCAGGATCTGGAGCTTAGCAGGCCCCACTTACCCCCCTGCTGCATCTATCAAGTAGTCGGTGCCTAATGGGTTCAGCAGTGCCTCTCCTCTGCTGCAACCCTCAAGACACATACCTTGCAGCTGGGGCCCAGCGTTAAGGAACGCAGCGGCGCTCCCTCCTTACTGCAACTCTCAGGGCACTCAGAGGTGCTTCCTCCCTGCTGCAGTTTCCTAAGAAAAAGCTTGGCAACCGTCAATGGGCTACTGCCTCAAATGGATCCCCTGGTATCCAACTCTAGGCCTCCACACAGTTGAGAAAACTACTTTGTGGTGGAATTACGAGTTTAACTCGCAGGTTCCTTCCTCGGCCCTCCAGTGTTGAAGAGCCCAGTTGAAGTTGATGTAACCTACAGTTACCTGACAACTGCAAGGGTCCCAGGACCGTTCGCCAATCCTCTCCAAATCCACAGCTGGAGCTCTGGTTGGCGGTGATGACAGTCAAGTCTCACAAGACGCAGGATGAAACCCCGGTGATCCGCAACTGCACAAGTACTTTAGCTACGGGTCTCTGGAAGCTGAGACCCATAGCATACTCCGTCCTCAGCTCCCCACTGTTGGAGGCCCTGGGTCGTAGCCGAGATTGCTATATGCCATTCTCCTTCCTCGACTCCACACTGTTGGGGACTCGGGTTGAGGCTGCGACGGCACAAGGCCTGGCTGGCCTCCGTCCCCAGACTACAAACACGAAACTCCTGGGTCACAGTACGTGGACTGCGAGCCCTGTTGACAATCTCCTCACTATACCTATATTAGCTATTTGGGGTTGAGATGACACGTGCGAGCACTCTGCACAGCCCTTCAAAGCAGGACCTCACAGACCCCCGACCACATTAACCCAATGGATGGGCCCTTCTGGACCCCGTATGACCGTGACCCGAACCTGATTCCATGCAATCTGTCCCTTCTCGACTCAGGAGCCGAAAAAGAGAATTCTCACGGTGGTATAGCGCTCGCTGTGTGCAGCGCAGGTCACCGGCAACTGACCTATTTTGGGCGCAGTCTCCGGTTTCGGCCAGCGCCGCTCCTGACTTCCGGCTCCCTCCGGAGCTTCGCGCCGGGTCTCTGCCATTCCCAGGCCCCGCGTTTTACGCGAGGTTTTGGCCTAGCTGTGACTCGCTGGCTTACCGCCCGCCTGACGTCAGAGTTTCCGAAGCGTCAGCACAGGGGGTGGGCGAGGCTGAAAAGGACTGAAGCGAAAAGAATACAATGCTTTTTCCCAGCCTGAAGTTGGCTATGTCCATACTGCATTTCAACAGTCTCCTATATCTGGATGACTTTTTTATGAATGCATGACTTTAAAGGACTGCGATCACAGTGGCATTCGCACCGTGCTTGTTAAGAAGACTCGGTGGGATCAAACTCCGAGGTCTACCGCAATTCCAAAGCACATGCTGCAGCACAGCACACACATTCCAGGAATCCCAGCTCCGCTGCGTACTCCTAACGGCCACATGCTACAGCATCACGTATGGCGTCTCAGCCATATTGGACGCACAGCATCGCATGAACACAGCGGCCTTTTTTAGATGCAACACATCCACAGCTCTAGTCAATTCCCTAGACAAGTCACTGATTCTTTGTCTTGGAATCCGCAGCCTCCGTCAGAGGTCTCCTCAATCCTTCACAACTCCCATAAGAGTCCTAGACTGCATAGTGGCAGCTTGTGAGTCAGTTTCATTGGCTCAGTTGTCTCGCCGGCCTTTGCAAGTATCCATGCTCAGGCGTTGCACGAGAACAGGATGGGGTGTGATGTACCCCCATCACAATGCACATGGCAGTAGTCTTGCCCTGTCTCGAAGATGCCCCTCAATCTACGAACATTCGTGCAGTATCTCTAGGACTGAAATCTTTCAGTCACCTTCTGGCATTCGAACATGTCAGGATACAGTCAGACAATGCCACAGCGTGGCATATGTCAACCACCAGGGTGGAACCCGCAGTCTCTAATGGTACCTTTACACGCCGCGACGGCAGGCTGGATACATCGCGCTACAAGCTACAATTGTAGCTTGTAGCGTCCATATCGCCTGTAGTAGCGGCGTCTGAAGAGGCGACGCTACAGCCGGCGACAGATACATCTGTTTATGGGCTCTGCTCATAAACTTAAGGCAACATCGCCGATTGTAGCGAGCTGTATCGGCGTGTAAAGAAGCAACGGAAGGCAACTCTGGACACCCGGCGATGTGGCTGCCATGTATCTAAGGCGTGACACAGTCGCCATGTTACCGCGCCCCATCTGCGATCATTGGAGGTCGCTCCTGCTTTATGATTGGTAGTCGCAGCATAGGGCGGGATATTTAAGGAGCTGACCAGTCACACTACACAATTACTCGAGCGTGCTCTATTAACCAGCCTCCTGCGATGCCTGGCCAATCCTGATGATATTGCGCTGTCCTATCATCATACGGACGGCTCGTAATCCAAGATTGTTGCACGCCTATGTGCTATCCCTGCTGCACCGGGTCCGCCCATAGTAGCTTGTTGGAGCGGTGTGTAAACATGGTACGCTACGCTACAGCTGGCTACTTGAGACACCCGGCGATGTAGCTAGCTATAGATGTAGCGTGGCGTAGCGCACCTTGTCGCGGCGTGTAAAGAGGGTGCGTTGACCGTTTGTAGCCGTTTGAGCGTGCTCGTGCACGCGAAGTAGCGCGATGTATCCAGCCTGCCGTCGCGGCGTGTAAAGGTACCATTAGCGATGACAAGTTCGCCACATCCTTCACTAGGTGGAATCCTTGGAACACTGTACTTCCAGCTGTTCTCATACCACGTGTGCACATCTGGGAGGCGGATTTCCTAATCCACCAAGGGATGGACTCCGGGGACTGCCCCTTTATCTAGAAGTCCTCCGTCGAAACGCCAACGCCAGGAATCCACAGATATGGACCTGACGGAGTCACGCCTCAATGCCACGGTCCCGGCCTTCCTGGTCTGGTATCAGGATCCACAGTCAGTGGCACAGACGCACTAGTCCAAGCCTGGACCGGTATCCGTCTCTCCTATATTCTTCCTCCACTAACGGATAGTCTGGAATATCAAACGAGAATGTCGCGGGATCGTCTTCGTGGTCTCAGACTGACCCACACGCGCTTGGTGCGTAGACTCGTCCACTTTATAGCAGCAGTACTAGGACGTCTCACAGACAGTCCAGACCTGCTCGATCACGGCCAGTTCTCTCTCAGAATTCCTCACATCCGAGGTTAATGGCGTAGCCTTTGAGACCTAGAATTTAACCCAAGAGGTTTTTTTCCCAGGATATTGTAACGACCGTAGTCACACAGAGGATACCAGCCTTATCAGCGATATCCCATCACACATGTGTAATCGTTTTTTTTTTTGTTTTTTTTGCTTGGGGCACCTCTAGAGGTAATTTCCCTTGGCCCTACTTCATGCTAGGGACTCTCCGTTTCTTCCACTCAGACCTAGACTCAGGTCTGTCCTTAGGGTCTCTTACACAGCAGGTTTTTTTTCAGCTGTTTTTTCACCCTCTTACAAACATGTCTTGCCACCAGACGTCTATGAAATCCTTCCTTCGGAGGGTATGCTATTTAGGGTCTCCATACCACAAGACTACACCCGTGGGGACCTGAACTTGGTCCTCACGGCACTACAAGAACCACCTCTTCAGCCTCGATGGGATGTTACCTTAAGCATCCTCATCCAAATAGTAGTATGGCTCGGTGGCATTTATTTGTCTCTGCAGAAGTATCGGTACTTGCAGCGGTCTCATGTAATTAATTTTTTTCTAGTCTTCCATCTGGACAAGATTAGCAAATAGAAAAACAAGCGGTGTCAGAGGATTGGAGCGCTAAAGAAACCACGGGTTGGTGATTAGATTACCGATAATTTATTGCACGAACAGCAGGGTCCAGTATGCCACAACGCGTTTCGACGCACAGATGCGTCTTTCTCAAGTGGATCCACTTGAGAAAGACGCATCTGTGCGTCGAAACGCGTTGTGGCATACTGGACCCCTGCTGTTCGTGCAATAAATTATCGGTAATCTAATCACCAACCCGTGGTTTCTTTAGCGCTCCAATCCTCTGACACCGCTTGTTTTTCTATTTGCTAATCCCCTTCTCCCTTTTTGGGAGTGCGGTGTGTGAGCTGCTCTAAGATCCACAGTACCTGGCAGTACATCATAAAGACCCACCCTTGAATGATCAACTGATACACAGTGTGGAGCTGGGACGGAAGCCAGTGCAGCGAGTCTGCCTCTTCGGGTGAAGGAGCCCACCTCCATCTCCAGAGGAACTAAGGAGCCGACCACCAGGCCCGGAGTATCTGAGGAGGAGGGATTATTGGCCCTTGTCACTACAGTGATCCACATTAAGCCATCAGTCTGGTTGTGCGGGGTGTTGCACAACCAGTAAAGGTTAGTACAAACATAGTAAAACCGTGTATTAAGTTCCTCCAGTTGCAGTGTGGCGCAATATCTGTTTTTTCTTTTAATCTGGACAAGATTGTCCTATGGCTGGTTCCATTCTTCTTCTACGGTAGGTTTACTCCTTCCACCTACATGAAGAAATCTCTCTGCCATCGCCGCGCCCGACTCCAGTCCGTCCGGTCGCGGAGGACCTACGTATGCGGGACCTTGTCAGGGACCTACACGTCTAGGTATCCAGGACGGTGCCCTTCTAAGAGGTCTTATTCTCCTTTATCCTTCTTCCAATGGGCAGACATAAAGACACGTCAGCCTCTAAAGCTCACCTAACCAGGTGGATTCCTCTAATCATCCAAGACTCTTATACTTTCGAAAACTCATTCCTTCGGGAAGGTCACGGCACATTCTACTGCGGCCGTGGAAGCCTCCTGGACAGTTCGGTGAGAAGTATCGGCGCAACCAGTGTATAGGCAGCCAAAAGGTCAGCCTACACCCATACCCAAGCCAATATAGTGCTTGCACTCAGCCCTCGACAAACGCAGGTCCGGGTATCCATGCCCTCCAGGCGGCAGCAGCCCGCCTGTCGGTGCATAGTTCTTCACTGACCATGCTCAGTGTCACTAGTTCCATTGTTCTTTCCCCACCCAGGGACTGCTTTGGGACGTCCCACGGTCTGTGTCCCCCAATGAGGCGAAGGAGAAAAGGAGATTTTTGTGTACTCACCGTAAAATCCTTTTCTCTTAGCCTCTAATTGGGGGACACAGCACCCACCCTATTGCCCTTGTGGGCCTTTTCTACAGTTCTCACATAGCTTCTCAGCTGTTACATGGTTAACATGTTTACACGTTAGCCTATTATCTCTCTGTTAACTGTTGTCTGTTTAAACTTGTACCTGTTTAGCTCCAGGCCTTGTAGTACTGTGAGCCTGTTTAGTTACAGGCCTTGTTATACGATTATGCTTCGTTAACTCTTCACTGTTTTCCACATGCGCCTGCTTAGTTTCAGGCCTTGTGGTACTAGTATTACTCTGCTAACTCTTAACTGTTTACACACGTGCCTGTTTGGTTTCAGGCCTTGTTACACTGATTATTACCATGTTAACTATATTTGTTTACACAGGTTTCCTGTGTCTCTGTTATTATCTGTTAACTCTCCTACTGCTTTAGCAAAACTGGAGAAGCACTTCCTGTTCCAGGGGTGTAATACTGCAGAGGAGGAGCCACTGTAACTCTTTTGCAGATTCTGCATAGTGTCGCCTCCTAGTGGACAGCAGCATAACACCTGTCTGTGTCCCCCAATTAGAGGCTAAGAGAAAAGGATTTTACAGTGAGTACACAAAAATCTCCTTTTTTCCTTCCACATAGACGTACAAGGGCTTGTTTTTTGCGGGATGAGTTGTACTATTGAATGACATTATTCATTCTACCACAAAATGTACTGGAGAATGAGAAAAACATTCCAAGTGCTTTGAAATTGCAAAAAAAAATTGCAATTTCACAATTTTGTTTTCATTTTTTATTTATTATGTGAACTATATGGTAAAAGTGACTTCATAAGTTGATTATCTAGGTCAGAATAAGAACATACTGAACATTTTTTTATTTCAATCATAAAAAAAAAACCAGAGACTTGTAAAAAAATAAATAAATAAATAAATAAATAAAAATAAAAATTTGCTTTATTCGCCATTTTCCGAGACCCATGATGTTTTAACTTTTGAAGATACAGGGCTATGTGAGGGCTTACTTTATGTGCCCTGAGCTGACATTTTTACTGATACCATTTTGAGTCCGATACAACATTTTGATCGCCTTTTATTGCATTGTATTGTAACAACGTGTTGGCCCAACAACATAATTCTGTCATTTTTATTTTTTTCCCGTTACGCCATTTACTAGTTGAATTAATTTACTTCATATATTGATAGCTTAGATTCTTACGAACGCAGCGATACCAAATATGTGTGTTTTTTTTTTTTTTTTTTTTTCTTTACTGTTTTATTGCTATTTTCAGTTCAGCTCCTTTGGGGGCCCCTAAGAGAGTGGGGGCCCTGGGCAACTGCCCAGTCTGCCCCTTCCTAGTGCCGGCCCTGTATATAGCATATGCAGAGCTTGCCAGGATTACAGAAATTATGTTCATTAAATTTCTCATTTTTTGGTTTTAGCAAATGCAGAATTTAAGCTCCAAATTGGTTTCGGTAGAAGGGAGTACTCCCCAACAAGGTGCATTGTTCGGAGCTGCAGGAGGCGGTGGCTTAGGTTTCCAAAGTTATTCAAGCGCCCAGCGTCCATCTTCATTCTCATTTGCGAGTTCTCTACAGGCTGAGGAGCAGCCAGTACCGGTGAGTATATATCTGTGTCCACATTACTTCATAGTACTTGTAAGGAAATATGCTTGGTGTTTAAAGAGGACCAACCAACAGGTATTAGGGCTATAAAGTGAAGTCAGTGCATTACAGGCACTGGGGTACTGAGTGCAATCATACCTTTACTTCAATGATTACATGTATGAATGTAAAGATAAATGATATAGAAGTCATTAGAAAGTGTGCAGTAGGGGGACGGAGTGTGCAGCAGGGGGATGGAGTGTGCAGCAGGGGGACGGAGTGTGTGCAGCAAGGGGAGGAATGTGTGCAGCAAGGGGAGGGAATGTGTGCAGCAAGGGGAGGGAATGTGTGCAGCAAGGGAGGGAATGTGTGCAGCAGGGGGAGGGAATGTGTGCAGCAGGGGGACGGAATGTGTGCAGCAAGGGGAGGAATGTGTGCAGCAGGGGGAGGAATGTGTGCAGCAGGGGGACGGAATGTGTGCAGCAGGGGGACGGAGTGTGCAGCAGGGGGACAGAGTGTGCAGCAGGGGGACGGAATGTGTGCAGCAGGGGGACGGAGTGTGCAGCAGGGGGACAGAGTGTGCAGCAGGGGGACAGAGTGTGCAGCAGGGGACAGAGTGTGCAGCAGGGGACGGAGTGTGCAGCAGGGGGACGGAGTGTGCAGCAGGGGGACGGAGTGTGCAGCAGGGTGAGGGAATATGTGCAGCAGGGGGACACAGAGTGTGCAGCAGGGGGACAGAGTGTGCAGCAGGGGACAGAGTGTGCAGCAGGGGGACAGAGTGTGCAGCAGGGGGACGGAGTGTGCAGCAGGGGGACGGAGTGTGCAGCAGGGGGACGGAGTGTGCAGCAGGGTGAGGGAATATGTGCAGCAGGGGGACACAGAGTGTGCAGCAGGGGGACAGCAGGGGGACAGAGTGTGCAGCAGGGGAACGGAGTGTGCAGCAAGGGGACGGAGTGTGTGCAGCAGGGGGACGGAGTGTGTGCAGCAGGGGGACGGAGTGTGCAGCAAGGGGAGGAATGTGTGCAGCAGGGGGACAGAGTGTGCAGCAGGGGGACAGAGTGTGCAGCAGGGGGACAGAGTGTGCAGCAGGGGGACGGAGTGTGCAGCAGGGGACGGAGTGTGCAGCAGGGGACGGAGTGTGCAGCAGGGTGAGGGAATATGTGCAGCAGGGGGACACAGAGTGTGCAGCAGGGGACAGCAGGGGACAGAGTGTGCAGCAGGGGAACGGAGTGTGCAGCAAGGGGACGGAGTGTGTGCAGCAGGGGGACGGAGTGTGTGCAGCAGGGGGACGGAGTGTGCAGCAAGGGGAGGGAATGTGTGCAGCAGGGGGATGGAGTGTGTGCAGCAGGGGGACAGAGTGTGCAGCAGGGAGACAGCAGGGGACAGAGTGTGCAGCAAGGGGGACGGAGTGTGCAGCAGGGGGACGGAGTGTGCAGCAGGGGGACGGAGTGTGCAGCAAGGGGAGGGAATGTGTGCAGCAAGGGGAGGGAATGTGTGCAGCAAGGGGACGGAGTGTGTGCAGCAGGGGGACAGCAGGGGGACAGAGTGTGCAGCAGGGGGACGGAATGTGTGCAGCAAAGGGAGGGAATGTATGCAGCAGGGGGACGGAGTGTGTGCAGCAGGGGGACGGAGTGTGTGCAGCAGGAGGACGGAGTATGTGCAGCAGGAGGACGGAGTGTACAGCAAGGGGAGAGAATGTGTGCAGAAAGGGGAGGGGCTGGCTTTCTTTGTATTACTGCCCTGTTTTCTCTAAGGCAAACCCTCCCCCCTCCATCTCTCTGCTTTGACTGTTTCTCCAAATGTTTTTATTAGGGGACATTTTTAATGTAGGGAAGGAACATAAATGAAGAAAGGAAAACACACAATGAAATATACAGAACAATAAATAGGGAAAAATGACAGTGATAAAATCAGCATAATTATCTTCAGGTACGTCAGATTAATGTACCATTTAGATTAGACATATTATCAGTTATACACATAATCATGTAATACAGAAGAAAAAAGAGTTGGTAAACAAAGCTTTATTATAAACAGTATAAACTCACTATTAAGAGTAATCATTTGTCTATTTCTATATCAAACAGAAATTAACTAAAGCAGTAGAGTATTAATGTCAATTAGCCTCTGTTCAAAAGATTAGGCGAATATACTATAATCCATGTTTCCCACTTATCCACATATTTATTAAAATTATTATTCCTGAGAGCTAAATTATGCTCAAAAATACTATGTTGGGATATTCTTTCTATGAAGGCCGGCTTCACACCATGGTTTGGAGTTGTCTGGTTGTGTCCGGTGTTTTGCAGGATGCACCGGACACAACCTGACAGCCCCGGACGAGCAGAACCAGAAGGCAAATATGCCTCCGATCAGGTTTTGTGCAGGAATCTTTTCTGCTCTGTCCAGTGCTGAAATTTCATCAGTGCAGGTGCAGGGGAGCTGCCTGTGGTGCTGAAATTTCAGCCGTGGAGCTCTCCAGGTTCTGAACTTCAGCGGCGGCTGTGAAATGCTGCGCTGTCCAGGTGCTGAATAGCAGCAGTGTTGTACGTAACTGCTGTCCATGATGCTGAAGTTTTCTCACCTGGATTTCTCAGCATGCTGAGAAATCCAGGTGAGAAAACTTCAGCAACATGGACAGCAGTTACAGTACAACACCGCTGCTGTCACAGCGGTGTCACAGCAGCGCTTCAAATTGCCATGTTGCCAGCAGAGCAGCAAAGCAGCTTTCACCGCTGCTGTGACAGCAGTTACCATACAACACCGCTGCTGTTCAGCACCATGGACAGCAGTTACAGTATAACATCGCTGCTGTTCAGCACCATGGACAGCAGTTACAGTACAACACCGCTGTTGTCACAGCAGTGGTCAAAACCGCTTCACTGCTCTGCCTGCAACCTGGCAATTTGAAACGCTGTTGTGACACCGCTGTTGTGACAGCAGCGGGGAAGCCGATCTAACACCCTATACATGTATATAGTCATATGTCATTACTGTATAGTGTGCGTTTCAGCAACATGGCTAAAACCATACTACTGAACTGCAACAGTGCACACCACAGTCGCACCACACTCACAGGACAATACGCCCAGCACTCGCATGACTATCATGCATGAAAAATGCTCCGAGGAGTTGTCCTGGATGTCTGCCTGGCTTTAGTGTCTGTGTATGTGTTTGTCTGTCTGCGTATCTCTGTGTGTGTATGAGATTGATACTTACAATTTTGTATGTAAATGAAGCATCCAGTCTCCAGTCTCCAGGCTTAGTCTCCCCTCCTCACTGCTGTTAGCAGGCATTTATTTAAATCATTAAAAAAAATAATATTGTGCTTTCCTGTCGTTTGATCGCCAGCCAGCTGGGGTAGCAGCCCTTAGCTGTCCGCTTTATCTCCGTAGAGAATTGAAAATTCTGTGGCGCGCTCAGTATACTATGGCCACGCTCAGTATATAGCGAGCAGTGACTGTAACCTGTCCCTGCACTGCCCCATTGACGGGATGTGAGCGACTTCGGGAATATATAACTTCATTTTCTCCCAGTAAATTGGCTACACAGCATTAAGTGCTATTTACCTGAATATTAACCCTAATTATGCAAGCAAATGGCAATTCTGGATGTAAAAAGTACCCTTTTAAATCCTTTTGTCTAAACTCCATTAACATTTATATACATAATGTATCTGCAATAAAATAATTATAAATCACAGTTCTAATTCTGTCTTATATAGCATATGCGGAGCTTGCCAGGATTACAGAAATTATGTGCATTAAAATTTTTCATTTTTTTGTTTTAGCAAATACAGAATTTAAGCTCCAACTTGTTTTCGGTAGAAGGGAGTACTCCCCAACAAGGTGCATTGTTCGGAGCTGCAGGCGTGGTGGCTTAGGTTTCCAAAGTTATAGAAGCGCCAAGCGTCCATCTTCATTCTCATTTGCGAGTTCTCTACAGGCTGAAGAGCAGCCAGTACCGGTGAGTATATATCTGTGTTCACATTACTTCATAGTACTTGTAGGGAAATATGCCTGGTGTTTAAACAGCAGGTATTAGGGCTAAAAAGTAAAGCCAGTTGATTACAGGCACTGGGGTACTGAGTGCAATCATACCTTTACTTCAATGATCACATGTATGAATGTAAAGATAAATCATATAGAAGTCCTTAGAAAGTGTGCAGCAGGGGGACGGAGTGTGTGCAGCAGGGACGGAGTGTGTGCAGCAGGGGGATGCAGGGGAGAGTGTGTGCAGCAGGGGGACGGAGTGTGTGCAGCAGGGGGACGGAGTGTGTGGCAGCAGGGGACTGAGTGTGCAGCGGGGGGACGGAGTGTGTGCAGCGGGGGGACGGAGTGTGTGCAGCGAGGGGACGGAGTGTGTGCAGCAGGGGACGGAGTGTGTGAGCAGGGGGACAGAGTGTGCAGCAAGGGGAGGGGCTGGGTTTCTTTGTATTACTGCCCTGTTTTCTCTAAGGCAAACCCTCCCCCTCCATCTCTCTGCTTTGACTGTTTCTCCAAATATTTTTGTATTTTGTTCAAAAGATTAGGCGAATAAACTATAATCCATGTTTCCCACTTATCCACATATTTATTAAAATTATTATTCCTGAGGGCTAAATTATGCTCAAAAATACTATGTTGGGATATTCTTTCTATTAAGGCCGGCTTCACACTATGGTTTGGAGCTGTCAGGTTGTGTCCAGTGTTTTGCAGGAATCTTTTCTTATCTGTCCAGTGCTGAAATTTCATCAGTGCGGGTGCAGGAGAGCTGCCCGTGGTGCTGAAATTTCAGCCGTGGAGATCTCTAGGTTCTGAACTTCAGCGGCAGCTGTGAAATGCTGCGCTGTCCAGGTGCTGAACGAGCGCAGCTGCATTTTACGGCCGCCGCTCTGTCGGGACCAGACGTCCGCGAACCGGTACGATTTTTTACCGGATCCGGCGCTCATAGGCTCCCATGTTATGGGCGAAGGATCGCCTCGGATCCAGGAAGATCCGGTTTTCTTCGTTTTTTGCACCGGACACAAAAAATGCTGGAAGCTTCCATTTTGTGTCCAGTGCAAAAACCGAACACAACCGGATCCTCCCGGAAAACCACAAAACCGGATGGCAAATAAAAGCCATCCGGCCCCATAAGGATATATGGAGGCCAAAATCACACCGGACAGACCCAGACCTGAAAAACCGTGGTATGAAGCCAGCCTAAGTCCAGAATCGTGGGCGGTTCAGGTTTTTTCCATCTCGAAGCTATTAAGATTTTAGAGATGAGTAAAACATGAGCAATAATATATCTCAGATTCCTAGGAAAGTCATCTATTCCTATAGAAAGAAGTGCCAGTTGGGGAGTTATAGAAATTCTTAATCCTGTAATTTTAAAGATAAGATATTTTATTTCTAACCAGAATTTAGTGAGTTTAGGGCATTTCCAAAAAATGGTGTATAGAGTCCCTGTTTGTTGACAATCTCTCCAGCAACTGGATGGTAGGAGATTGACAAGGTTTAACTTAGCTGGGGTCCAATACCACCTCGATATTAATTTATAGAAAGATTCTTGAATAGTGGCACAGGCGGTATGTGAATAAGAGGTAGCAAGGGTTTTGGCCATTTTCTTGAGATCAATTCTGATTTGACTGTGATCTCACAAGCAGTAGAAGCCCCCCTCCAGTCCTGATCTGTCTCCTCTCACAGACCAGGATAGATCCCTGCTATTGTCAGCACAGATCACAGGATGGGGATCTGTCTATGGAGCATTCTGGGAGTGGTAGTGTCTGGATGTGCAGACTGTGTGATGGAGCATGCTGGAGGTTGTAGTGTCTCTGGATCTGCACCTCCCAGCATGCTACATAGACAGATCCCTATGTGATCTGGCATGTGTGATCTGTGCTGACAATAGCAAGGATCTATCCAGATCTGTGAGAGGAGACAAATCAGGATGCAGAGACTGGAGGGGATGGGGGCTTCTCCTAAGTAGTGGGACCACAGTCAAGCGGAGAGATGGAGGGAGTGAGGAGGGTTTCGCTTAGAGAAGAGAGGGCAGTAATACAAAGAAACCCAGCCCCTCTTATACCATGTTTCCCTGAAAATAGAGGGCCCCCCGAAAATAAGACATACTAGGGGGAATTAGTGTGCCTGCAAATATAAGGCACTCACCAAAAATCAGGTGTACCTTTATTTCTTTTAAAGAACGGCATGCCACCAATCAGAAGACTGGGGCATGCAGCTGTGACCGGGGCATGCAGCTGTGACTCCTCCAGCCCTCCCCCACTGTCCTGGTGCAGCAAGTGCCCAGCGCTGTCCCGGGTGCCTCAGATGCCCAGTGTTCAGTTCTGTCCCGGGTGCGCAGATGCCCAGTGCTCAGCGCTGTCCCGGGTGCCACAGATGCCCGGTGCCAGGCCTATCCCACGTGCCGCAGATGCCCGGTGCTCACCGCTGTCCCGAGTGCCGCGGATGAATACAGTCCGTCACTGCTGTATTCTTTCTACCCCCTGCTGCTGTCCCAGCCAATCACAAGCCAGGAGCTTCCTGGCAGCCAATCACTGGCCAGTCGGCACATGACATCAGCTTCTGGCCTGTGATTGGCTGCTTGGGCAGCTCCTGGCCTATGATTGGCTGGGACAGCGGCAACGTATACTTACCGTATTTGAGGCAGGGAGATGAGAGTGGTGCCATTGTATATGCATCGGCGGCACCTGGACATCTGCAGGCAGCTGAGAGTGGCACCAAAATGCAGCGACGGACTGGTGTGAACGATGTCCCTGTGTGTGTTCCAGAGTGTGTGTTGTATGTGTCCCTGTGTGTGTGTCCCTGTGTATTTCCCTCAGTGTGTGTGTATGTGTCACTGTGTGTATTAGGGCTGCAAGTGGATGATGGGGATACTGTATTGCAGGGTGATGGGCATACTGTGTTGGGCTGCAATGAGATGATAGGGATACCTTATTGCGGGATGATGGGGATATCGTATTGCGGGATGATGTGGATATCCTGTTGGGGGCTGCAATAAACGTTCCTTTTTTTTTTTGTTCAACAATACATATGAATTCTTCTTCATGGACAAATAAGACACCCCCTGAAAATAAGACATGGCGCATCTTTGGGAGCAAACATTAATATAAGACGGTGTCTTATTTTCAGGATAACAGGGTACTAATGTGCTGCACATTCCCTCCCCTTGCTGCACAGATTTTAAGGACTGTAATATCTTTTATCTTTACATTCATAGATGTAATCAATGAAGTAAAGGTATGATTGCACTCAGCATCCCAGTGCCTATAGACCTAAATCCTGCTGGTTGGTTCTCTTTAACTCCAGGGCCTGTCTCTGTTTAGTTAAACACGCAAATGTATCTTTGATAGGTTCCCATTATTTAAAATAAAAATGTATACTGCACACTGTGCAAATTCTTTACCGGTGTATTTAAAGGAAATCTGTCAGGCTAAAAATCCATATGTAACTACTATCATATTCTAATTCCTTTCTCTAAGCTCTCTCTATTCATGTATTTCTATTATCGATGCTTCCCTCCTATCCTGTGTAAACTTCAAAACAAAAGATTAATTACCTCTGTCAATCACAGTGAGCTCTGCGGCCCACTCCCCAAAAAATGAATATTCATGCATCATTACACAGCCCTGTGATCTGTCTGTTGTGTGACTCATTCACTGCAAACAGAGAAGAAAGGGGTGAGGAGGAGTGATCTTTGCTGTAGCTTTGAGCTCTTCATGTCATTATGTGTATCTGAGAAATGTGCAGTGTGTGCAGTCTGAGATATTTCTATGTGATTATAAGAAAATTTGATCATTGGCTCAGCAGATACACACATTACTTGTCTGCAGGAAAACCAACCTTTATATAACAGAAATCTTACAGATAGCACAGTGCAGGACAAAACCCAAGCTTGGATGGGGGTCACGCTTAGGAGGACAGGGAATCAGGTAACTGGATGATGTAATAGGCGAAGGGATCCAGGGAGAGCTAAACTGACTCTTACACTGGAGGTCCCTGGCTCACCCTGCTCTCAGAGGTACCTCTGAAGGTGAGGAGGTCGGAGTCTCCACCCTATTTTCCAGAGCTCCAGAATAGCCCTAGGCTGAGGGCCCCTACCTCCACCCATGGATCCGGAATCACAGCTACTCCCAAGGCAAAGACTTCATCCCAGCAGCAAGCATCTGCACAGCACAGTGACCAAGAGTAAACTAACTATCAGCCGTGTCTGACAGTTGATGGGGAAAGCTATTTAAAGCCACGGGGAAGGGGATTCCAGGTGAGTCACACCCAAGACTCCATCAACCCCTCAACCAGCAGCTGAACATAATAGTGAGTACAGCTCTGGAGTATAATAAAAGAGGTAAGTCAGGACCAAGACCTTCACAACTGTACCTCATACAACTCATGAAGAAATGCAAACACAACACACACAGCAGCATTCAGCAAGGTTAGCGCAATCTAAACGCGTGACAGTACCCTCTCTTTTAAGAGAGGCCTCTGGACTCGACAACAGACACCTCTGAAGGAAAACCACATCTCCTGAGTGATGAGACATGTAAGACATTACAGGTTGCAAAAAGGTCAAGTCATGTATAGCACAGTGTTGCAAATGGCAGATATCCAAAATGGTCGAACAACCCTGGAATAGGAGCTCCAGCAGTCCATCTCCACCTGATGTGTTTGGACAACACCCACACATACTAATGTACACTCAGGTCTGGACCTGTACGTTTATTTCCACACATGCGGGCACAGTCAGAGGGTACAGTCTTAGGTAGGCAATTAACCAAGGAGTCTTCTGGACCCCAGATTCCCTCCCTTTGGATGCACAGTAGAAACAACCACCCTTTCCCTGCCCCTCTTACGAACACAACGCCCAGAGGCACCATGAGTAAGGAGCGTGGTGTGCACTCCACACCCCACCCCCTGGTAAACTCCTAGCCTCCTTGAGCGAAGAAGTTGGTGTAGACATCACCAGCATGACAGAGACGGAAGTACTCTGGCAATTACCCTCACAGGCAGTACCCCAGCGAACCACCTCCCGTGTCCGCCAGTCAATTACCTGGTTGTGTTTCTTCAGCCCAAGAAAGGCCCAAGACAATGGGGGTTGGTAAATTCTCCAAAATGTAACAAGAGAGGAACTCATGGTGATAAGTTCCTATGCTCAAATTCACATTATGCACAACTTGGGATAATACCTTCTGGCGCTACAGACGAAACCATGAGTCTGTGCAAAGCGAGAATCCATAAGAACGACTCCTGCTCCACTATCAACTAGCACCGGTACAGTCTCAGCTTTTCCATCTACCAACACTTTGGCAGACAGTGTCAACGGAGACTTAAGGTACTGTCAAACGCCGCAATCTCGCCTGGCGATCTGAAAGGCGATATGTCACCCCGGCGAAATCGCCGTGAAATTGCCTCACGGTGGCGGTGTGTGATTAGGCAATTTTGCAACGATAAATCGCCCATCGCCCCTTGCCTGAGTGCTGAACAGTGCTCAGCAATCAGGCAATATTGCCAAGGAATGTTTTCATGTTTTGGCGTGTGACAGGGTGATAGTGATGGAAAGAGCGATTTCTGTGATTACCCGTAGGCGTGCCTTAGCGTGCTGTAGTCTACGCCCCGTCTGAGATGATTGGTGTGGGCTACTGTGTTCCCATGGCTGTCCAATGAGCGTGTATCGGGCGCGGTGTAAACCACGTGTGCATGCCTATCTCCTCGCCGTGTTGAACATGTACACCCACATTGCCTTTGAGATTGCGGCGTGTGAAGCGCGATGGAATGAGGCAAGATTGCTTCTGCTGTAGGTGAGGCGATTTCCGGAGCAACACATCGCCTTAGCTTCAGTGCGAGATTGTGGTGTGTGAGAACACCATCGACAATCTGAGGCGGCCATTAAAAACTTGAGCATGCACGTCATTTCTCACCGAAATTTAGCCAGGTAAAATATCCATTGCACCTAGCAGCAGGCTGCCAGCTCCACTGGTAGGCAACACAAGTGTAAGAACGTCGGTGCTCAGTCCCCTGCAACCCAAGCATGGAGCGGCTGTAGCGCCTGCGTCCAGCCATGCTGACAAGGAGGAGACTGGTGGCATTCATGGACACAAGGTTACCAACAGAACGTCAGCCACATAGCCATTATTGTATTATGTCCTACTTCGGTGATTGCACGCATGTCATATCTCAACATATCGCCAGGCGAGATTGCGGCGTGTGACAGTACCTTTAGAAAAGAAGGAGATATAAAACCTCTGGTCGTCTCTTTCAGAACGACCTGAGGTACGCTGCGTCTGAGACTGTGTATGTGTCCCGGAGCGATGTAAACAAACTTTTATTTTTTAGTCAAGTGATTTTTTATTTGATAATTTGGAAGTCAGTCATAGAAATAACAGTACAATTAACTGAAATATGCATTGCATCTCATACATACCATTACAAGTATAAACTCCCTATTTATTTATTCTTTTTACCCCTTCCCCACCCCCTCCCTTTGCTCCCACCCCGTACAAACACATAATCTTTGACAAGACATGAAACATCGCACATTGAACTGAAGTACTTTTCCACAATCTACGTTCCCTTATGCACTAGCCAAACTAATGCAGTAAAGCATTAACCGTATAGGTCTGCAGAGGCTAGGCCCGGACAGTCCAGCCATCCACCCCACACGTTTTCAAATTGTGTCTGTTGACCACCTTTAGTGTAGACGTTCTGTTCCATACAAATAATAAAATTTATTCTATTGATAAATTCTCATTCGGTTGGCGGTTGGCGGTCTGGTGATAGTCAACCTCCCCCAGTCATCCGTCATTATATCATCCATACCTCCCAGCATACAGGTCAATGGTGTGCTCGGGACTGTCACCCCCATCACCCCCTGTATTATAGCAAGGATTTGCACCCAGAAGATCTGCAAGCAAGGGCATGCCCACATCATATGTAGTAATTCAGGATCCTTGTCAGAGCAAGCGCTGGCATCTCGTGTCCTCTTTCAATCCCGCTCTCATCATCCAGACAGGTGTCCTATAGACCCTATAAACTAGATTGATCTGTGACACCCTCCTGGCCTCACTCAGAGATATTTTGGGAATAAATTGTAATATATTTTCCCATAGAGAGTTAGAAATTGGACCCAAATCAGTCTCGCATTTCTCTCTACAGCTCTACAGTCATGGCCAAAAGTTTTGAGAATTTACACCAAAATGATATTTTCCCATGATCTGCTGCCCTCTGGTTTTTTTTGTGTTTGTCTGATGTTTATATCACATACAGAAATATAATTGCAATCATATTATGAGTACCAAAAGGTTATATTGACAGTTAGAATGAGTTAATGCAGCAAGTCAATATTTGCAGTGTTGCCCCTTCTTCTTCAGGACCTCTGCAATTCTCCCTGGCTGCTCTCAATCAACTTTTGGACCAAATCCTGACTGATAGCTGTCCATTCTTGCATAATCAATGCTTGTATTTTGGCAGAATTTGTTGGTTTTTGTTTGTCCACCCGTCTCTTGATGATTGACCACAAGTTCTCAATGGGATTAAGATCTGGGGAGTTTCCAGGCCATGGACCCAAAATCTCTGTTTTGTTCCCTGAGCCATTTAGTTATCACCTTTGCTTTATGGCAAGGTCCTCCATCATGCTGGAAAAGGCATTGTTGGGCGCCAAACTGCTCTTGGACGGTTGGGAGAAGTTGCTCTTGGAGGACATTCTGGTACCATTCTTTATTCATGGCTGTGTTTTTAGACAAGACTGTGAGTGAGCCGATTCCCTTGGCTGAGAAGCAACCCCACACATGAATGGTTTCAGGATGCTTTACAAGTTGGCATGAGACAAGACTGGTGGTAGCGCTCACCTCTTCTTCTCCGAATAAGCTGTTTTCCAGATGTCCCAAACAATCGAAAAGGGGATTCATCAGAGAAAATGACTTTACCCCAGTCCTCAGCAGTCCACTCCCTGTACCTTTCCCAGTCCTCAGCAGTCCACTCCCTGTACCTTTCCCAGTCTCAGCAGTCATCCCTGTACCTTTGAAGAATATCAGTCGGTCCTGTGTTTTTTCTGGAGAGAAGTGGCTTCTTTCTGCCCTCCTTGAAACCAGGCCTTGCTCAAAGAGTCTCCGCCTCACAGTGCGTGCAGAAGCACTCACACCAGCCTGCTGCCATTCCTGAGCAAGCTCGGTACTGCTGGTAGTCCGATCCCGCAGCTGAAACAGTTTTAAGATACGGTCTGCGCTTGCTGGTCTTTCTTGGGCGCCTTGGAGCCTTTTTGACAACAATGGAAGCTCTCTCCTTGAAGTTCTTGATGATGCGATAGATTGTTGACTGAGGTGCAATCTTTCTAGCTGCGATACTCTTCCCTGTTAGGCCATTTTTGTGCAGTGCAATGATGACTGCACATGTTTCTTTAGAGATAACCATGGTTAACTGAAGAGAAACAATGATACCAAGCACCAGCCTCCTTTTACAGTGTCCAGTGGTGTCATTCTTACTTAATCATGACTGATTGTTCGCCAGCCCTGTCCTCATCAACACCCACACCTGTGTTAATGGAACAATCACTAAAACGATGTTAGCTGCTCCTTTTAAGGCAGGACTGCAATGATGTTGAAATGTGTTTTGGGGGTTAAAGTTCCTTTTCTAGGCAAATATTGGCTTAGCAAGTAATTGCTGTTAAGCTGATCACTCTTTATGACATTCTGGAGTATATGCAAATTGCCATTAGAAAAACTGAAGCAGTAGACTTTGTTAAAATTAATATTTGTATATTCTCAAAACTTTTGGCCATGACTGTACACAGTAGACCTCTATACATTAATGTAAAGAACCCTCTGGTGCCCCTTCGTGTCCAATGACACTCAGCAAACTATCCGGTTAGCAAGACCATCTGTGACAGCCTAAGTTGTTGATTAAAGGCATGCCTCAGCTGCAGATACGGAAGAACATGGACTGATCCAAAGGAAATTCTCTCCTGAGTCCTTCAAAAGTCTTAAAAACGCCACCATCTAGTAGCTGAGACACAAACCAGATACCTATACGTCGCCACTGGCCAAACCCCTGCAACCAGTCTGGCGTCATGCCAAATCGATGTGTAACGTGTGTACTCAGTTATACCTCTCATTTTTTATATGCTGCCAGATTTTATCTAACATGGCAACCGTTGGGAACTGTCTGGGATTCACTCTGAATCTACCGGCTTCAAGACAAGCTAACAATGGTCCCCCACCTACCATAACTCCATTAGCCTCCCCGCCACTGTGGTCTGTCCAGGTACTCCCCAACCCACCATGTGTTGACACTGGGAGGCAACATAAAAAACCCATGGGTTTGGTAACCACTAAGCCACTCTCATCCTTTGCCCTCTATAGGTGTTCTAGCTTAATACGTGCCCGGCTACCCTTCCATATCAGTTCCCGGAAGAGAGAATTGATTCTATAAAATTTGTTTTGTGCCAGCCAGACCGGAGAGTTATGTAGTATCTACAGGAGTTGAGGCATGAGAATCATCTTGATCAGATTGACCGTACCAGCCACCGACAGAAATAGCTTCTTCCAGGCCCTGACTTTTGCTGAAAGCTACTGAGAAGAGGAGACAAGTTGAGCCGCTCATAGTCCTCTAACCTAGCGGAGACCAAGATGCCCAAATATTTAAATTCCACAACCACCCTCAGAGGGATCGCAGGCTCCAGCGCCAGGGGGCCGCCGCCTCAAAGGGGAGCACACCGATTTATCCCAATTAATGGATAATCCCGATATATTCCCAAATCTTTGAACAGTGCCCATGGCGGTTGATATGGACAAACTTTGATAAAATGATCAGCTTGTCCACAAAAAAAACAAGCTCTGCCCACTTGATGAACTGCAACTACAGGAGGTTTAACACGAGGGCCTACTGCCCCCAACTGCATAGGTTCATCGCATGGAGCCTCTCAACAGGGATAGCCACAGGGGACAAAGCTGGTCTCCGTCTCTCCCTCAGATGTCTGTCTAACCTGATGGCTAGGGACATCGCAGCCTCCAATGACTCAGGGGCGGCGTACTGAACCAGGGTGTTTTGCAATCTAGCTGACAAACCCAGGCAGAACAGACTCCTGAGGGCAGGGTCGTTCCATAGGATATCAGTCGCCTACCTTCGAAACTCCGAGCAGTACTCCTCCACTGATCATGACCACTGCTTGAGTTTATGGAGGTTTGACTCAGCAAGAGTCACTCTTTCTGGTTCACCATACAACTAAGCCAGAGCAGCAAAAAACCCATCCAATGACTGCAGTGATGGTGAGTCGGGAGGAGAGGTCCTGGGGATCTCCCTTAAGAAGGGAGATTATAATCCCCACCCACTGCTCCTTGCTCCCAGATGAATGGGGCCAAAGCCTGAAATAACATTTACAGGCCTCTTTGAAAACCAAGAATTTATCTCTTCCCCCAGAAAACCTGTCTGGAAGAGATATCTTGGGTTCTGGTATGGCGTGTGCGTGAGCCAAGCCAGATACCCCACAACCTGCTGCAGCTGCTGCACCACCTGCATTCACAGACCAGTGGCCTCAGCTGAGATGGTTTGCATTAGTAAGGCATCTGCAGAGGGTGTCAGAGACTTAATGACTTAGAAACAAAGGCTGGTTTTGGGGCCGCTGATAATGTCACGCTTAGGAGGGCAGGGAATCAGGTAACTAGATGATGTAATGGACAAAAGGATCCAGGGAGAGGTAAACTGACCCTTACACTGGGGTCCTGGCTGCCCTGATCATGGAGGTACCTCTGAAGGTGAGGAGGTCTGAGTCTCCACCCTATTTTCCTGAGCTCCTGAACAGCCCTAGGCTGAGGGCCGCTACCTCCACCCACGAATCCGGAATCACAGCTACTCCCAAGGCAAAGGACTTCAGCCCAGCAGCAAGCATCTGCACAGCACAATGACCAAGAGTAAACATATCAGCGGTGTCTTACAGAGGAGGGGAAAGCTATTTTATTTAAAGCCAAGGGGAAAGGATTACACCCAAGCCTCACATCAACCACTCAACCAGCAGCTGAACATAATAGTGAGTGCAGCTTACAAGAGGTAAGTCAGGACCAAGACCTTCACAACTGTACCTTATGCAGCTCATGAAGAAATGCAAACACATCACACACAGCAGCATTCAGCAAGGTTAGTGCAATCTAAGCATGTGACAAATGGGTGTGGATATTTAAATAACACTTATACAGCAGCCAGACTAATCGACATGGTAATATAATGGAGAGGACTAATGCAGGAGCTGCCTGCAGAGTCTGAAAATGCTGATAACATGGAAACTAAAAGTGTTCAATAATGATTTTACATGTTTTCAAAAGGTCTGCCCAGGCACTATTCAAGGGTAATATTAGTATTCATACTGAAAAATGACCTGACAGTGTCCCTTTAATGGTGCAGTAGAAATTACTATTTCATTCCATCAGAGAAAGACATACCATCAGTGCAGCTAGTTCAACTGAGAGAGCAATTGACTTTATTTGCTTTAGTCTTTGCTTGGCCCCAAATTTAGCCCCTCTAGTGTTTAACAGTGAACCACAAGCTACTGTCATACACACGTGGTCAAAATTGTTGGTAACCCTCATTTAATGACAGAAAAACCCACAATGGTCATAGAAATAACTTGAATCTGACAAAAGTATTAATCAATAAAAAATCTATGAAAATGAACAAATGAAAGTCAGACATTGCTTTTCAACCCTGCTTACACAGAATTAAAAAAAAAAAATTAAACTCATAAAATAGGCCTGGACAGAATGATGGTACCCCTGAATATAATGGGACAAAGGGACATATTAAATCAAGGTGTGTCCACTAATTAGCATCACAGGTGTCTACAATCTTGTAATCAGTCAGTGGGCCTGTATATAGGGCTACAATACTCATTGTGCTGTTTGGTGACATGGTGTGTTCCACACTCAACATGGACCTGAGGAAGTGAAGGAAAGAATTGTCTCAGTAGATTAGAAAGAAAATTATAGACAAGCATGTTAAAGGTAAAGGTTATAAGACCATCTCCAAGCAGCTTGATGTTTCTGTGACTACAGTTGCACATATTATTCAGAAATGTAAGATCTATGGAACTATAGCCAATCTCCCTGAATGTGACTGCAGGAGGAAAATTGATAACAAATCAAAGAGAGAGCTAATACGAATGGTAACAAGAAAGCCCAGAAAACTTTTAACCTTCCTAGCGGTATTCCCGAGCCTGACTCGGGGTTAACATTCACTGCCAGAAGCGGTAACCCCGAGTCAAGCTCGGGCTTCCCGCGGTCGTGGCAGATGCGGTGAAAAAACCGCATCTGCCGCACTTGCTGCATAGCCGCCGCACTTGCGGCGCGGTTGCGGTAATCGCCATAGTAAGTATAGGGGGACTTGTGGCAGGTGCGGCAAGTGCGGTTTTGCACTTGCGGCAGGTGCGGCCGCGAAAAAAAACTCCCTTGCCGCACCTGTTGCAAGTGCAAAACCGCACTTGCCGCACCTGCCGCAAGTCCCCCTATACTTACTATGGCGACTACCGCAACCGCACCGCAAGTGCGGCGGCTATGCGGCAAGTGCAGCAGATGCGGGGTTACCGCTTCTGGCAGTGAATGTTAACCCCGAGTCAGGCTCGGGAATACCGCTAGGAAGGCTAGAGTCTTCTTTGATCAGGTAATTACTAAGAATTGCAGGCCTACTGTACATAACACCAAATTTCCATGCCAAAAAATGGTACCGCTTTTAGCATAAAATTCCTGACAGAATCATACCACCAGGGAGGTTAAAAAGATTAAAGATGAACTTAAAGCTCAAGAAACATAAGTTTCAGGTCGCACCATCCGTCGTTGTTTAAGCCAAAGTGGACTTCATGGGAGACAACCAAGGAGCACAGCATTGTTATAAAATATCATAAAAAAGCCAGACTGGAATTTGCCAAACTACATATTGACAAACTACAAAGCTTCTGGAGAATGTTCTATGGACAGATAAAATGAAACTTTGTGGCAAGGTACATCAGCTCTATGTTCACAGATGGAAAAATGAAGCATATCAAGAAAAAGAAACACTTTCTCTACTGTCTACATTTTTTTTTTTAAAGAGGACCTGTCATCCCCTATGGATGTGAATCTAAGTCCAGCACTGAATGCAGCATGTCTGCTGAATTCAGGCAACAGGTCCCCCATGGCTCTGTGGGGCTGCTACCCCGATATATAGGCTTATACAAATTTACAGTAAAAATCCATTTAGGCGGCCCTTGTGCTGCAGCCTGAGTCTCTGTAATGCCCATGTCCTCGTGCCAGTCATGAAATCCTCGCTCTGCGCGTCCCTGTGCTGGTGATGCAAGGAGCAGAGCGAGGTATTGCTTATCACCGCCACAGGTGGCTGTCCGGCCTCCAGCTCTGATGTCAGAGCCTTTCCCCGCCCTCCTCCATGTTATGCTATGGAGGAGGGCAGGGAGAGCCTTTCCCCACCCTACTCCATGGTATGCTATAGGGGTAGCAGCCCCACAGAGCCATGGTGGACCCCTTGCCTGCATGCAGCAGACATGATGCATTCAGTGCTGCACTTAGATTCACATCTTCACATCCATGGGCGGGTGACAGGTCCAGTTTAAGTATCATTTTAAATTATTAGGAAACAATAATGGGCTTCCCTGTATTTTGCTTGCCAGCCAAGGTAATGCAGGCGGCTGTGGGTGGCAGCCCATAGCTGTCCACTTTATCTGTGCTGAGAATCCAAAACACCATGGAGCACTATGTCTTTTTTTTTTTAATTATTCATTTTTAAATGAATATGATGTCAGTTAATCTGTGAAGGGCCCAACATCCAATCACAGATTCTGTCACAGAATGGGTGTCTGTGATTGGCTGCTGGAGTAACCTAAAGTAGCCCATACATTCTACCATCTAGAATGTGTGAGCAGATGCCAGGTTACTCCAACAGCCAATCTCAGACGCTCATTCTGTGTGACAGCTTCTGTGGTTGGCTGTAGGGTCCCTCAAACATGTACGGTAGTAGTTTAAAAATAAATAATTTTAAAAAATGATGTAGCGCTCCAAGGTATTTTTGTTGCTCAGTGCAGATAAAGCGGACTGCTACTGCCTGCCACCCCCAGCTGCCTGACTTTATCTTGACTCGCAATCAAAATACAGGGAAGCCCATTAATTTTTTTCTTATGATAGATAAGTAAAAAAAAAATGTGCGGCCATATTTTGATCGCCAGCCAAGTAAAACAGCTGGGGGCTGGCATTCTCAGCATGGTAAGGCCCAAGCATTTTGGGCCCCCATGCTGAAAACTGCAGCCTCCACTGAAAATGGTGCATTCATTGTAATGCCATTTCCAGGCGCTTTACCCGACTCTTCCAGTGGCCGTGGTGGGGGGACACATGCTGGGTAATTATGGGATTAATAGCAGATTTGTATTCTCAACTGGTACTATGACTAAAGTTTATGGTGTCACACCAGATTAGACATGGCCACTATGAATTTCGAGTACACATTAAAAAATAACACAACACAGAGAAACATTTTTTTTTATTAGAAATTAAACAAAAACCACACTTTCAGGCTCCATCTTTATTGGAGAAAAAAATCCTCAGTCAGATGTAGTCCACAGGGAGAGCAATGTCAACTCTGCTTCATCGCTCTGTACAGACAGGCGTCTGTAAAAAATGACAAGCAGGCTGACACTGACTGTGAAAATCAAAGTTCAGTTGAGTTCATAGCTGAGCCATGAACTCGACTGACCCCTGACGTCACCGCTAATACTACCAACACCAGCCGAAAACCTCCGAGTGCTGAGCAGTGCAGTGAGTATCCCCGGGCGTTAATGAACGCCCTGGAAGCAGAAGTGGCTGGGAGACAGCGGGATGGCAGGACGCATCACAGGACCGGTAAGTATAATGCTAATGTTTATTAATAATGTGCTTTCTTTTACAGTCCCTGGACTCGAACTGTAACACGGGTTTCCCAGAGACACCCGTGTTTGGGATCTGTGCATGAAAACTAAGTGTTCGGAACAGACCCGGAATTTTACAGTTCTGGTTCGCCCATCACTACTTCTAACCCCTTGGCAACATGTAATATCCTACTATATAATTGGCTGATTCTGTCTGTCTGCAAACAAAAATCCAGCGTCGCTGAATGGTCGCGGCCGGCCGACGACCAATCAGCGACAGGCGCAGTCCAGCCGCAAATTGTCTTGGGATTTGAGCCATGCACACCACCGCTACCGCCGGGAGATCAGGGCACTAGCCGCGGGTCATCTCCCTGCTGCACGGAGGTCAGTGGCGATGCAGCCGGGAGATGACCGGCGCTAGCGATCTCGCTCAGTGCGACACACAGCAGCGACCAGGCCCCGCTGTGAGATCACTAATCCTATCACAGAGGTCAACGGCGACACAGTCGGGAGATGACCAACGTAAGCCGGTCATCTCCCGGCTGCTCGCAGCAGAATTACCCCGACCGCCACTACCGATCTCACTCAGTGTGACAATCTCACCAGCGACTACATACTGATGCTCCAGCGTCCCTACCAGGTCACATCATTTGTCGGGATCGCTGGAGCGTCGCCAAGCATGATGGTATCCTAACTGATCGCTGGTGAGGTGCCACACGTTCAGATATATTGAACGAAGCCGCGTCGCTAATTGGGTAAAATCCTATGTATTCATTGCATTATTTTTAAATCTTCATAAATAAACTACATATATATTCTAGAATACCCGATGCATTAGAATCAGGCACCATCTCTGTACATGAATAAACACATATACTCAGAGTGGTGGCTGTGTTACACAGATGACACGTGCATTCACCTCCCAAGTTAGAACATGCTCCGTTTATGGCAGTATAATTTCTTGGATGCCACATTTAATAGCGACTGTCTAATTCGAAACTGTAAGAAAGAGACCCTAGGTCACTACATTGTCCTCTTGTAGTGATATTACCAAGAGCTGATTAGCTATAATAGCAAACAGAGGACTAATGAAGGCCCCTTTATCTGCTATGCTAGTACTACTATTGAAGGCAACCTGTAACCATATTTTTTCACTTATAAATCCTGCCCATCACCTTTAAGATCATGTGAATTGGGGTTCTGCAACCCCTTCATATCTTCCCACATGCTCAGGAAAAATGTATTTATACTTGTCCTGCTGCGCATTTAAATTGCGTAGCATCAGAGAGACATCATCCACTTTCATGTAGTTAGAAGAGATAGGGTTGACATTTTAAAATAGAACAGTGTAAATAGTCCTGTAAATTGCTGCAGTCATTTTTGTGACTGCAGACTTGTGAATTCTCACATCACGCGCAAATGCAGTGCTGGCGTCGGGAGCGGGCAGTCAGGTGATTGCAAGTATGTAATAGGCCATATTGCAACTAGACTGTTTACAGCCTTTTATTGAGAGAGGCCGTGCCCATCTAGTCAGAACATGGCATATTACATACTTGAAGTCACATGACCGCCCGCTCCCAGTGCAGTGCCCGCGATGTGAAGATTCACAAGTCTGCAGTCATATAGAGTTACTGCAGATTTGTAGCTTAAGACCAAAAAACCCCTTCAATAGCTGCTGCTGTTGAAAAAGAATTGCATATGGACTGTAGACAGATGACAAGGGGGGAAAAAACATCACACTTTTCTGAATGAATATCTGATTTTTTACATGCTGGTGTGAACCTGCCCTAATATCGCCGTTTATCCCCAATCACTTCAACCCTTAATCTAATCCTTTTCTAATCCTGCACAACCTGTTTAATATTGTTACATACCATGCAATTATCATACAGACGCCAGTGTTAATATTCTTTTGTGTATCATTTGCTCCGTTTATCTAGATTCTTCACTGTTTATTTGTCCCCAGTTATCCCTAGGACCCCCAGGAATGTCTATGGTGGGATCGGAACAGTCTGCAGGTCCTTTTGAATCCAACTTTTTATCCATGTATGAAATTCAACCTGCTATGCACAAACGTGCTACACAACGCTTAGCCTCGTCTTATGTAAGTTTTGTGTTTACGTTCGTTAATGTATTCTTGTTATGTCTAATTCTTAAAGGGTACAGAAGGATTATTTTACCTACTAAGAGCACTATCACGTCTGTCATCCACTTCCGGCATCATGTTATGTCGATATCATGTGCCGTGGCGGTCAGATCATTGAGTATACAAACATGGCGTCCGCTGGTGGTACTGGCCCATTGGCAGTGCCACCAGCGGTACCACCGACACCCGAAACCAAATTTACCACCAACCCGAATTTACCAAATTGTTGCAATGAAACAAAGAGTGAAAAATGTAAGGGGGTCTGAATACTTTCTGTACTTTCTATAAGGCTACCTTCAGACTGTGCATTTTTTTTCTCTGTTTTGTGCTGCGTTTTTGTTTGTGCTGGAAAACTGGATCCGTTTTTTATCTGATTTTGACAGTTGTGTTTTTTTCCCCATTTTGAAAGGCTGCTATGGGAAAAACGCAACAGAAATTGACATGCACTGTTCCAAATTGCAGCTCTCTTAGGGTACCTTTACACGTCACAACTTTTGGTGGCAATCGGAGGCAATCTAACGTGGGCGTGCACATTTTTCTAGGTTGCCTCCGTTCACCGAAGGCGCTTTTACACGCTGCAATTTCGCCCTCAACCTGAGGCGATGTGTCTCCCCGGAAGTTGCCACACCATCAGCGGAAACATCCGGTAGACTCCCATCGCCGCTTCACACGCCGCAATCACCAAAGGAATGTGGGCGTATATGGTTAGCGCCGCAAGAACATAGGCGTGACAGATTGGTGTATTCCGCGTCCCAAACACACTGATTAGACAGCGCAATAGCGTTAGGATTGGCCAGCCTGCGCAGGAAGGCTGGCTAATACATGACGCCATTGCCATTGTGTGTTGGTGAATAGTCAGCTGTTCAAATATGGCGCGGTGTCAAGTGACAGCCAATGGAGACACAGTAGCCGCCACCAATCACCGCTGAAGGGGCGCGGTCTCCAGCACGCTGTGGCACGCCTCTGGGAAATCAATAGGCGACGCTGATTCCATCACTATCGCCCCTTCACATGCCAAAAGCAGGGAATTTCCCCTTCATGGTTACCTCTGGTTTTAGAGCAGTGCAGTGAAATCGGAACCAGGCACAACCTTTTTGATCGCCGCCAGATTCCCCAAATACACGCCGCAATTTCGAGGCAATTTCACGGCGATGGTGACGCGACTACTGCTTGCCTGTCAGATTTCTCACCGCGGTTGCGGCGTGTAAAGGTAGCCTTAAAGTGAGAAAACATCAGTTTAGAAGAGCACAGTCTGAATTGCAAAAATGAAAACCCATAGACTTTGCTGGGGTGTCATTTGAGTGATCTGTTTTCTGCAGTGCATTGCAAAAAAAAGGATAAAAAAACGCACAGTGTGAATGTAGCCTAAGCTGTGAGATACCTTCTCCACCATTCAGCTTGTCCCTCTCAGTCCCCTGCTTCACGGAGGAGCATCAGTCCACACACACAGATCAAAGCAGCACAAGAGGGGAACGTGGTTAGGAAAGTAGCATTTCTCTTTCTTTGATCAGTCAGTTCTTCTAGGGACTATTATACTCCATGGTGGTGGGACCCAATATAAGAGCATTCATTCACTGCGTATGGGGAAATTGTGCTGGTGGTGCCTTTATGGGGGGGGGTCATACATTTTGTGGGGGTCTCATATTGTTTGGTTATATTTACTTCGGGGAGATCATACTGTTTTGGGGACACAGGTCATCATTCTGTGTGTTCAGGGGAATTCACTGTTGGGTGGGGGTATCATGCAACATGATGTGTTTTTGGAGGTATTATACTCTGTGGAGCCATGAAAGGGATATTGTAGTGGGAGAGAGCAATAAGTAGTTTCAAAAGGAGCAAAACTAGTGTGTATGTGCCACAATACGAGTCCCTCTCCCTGTTTTTAAATTTCTGAGGCCATTATCTGATTCCTGTGCACTGTGGCCCCACTTAGGACTTTTGCTCTGGGGCCCCATGATTTCTATGCACACCCCTGTTTGTCTCTGTGTAAATTAAAAAGTTATGATTCTTGCAAAAGAAGTGGCCGCAACGGGAAAGGGTTAAGGATCACACATCGCACTATAGCTACTAGTGCATCTCGATGAATTAGAATATTATCAAAAAAGTTATTTAGTTCAGTAATTCAATACATAAAGTGAAACACATACATTATATAGAGTCATTACACACAGAGTGGACCAATTCAAGTGTTCTGTTAATGTTGATGATTATGGCTTACAGCCAATGGAAACCCAAAGGTCATTATCTCAGAAAATTAAAGTAGGAAGGATGAAGGGTTAAAAACTGCGCTGCCGTATTCCACTAGACATCAAAGAGCGAATAGAATACTGATATTAGTTGACGGGTTACAGGACATCCTGAACCATGGCAATGTGGTATTGATTTTTTATGGTATTCTAATTCACTGAGATGCACTAGTACATGGCAAAGTCTTAAAAGACGTCATGAAGTATTTGGAGCCATTGGTGTGATTGAGGTGATTCAGTCTGCTCGTTCTTCATGTCACATTTCATGCCATAGCTGTGTGTTATTCCACTGCCATATTATCACCCAGTGGCAGTGGTTTCTCATGGCACTGGGGGGGGGCCAATGAGAGCTCCTGTGTCTGCCATACTGGTACTATTACTTATTATTAGCGTCCTAGGCCGAGTTTAATAAAAGAGCCGGCAGGACAATACACTGCAGTGCAGAACTGTAAATGCTAAAATAAAAGGTTGCGGATACAGTTTTCAAGAATAAAATGAAAACCCACAATATCTAAACTGTGAAATCATCACTACTCCCATTTGTGAAATTAAGAAATTAACTGTGTCCATAAAATCAAATATTACGCTATTAATTACACAAAAAAAGAAATAAAAGTGTCAGAATTGCATAATCACATTGCCTCTCATATCATAAAAACTCATGTATCCTAAAAGTAAATTGTCCAACAACTTGTCCAAGAATGTAAAGTTATGGACCCTGGAAATCATGGATGGAAAAATAGAAATGCCAGTGGCTCCAGACAGGGAGAATAATGTGCTCAGTTTTCTAAAATTACAGAAAAATATATAAAATTTCAATTTTTGTAATCATTCTCAGAAGCCAATGGCACCCAGTGCACAACCTGTGTTTGGATCTGGAGCAGCTACAGATTGCTCTGCTAGGATAAGACCAGCTATGAAGCAAGTTGTACCTGAGCCCTGGACACCTGCTCCAGCGTTACCTGCTCCAGTCTTTGGACAGGCCTTTTCAGTATGTATATCACTCCCATTTTATATAAACTATATACCGGTGGTACACATGTAAAACTATATCCCTCTGTATTGAGTACTACAGTCAACAATGCTGATGTATACAGTAAAAGTAAATACATTTGTGTTATTAGATGAGAACTAGATTCTTTGCTTTCAAACAAGGCCAAGATCACAGCTCCAGCCCGAGCCTGAGTCATTAATAACAAGGATCTATGACAGGGTTTCTCATCTCCATGTTCTCAGGATTTCCACTCATTGCACAAGTGATAGAATTATCACCTGTTAATACTAAATAAGGCTGGTTTCACACTACCGTTTTTAAGTATCCGTGTGAACCCGGCTGAAACTGGATGCACCCGCATCCGTTTTCGGCCCCATTGACTGTCAGTGGGGCCGTAGGCACTTGTGGGTGCATTCAGTTCTTTACGGTTCCCCTGGAACTGGGTGTCTGTTTTTTTCATCAAAAACGCATTTTGGAGCAATTTTGGTTTAATTTCATAACCGTGGATACCCGAATCCGGGACACTATGGGTTAAATTAGAATGTTGAGCTATGGAACCCAGATCCGGTGGAATCTGGGTTTTTGGACCAAGAGTGCCCATATCCCAGTTTTAAATGACACAACCACTAGGGATGTGTCATTTACAATCTGAGCCAGCGAAAAAACAGTACACAACCTGATGCAATTGGTATTATCACTTATCCGCCAAAGGGATCACTACAAATGACCTAACACAAGGGGACACCGCTCCAAACTGCATAGGTTAACCCACCTGCACCTGTAGGAGCGCCTCCATCAAGGGACATTGTGTTTCCAGCGACTTCGGAGCAGAGTACTGAATCATGGAATCTTGGAGTCTACTAGACAAACCATGACAGAAATAGCTCTTAAGATCCGGGTCATTCTATTGGGTCCACCTCCGGAACTGCAAACAGTAGTCCCCAGCCAGTCACGTTCCCTGCTGGAGTCTACAAAGTTTCGACTCTGCCAGGGAGACGCAATCAGGGTCTCCGTAGACAAGGGCCAAAGCCGAAAAAACTCTTCTATCGATCGCAATGATGTAGAATTGGTTGGTAGATCAAAGGTCCAGGACTGGGGATGTCCCCGCAATAAGGAGATAACAATCCTCACTCCCCGAAGAACGAGGGTGATGCCTGATATACCACTGGCAGACCTCCTGAAATGCCGAAACTCTATACGCCACCAGAAAACCTATGAGGGAGGGCTATCTTCAGTTCACACTGTGTCTGAGCGTGAGCTGTGACCAGCAGACCCGCAATATTCTGCAGCTGCTGCACCACCGGTAACGCAAATCCGTCACCTCCTGTGAAAGAGTCTGCTTAAGGTGTGCAAAAATGGCAGCAGGATCCATAGTGGATTAAAAAAAAAAAGTACAGGGCTGGTGATTATGTCACACCGCGGACTAGGGAGAGTCCGGATACAGTGCCTGACAGTGGAGCACAGGTGAACGGTTTCTCATGGCACTGGGGGTTGAATACCATACTAATACTTATTATTAGCGTTCTAGGCCGGGTTTAATAAAAGAGGCGGCAGGACAATACACTGCAGTGCAGAACTGTAAATGCAAAAATAAAAGGTTGCGGATACAATTTTCAAGAGTAATAAAAAAGCCCACAATATATAATGTGAAATCGTCACTACTCTCATTTGTGAAATAAAAAAATTAACTGTGTCCATCAAATATTACGTTATTCATTACACAAATGGAGTAACAAAAAAAAAAGGAAAAAATAAGTGTCAGAATTGCATAATCACATTGCCTCTCACATCATATAAAAGTGATAAAAACCTGATAAAAAATGATATAAAACTACAACTTGTCCAACAAGATCTCACAAAGCTCCATTGATGTAAAAGATGTAAAGTTACGGATCCTGGAAATGAGGAACGGCTCCAGACAGGAGAATAATGTGCTCAGTTTTCTAAAATTACAGAAAAGGAAATAAAATGTACATTTTTAATCATTCTCAGATGCCAATGGCACCCAGTGCACAACCTGTGTTTAGATCTGGAATAGCTACAGATTTCTCTGCTAGGATAAGACCAGCTATGAAGCAAGTTGTACCTGAGCCCTGGACACCTGCACCAGCGTTACCTGCTCCAGTCTTTGGACATGACTTTTCAGTATGTATAGTGCTCCCATTTTATATAAACTATATACCGGTGGTACACATGTAAAAACTATATCCCTCTGTATTGAGTACTACAGTCAACAATGCTAATGTATACAGTAAAAGTAAATACATATGAGTAATTAGATTAGAACTACATCACAAAGCATTCACTGATCTCAGGGAGACCAGTCCAAGAAAAAAATGCGGGCAGCCGGCTAAAGCGCTCAACACAGTGAATTTCTAGGCGCATTGCCCCCTGGGAATTATGAATATGCAAATCGAGTCTGTGGAGCCTCGGTTAGGAGTCTCAAACACAGGACTAGCCAGATATCCTTCCAAGGATGGACCCAGCCAAGGGGTGGCTCCTTGCAGAGAACACCATAACCACCATATAGAGTGATCCTTTTAGTCAATATCCAGCTCTTTTACAAGCTTAGAGATATGACAAGGGAACACCAAGGCCAGGTATCCATCCACAGACAGCTGTTTCGGGGTGTTGCCCCTCATCAGTGTGGAGTAGAATGGATATGGAATGGATATCTGGCTAGTCCTGTGTTTGAGACTCTTAACCGAGGCTCCACAAACTCTATTTGCATTAGATTAGAACTAGATTCTTTGCTTTAAAACAAGGCCAAGATCACAGCTCCAGCCCAAGCCTGAGTCACTAATAACAAGGATCTATGACAGGGTTTTCCAACTCCAGTCCTCGAGAGCCACCAAAACGTCATGTTCTCAGGATATCCACTCATTGCACAGGTCATAGAATTATCACCTGTGCAATACTAAATAAGGCTGGTTTCACACTACCATTTTTGGTATCATTGGATGTACTCGCATCTATTTTCGGCCCTATTGACTTTCAATGGAGCTGCAGGAACTTACGGGTGCATCCAGTTCTTTATAGTTCCCCCTGATCCAGGTCTCCACAGTTTTATCATTTATCCATCCTTAAATCACATGAAGTTTGCCAGTTCCATATGAAACAGCCTCACTCCATGATGTTTTCTCCACCAAACTTCACTCTTTGTATGGTGTTTAAGGAGTAATATGCAGTGCCTTTTGGCCTCAAAACTAGTTTATTATAGCATCCAAAGAGTTCAATCTTTGTCTCATATAACTATTGAAATCCAGCCACTTAAGGAAATGGACAGCTCTCATCAGATGACAGGCAGAACTTTATTTATTAGACACGGCTAAAACCACGTAGACATGGGAACAGGAGGGATGATGACAGCAAAAAGAACAATGGCCGTTTCACGCTACACTGCACTTCAGCACAGCCCCCAATATGCCCGTCATCCCCTTGCAGGTCCAATACCATATCCCCATCATCCCCTTGCAGCCCCATCATCCCCTTGCAGCCCCCATCATTCCCTTGCAGCCCCCAATATCCCCATAATCCCCTTGCAGCCTCCAATATCCCCTTGCAGCCCCCAATATTTACTTGCAGCCCCCATCATTCCCTTGCAGCCTCCAATATCCTCATCATCCCCTTGTAGCCTCCAATATCCCCTTGCAGCCCCCAATATTCACTTGCTGCCCCCATCATCCCCTTGCAGCCCAAACACCATATCCCTACCATCTCCTTGGAGCCCCCATCATTCCATTGCAACCCCCATCATCCTGTTGCAACCCCAATATCCCAATCATCCTATTGCAGCCCCATCATCCCCTTGCAACCCCAATATCCCAATCATCCCCTTGCAGCCTTATCATCTCAACACAGCCCCAATATCCCCTTCATGCCCTTGCATCTCCATCATTCCCTTGTATCCTTGATATCCACATCATCCCCTTGCTGCAACCCTAATACCATATCCCCATCTTCCCCATGCAGCCCCCAATATCCCCATGCAGCCCCCAATATCCCCATCATCCCCTTGCATCCCCCATCATCCCCTTGCAGCTCCAATACCATATTCCCATCTTCCCCATGCAGCCCCCATCATCCCCATGCAGCCCCAATATCCCCATCATCCCCTTGCAGCCCCCAGTATCCCCCTCATCCCCATTCAGCCTCCAATAACCCCGTAACCCCCTGCAGCCCCCAATATCCCCTTGCAGCCCCCATCATCCCCTTGTAGCCCCCAATATCCCCATCATCCCCACTCAGCCCCTATACCATATCCCCATCTTCCCCTTGCAGCTCCCATCATCCCCATGCAGCCCCCATCTTCCCCTTGCAGCCCCCAATATCTCCATCACCCCCCTCAGCCCGTATACCATATACCCTTCTTCCCCTTGCAGCCCCCACCATCCCTATGCAGCCCCCAATATCCCTATCATCCCCTTGCAGCACCCAATATCTCCTTGCAGCCCTCATCATCCCCTTGTAGCCCCCATCATCCTCATGCAGGCCGCAGTATCCCCTTACAGCCCCCATCTTCCCCTTGCAGCCCCAATATCCCCATCACCCCCCCTCAGCCCCTATACCATATAACCTTCTTCCCCTTGCAGCCCCCACCTTCCCTATGCAGCCCCCAATATCCCTATCATTCCCTTGCAGCACCCAATATCTCCTTGCAGCCCTCATCATCCCCTTGCAGCCCCCAGTATCCCCATCATCACCTTGCAGCCCAATGCCATATCCCCATCATCCGCTTTTCAGCCCCCATCATTCCCATGCAGCCCCATCAGCTCCTTGCAGCCCCCAATATCCCAATCATCCCCTTGTAGCCCCCATCATCCCCTTGCAGCCCCCAATATCCCTATCAACCCCTGCAGCCCCCATCATTCCCTTGCAGTCCCCAACATCCCCATCGCCCCCAATATCCCCATCATCCCCTTGCAGCCCCAATACCATATCCCCATCATCCACTTGCAGCCCCCATCATGCCCATGGAGCCCCCAATGCCATATTCCCCATCATCATTCCCATGCAGCCCCCATCAACACACACAGACACACACTTTGCTAAACTTTCCGACACTGCAGTATTATGGGTCTGCTCTGCACTCTGCCTCAGCAACGTAGATGTAAAGACCGAGCCGTTGGCGAATCACAGCCGTCCTATACTCACCATCTGCAATGGGAGCAGGGCGGCTACTCCCTGCATGCACCCGATTGTAGCTGCTTTCGACTCCTCAGCATATTAATTTCATGATACGGAGATACGGAAGACCGGCATCCCAGTCCGCAGCTGAATTAATGCTGCAGTCGGGTGAAGCATAGCAAGTCTCGGGTTTCTACAAATCCCATCCACTACGCTTCTACTGTACAAAGCAGCATTTTGGATGGAGCGATTAGACGCCGTGTCCAAAACGCTGTGTTTACTCACTGTGAGTATATAATGCAGCAGCGGTCACCAGGACAAGTGTGGCGGGCGGTACAGTAAAATACACGCAGAGAGCTGCATGCCCTGATCTTCTGTGAGATGGGCATGTCTAAAAAAAAATAACATTTGCTCGGGCTTATTTTCAGGGGGAAGCTTATATTTAGCAGCCTGACAAAACCCCCACTAGGTTTCATTTAGCGGGATGTGTTATTTTCGGGGAAACACGGTATTACGGGTTTGGATGTGACTAGTGCACCACCAACTGTGGAGGTGCCACTATTACTTTATGAATCTCTCAATCTATGGTTATCTATGGTTTGATTTCTTTGCCTGTATGGATTAGATGGGTTGTTACTGACATCTTGTGAAAAATTCATGTCAAAAGCACCTTTAGAAATATATTTACTTGGAAAATTGGTGACGTACTTATTTCCCCAGCTACATATACACACAGTACAGTACCACTTCTGTCCTGTATACTGCATTTAATTATCATGATCTGCTCTTATTCTCCTCAAAATTGAAATTGTAAAACTGTGGAAATCACGGAATCAATAGATATGTTGGTGGCATACAAATAATTAAACAAATGTAAACATCATTTTCAAGACATCTCAATTTATTCAGTATTATCGCCAGTCTAAGGCTCCTTTCACATCAGCAGTTTAAGCTAATGTGTAGCAGATCTGGTAGGTGGCGCCGGATCTGCCGCCTAACGGCCGACTTGCGGCACAGATCCGACAAGCCTCATGCATTGTCTATGGGGCTTGCGGTCCAGTGCGGCAGATGCGGCCATGGAAAAAAATGCTGCAAGCCGCGTTTTTTTTTCATGGCCGCAAGTGCCAGATCTGCTGCATCCGGCAGAACGGCACTTGCCGCACTGGACCGCAAGCCCCATAGACAATGCATGGGGTTTGCCGTATCCGGGCCGCAAGTCGCCCGTTAGGTAGCAGAGCCGGCAGATGTGGCGCCACCTGCCGGATCTGCTGCACATCAACGTAAACTGCTGATGTGAAAGGGCCCTTAGCAGCCAAAGTGTGCAAGTGCGGAGATTTCTATCAGTGAGATTATTAATGTTTGTCTGAGGAATGTTCTACTTTGCCGAATGCACATTGGGCAAAAACCATCAGCTGTTGGCAGCTCCCTCTGCAATTGTCAACCAATGAAGTCTCAAATTTGCTTGATAGTATACAAATTAAGAGATACTGCAGGCCATGGCAGCATGCTTAGTCCACTCAGGCTGCTCACAGTAGCACGAGCAACATTTGGTGTCACGCCTAATGGGTGGAATTACGGTGAGGGAATCAGGAAACCGGATGGTGAGGCGGGCAAAGAGATTCATGGGAGCTAGTCTGACCCTTAGACTGGGGGTCCCTGGCTCACCCTGCTCTTGGAGGTACCTCTGAAGGTGAGGAGGTCCGAGTCACTACCCTTCCCCTAAGCAACTGAAAAGCCCTAAGCTGAGAGCCCCTACCTCCATCCACAGATCTAACTGTATCAATGGCATCAGCTAGAGGAAAGGGAAGGCTTTAAAGGTCAGGGGTGTGGTCACCTGATAAACCAATACCTCCATCTGCAGAGCCATACACAACACATTCAGCAACTACAGCTTCATCATTAACCCTGACTGAGCCAAAGGAAATAAACTCTGGTTTAACTATAGC
Source organism: Allobates femoralis (assembly GCA_033576535.1). Classification (NCBI taxonomy): domain Eukaryota; kingdom Metazoa; phylum Chordata; class Amphibia; order Anura; family Aromobatidae; genus Allobates; species Allobates femoralis. Next base: position 691,854,450 of record JARQOC010000002.1, on the reverse strand, counting down.
TGCATAATACATGTGGACCGCGAAGCAGTCAACACGTGACATTTGGCCTGTCATGTTGAAAAACAGCTCCTGGGATATTTTTCGGAAATGACTATACCCCTAGCTCCACGACCAAATCTTTGTAACATCAAGCTGTTAGTTTACCTGCAATGAGGACTAGAGGGGTCCAGTTAATTTACGTTATGTCTCCCCACAATATAATCCCAGGAGTAGGACGTGTGTGTGACATTCCTTTGTGAATGACTCTGTCTTCATACTATTGTCCTTACATTCTCCAGACTAATCTCCAGCTATGATGGCATCCAAGACAAAATCAGGACTCAACACTGAATGGGATAGACCTTCATTCCAGACTCCATTACCATTATGCTCTGCACCATGATAGTCTTTGAGAGCAGTGACTTGAGGTCAATGGACACTTGTAGCCGGACGTCTGGCTAAGGCCTGAGGTCATGGAAATACTTTGGGGGGTTTTGTGATACAAGATCTTTTGTGGATATTGTGGTATGGTCTTTACTATGCGGCTGGGTAACTGTAATTGAGAAAATGTTTTGTCTCCCTGGATTATCCCTTTAGGTAAGGATGCCATCAAATATAACATTATTATAAGAAATATCTCTCAATAGCAATGGCATAACTAGAGTCCTATGGGCCTGGTGCAAATTTTGTATTGAGGCCTCACCAGTATCAACATACTGATATCAGATGTATGGGCCCCTTTAATTTCTTACTTCCCTTCCTGAATTAATGTCCTTCATTCTGGGACCCCTTCCAGTAATAATGTTTGCCATCCTGGCCCTTCATTTAATAATGTCCCTCATCTTGGTCCCTCCCTGGAATAATGTCCCCTGTCCTGGTCTCTTTTCTGTAATATGTTCTTTTCCTGGCTCCTTCCTGTAATAATGTCCGACATCCTAGGACCTATATTTAATCATTTTGCCTGTCCTGAACGCCAATCTTGTAATAATGTCCCCCATTCTAGGATATTTCTGTAATAATCTCCCCTGTGGAGCCCCTCGGGACGGGGCACTCGGTGCCGGACCGGGGTGCTGCTGGGGAATGTCACGGCGGTCCTTGTCCAGACCGTGTCCCGGGCCCGCACAATAAAATGAGGGGTTATTTACAGGGGATTTGTCACTCGTGACGCCACCCACTATATGCGGCCAGTAATGGGGCCGCCGCTGCTGCAGAACCTCCGGGGATGATGGGTTAGCAGCTTGGATGGAATAGTTCCTGTGGGCAGAACTGGGTTCCCCGGGGCAGTGGTAGAGGTAGTTAAAGTCTGTGAGGATGTTATTGATGCTGCAGGAGAGTAGGGGTAGCAGTAGAGATGATAAGAGTAGAGGCAATGGACAGCCTATGAGGGCAAGTGGGGCTTCAGCATAAGGATGACACACACACTCACGGTTTCTGTTGTTCTTCAAGTCTTTACTGGCAGATGGTATTACACAGTATTGTCCACGGAGTCTGTACCAGGTTGCTCTCACCCTGACCGGGTCCTTGGCTTCCTACTTAAACGCTGTGTGTGGCCCTGCTGCTGCTTGTAGCTATGCTGCTGGCCCTGTCTCTGCTCACGGGTACCAATATGCTGGGCAACTTGAGTCCTCTGTGTTGCTTTGCTATGGTGTGGTGAAGATGGTGGACCTTCACTATGCCGGTGTTTACTGTCCTGTCTGTCTCAGGCACAGCCTCGGATCCGGTATCTGTCTTAAGCGCCTCCCTGGGTTCAAGCTTTTGGGGTAACTCTTTATCCTGGGTATGTTCCTCTGTTACTCTGTCTCCTTTCCTCAGACCTCTCAGGATCTCCACTGACACTTGGCTCTGCTCCTGCTCCAGACTAGACTAAACTCTGACTAAAACTGAACTAACTGTCACTTCTGCTCTGAGGTAAACAACTTAGCTCCTCCCACTAGTGCAGGTGCCAGCTAAGCTCCTTCCACTTTCTAGTGTAGTGTTGTGTGGGGATTAAACCTGTGTTGTTTCTGTGGCATATTAACCCTTGGGGTGCCACACCCCCATCCTAAGATATTTATGTATTAATGTCCCCAGTTTTTGACACTTTCTGTAAAAAAAGTCCCTTGTAATAATATGCCCCATTCTATCATAATGGCCTCTGTCCTGGGCTCTTCCTGAAATAATGTCCCCCCTCCTAGCTTCTTTCTATAATAATGTCCCCACGCTGGCCCCTTCCTGTAATGATATCTCTAATCCTGGCCACTTCCTGTAATAATGTCCTACATCCTGATCCCCATCCTGTAATCATGTCCTCCTTCCTGATCCTCACTTCCAGTGTAGCATCCTCTTCCTTCTCTATAGCCTGTGCAGGTTGTGTGCAGTGCATGGCAGTGACTTCTGAATGGCCGGCCCATATAAAGCAATTAAAGTGCTAGAAGCTAGTAGTAAATGTGCGTCCGAGGAGGCATATTCAGCTGAATAAGGCACTGGCATGGGCTTTCTTGTAGCCACAGAGTGTATATTAAAAATGTCAAGTTCCAGATATTTATCAGATGTACAGCTGCAGTCTGTATATAGATCTGTGAATTGAGATGTTAACGTGGCTGCAAGTAAAAGGAGTTGTGCCAAAGCACCCACTGCACCCTATAATGTATACTCACCTCCTGTATTGGTGCCAAGTCTCCTCCTATATTATGTCATGGGAGCCCTGCAGCCAATCAGTGATCCCTAATAGTTTATTTAGCAATGGGGGTTTTATCACTCAGAGAGGTTGTTGAAGTAGTGGAAAGCACTTTTAATATATTAGCCTATTAGCATGTACTGTAAGTGGGTAAGGTAGACAGTTATCCAACACTTTGGTAAACTTGTTCAAAACATTATTAACAACAGACCCAACTATTCACAAATCCATAGTTTAATGCCTACAGGTGGTATGGCATTATCTGCGCAGGTATGTATGTTTATATCCACTTTTATTGAATAAGATTCCCAGCTACAAAAATGTCAACTTCGTGTCACCAAATGGAGTGGAGAGAGCAGATAAGACCCCTGTCTATTCAGGACAGGACAAGGTGTGGACTCCATAATAGGCCATTATGCCAACAGCGGTGAGGACTCCTAAGGGTAAGACCTAATTCACTGGCAGAGGAAAAGCATGACGGGCCGTGGAAGAAATGGTTACACGGATTTAAGGGTGAAATCACGTTTTTTCCTGCAAAATCTCACGCCCGTCGATCGATTAAAAAACGCAGCAGCTACCTACCACAGCAGGTATCGACCATGTGACAGTTGGCCTTACCCCTTATCCGGCATAATTACTGTGCAGACAGGCAAGAAACACTGACCTAAGTAAAACAGCCCGTTATTGAGTGAAGACTATTGCTGCCACTGCCAAGCATTTTTTATTTGTGCAGATGTTAAAAAGGACCAGTGACTTGGTAAAAAAAAAAAAGGGAATTATATTGGAAAATCCCTTAGCTCTCTTGATTCTGTGCTATTTTCCATTTTGCACTTTCTTACTCCATTGCAGAGATACTCACATCTGTTGCTTTTGGAGAGCAGTATGTGAAATTTCTGCTTGCAGCCTAACTGAGCGTTCCTTTACAGGCTTCTCTGAGGGCGTGATGTTCCCGAACCCTCAGGAGGGGAATGCATGGTATTACTATATGCTATGGGTTCCTCACTGAAAAGTTGAAATCTTGGCACCATTATTCCTGATATTTTTGGTTTCGATGCTCTGCGCAAAGTTGCCCAGGACATGGGAATTGGATGGTGGCCGGTCCACTCGTGTTCCTTTACCCTAGCGACAGGCTATGATTGGTATAGATTATTTGTAAACAATCTAGGGGAGTTGTTAAAGGGGAAGCTGGGCTGACTTTCAGTCAGTGTTTCTTACCTGAGGATTGCCCCACTCTCCCTCCCTTAATTTTGTTGTGCCCACTAATTTAATTACTTTTTGGGGTAAGTCCTTCAATTAGTGAAGGGCTACTGTTTTGTCTAACGGGCTTGTGACCAGGTCTTAGCTAAAGCCATGTATACAGCATGGTAAGTTGAGTTTTTTTATTATCTTGGTATGTTGAACTTTAGTAATGTCTGTGGCCAATTTTATGCACCAGATTCAACGTGTCTGTACTTAATTATGATATTATTTTAATTATTTGAGGGTTATTGTTATTTGTATTATTTAATACCATGTACTTTGAACTTTTCCTCCCAGACACTATTAATCACATCTTGGCAGCATCTGAAACTGCTAGATCGCCTGCCAAGCTGTGATTGGCAACACCTGGGAAGGAGAGGTGAAAGCGCACCAACCCCGAGAAGAAATGTCCAGTTGGACTGCAAAGCAGAGATTTCACATATTGCTCTCAGAAAGAAACAAATGTAAATATCTCTGCACAAAATGGGATCTGTCACCTGGGTTTTGTTACTTCATGTAACAGCAGCCTGCGTTTCAGCCCTTACCTCATGTTGCCCTTAAATTACATAACAAAAACCTGCTGACAGATTACCTTTAACTTAATTTATTTTGAGAAAAAAAGGGATTTTCTAGCTTCAGCAATGAGGAGGATGAGGAAATCCACACATATTAAAACATATCTTTATTTAACAAATCATTTTTAATATGTGTGGATTTCCTCATTGCTGAAGCTAGAAAATCCCTTTTTTTGTCTCAGTTGCTACTTGGGGGTTTGCCCTGAACACCGCACCCTGGCTGATCAGTTACCCTCCAAGTACTGGTTGTTGATGAACTTCTTTGTACTTGAGTTCCTTTGAGCATGTGTCAGGTCCTCTTTAACGATCTCTGATAGAACTACTGTATGAACCTCAGGAGATGCCTCCTAGTCACAGAAGAAAAGTATCCCCATAATAATATTGACCCATAGAATAAAGGGAAGACACAACCCAAAAATCAACGGCAGAATTGCTGTTTTTTCCATTCCCCAAAATTGTTTTTTTTAAATATTATAAAAAAATGTTTTAAACTTTTTATGGTAAACTAAATGTTGCTAATTGAAATATATACTTTCCCCTAAAAAAACCTCCCTTGGCAATGTTTAAAGAGAAACTAAAAAAAATAATGACTTGGAAAGGAGAGATGGAAAAAAGTGTCTCCTTTACGTACTTGTGAATAAAATGCATTTATCATAAGAATAATTTATCTTGAAAATTATCATTAATATCCTTTTGTGCAGTGATTCAAATTAATCATTATTTCATTGTGCCCAGATGCCTATGGCGGCCCCAATAAAGCCTATGCTTGGATTTGGACTATTTGGAAAGTCATCCTCTATGGAGGTTGCAGAACAGAAGGAAAGTGCCCCATCTGTACCTGGATCGTTTCTAGCAGATCTATATGCCCCATTGCCGTGCTCGGTATGTAGACTTGTGTGTTTGTCCATTTCCATGTAAAGGAAACCTAATGGGAGATTCATGCTGACGGCACCCCTGAATCAGACACTACAGTAGCTGCGTTATTGCAATAATGTATGTCTTCCTGTAGAGTTTAAGAGAGAACACTTTGACAAACTGCCCGGGGTCCATGTGTCCATGTATTCCAAGAGGCAGGTGCATGGTGTCTTCTACTGGTCTCAATTGTTTAGAATCATAGGTCTCTCCTTATACACACAAACCTCCCAACCATCCCGGATCCAGTTGAATTGTTGGAAATTTAGGGAGCTGTCCAACTTCTTTGGCCGATCAAGGGCATGTCCCGAATTCAGCTGCACCAGTGTTCTGAGGACATAGGTACAGCTGAGCTTAACGGTGGTGCAGGGTGATAGGTCCTTTCTCTACCATCCAGTCTATGTAAAGGTCCTGCCAGGACCTTCTGAGGTCACATGTCCAGGTAGCGGAGAATAGGAGCAAGGTGAGTGTGTGTGTGTGGTATACTGTCATGTATTTACTTAGCAGAGCTGTGTTTGATGATGTAACACAGATGTGTGGGCATCATACTGTGTAGGGGTCTCTTTCAGTTGAGTCTCTTGGAATCATCAGACTGTGTATGGGGGGGGGGGGTTTGCACTGTGGTGACATAACACTATGTATGGAGGCATTATACTGTGTGTGATACTGTGGTATCATTGGATCATCAGACTGTATGGAATGGAATATACTCAGGAGCACTAATGTTTATGTCTCTCTTTCCTAAAGAAAGTTGTAAGGTAAGCACACAGGGTGCCTGACCTTGTGCTGCAATATCTTCTGTCAGGTAAGCTGTATATTTAAACTGTATATCAGAATTACAGTGGCGACCAAACTTTTTGCATTATTTTAAAGTGTGATTATTTCTGTCTAGTTGTTGTGATGCCATAATCCTGGTGTTATTAGTAAATCGGAAGCAAATGTGTGTCAGCTCCAAGGATGACAATTGGGTTTGACATTATTTTATCCCTTTGCGTGTTAGTTTTGCACATTTACAAGGCCAAATGTTTTGCATATTGTGTCATGGGTAGTGTAATTTTGCCTAAATTATTTTTAAATGTATCTGTTTTTTTTGGTTAACACATGGCAAAGAGCCAAGATCAGTGCCCATGATACAACCCCATGCCGTCTGCCTGCTCTTCTGATGCTCCCGCTGCACTGCATACTCCCCTAGCCTGCGGTCCCGTGCCGCTTACTCGCTCCCTGCCTGTGTCCTTCTCCTCCCGGAGCCTGTGTCCTCTGAGCAGGGCTTCTGGGAGTGCGCTTCGGTGGTGGGTGCTGCACTCTCCTTGAATTTAACTGTCAAGAATGCCCTGACCTAGAACTGCCGCTCAGCCACTCTATGTATATAAGGCACCTTCTGTCTATGGGAGGGGTTTGAGCATTGTTTCCTGTCCCTTAGTGGCGTCGCTAGTCCTCAGGTTCCCTTGCCTTATACCTGGCCTTTGTTTCTAGTTTCCTGTCCTTATATCTTGTTCCTAGTAACTCACTCTGGTCTCGTTCTAGAGCCTGCTATATGCATGCACTGCCTGTTTCCCATATGCTGTACCTGCTTGTTCGCACCTGTGTGCATTGAGTCTGATATGATGGCACCTGTCTCACTGAGCCTGTCACTGCCTGTCTCCACTGAAGATCCTTCGGCTTGCTCTCTCCACTGAAAGGCATTGACTTTCATGCCTTGGCCGCTCCGGTGGAACTATTACATCAGAGATGTCCAGGCCATTCCTACCGATAGGGTTCATCTTCCACAGTTCACCTGTGATCCAGTGGATCCACTTCCACACACTCACCTCTTGTGAGCCCAACAATCACCAGATGTCAGGAAGCTTATTAGTCTGAGAGTGACGTGAGGCAAAAAAACAAACAAAAAGCTATAAACGAACAATCTGAAGGTCAAAGTGAGTCGTCAAACTGTGCTGTGAAAGCTAAGAACAGTAGGGTTGAATGCACGTATTCCAGTCAAGAAGCCTTTCATCTCTGCAAAGAACCGGAAGATACAACTTTAGTTTGCCAAAGAACACAGCCAATGGAAAGAGAGAGATTGGTCTAAGGTGTTCTGGTCGGATAAATCCAAGTTCAATTTCCAATATAATAGAAAACAGCCGGGCAACTAACTCTCTTCAGGGGGTAATTAATGCCCGTGTGGTTGTTAGGCAAGCAAGTCCAGGATGAGTGGTGCAGGCTTGGATCACAGTATATAGCAACAAAAAGTAGAAAAAAATGCACTCACCAGTCATCGATGCGTGTCAGGAAGTTTTATTCTAAATTACGGGTACAAAATGCAGGAAGGAAAGGGGTGCAGTGAAGAACGATGGCACACCGTTTCGTGCTGGGGGCGCATCGGCTGGTCCTGTCATCGATGACTGGTGAGTGCGGTGTTTTCTACTTTTTGTTGCCAAGTTCAATCTGTTTGGTAATGATGAAAAGCACTTTATGTATGCCCAATTGGAAAGCATAATGATGTAAGGTACCAAACACCTACAGTGAAATATGGTGGTGGGAATGCCATGATGTCACGCGCTTAGTTTGCGCTGACATCGCTGGATGCTGATGTATGTGTTGTATTCCTTTAAGGGCTGCATGAGGCATTGGTGTGAAGGTCTTGTCTCCTGGGTTGTGCTCCAGAGCTGCAGTCACTATTATGTTCAGCTGCTGGTTGAGTCGTTTTAGTGTGACTCACCTGAAATCCCCTCCCTCTAGCCTTTAAGTAGCCTCTCCTTCCACCAGGTGGTGCTGCTGATAGAGTTTCACTCTATGCCTGGAAGCCATGCTGTGCTGACCTGTGTGTTCGTGTTGCTGAAGTCCTTTCCTTTGAAGTTGCTGTATCCCGGTTCTATGGAGGGAAGTGAGGGGGGAATAGCGCAGGGCTTGTGGAGAAGTTTAGGGAGAGGCTAGAGACTCGAACCTTCTCACCGTCAGAGATACCTTCGGGGACAGGGCCATTCAGGGTTCCTAGTCTAGGGTCAGACTAGTTTTCTTCTGCGCTCCATTGGGAGACCCAGACATTGGGTGTATAGCTTCCGACCTCCGGAGGACACACAAGGCATTACACTTAAAAGTGTAACTCCTCCCCTACTGCCTATGCACGCCCTCCCGGGAGAATCCCATCAGTTCTTTGCTTTGTGTTGAAGGAGGCACACTCTACACTCATGCTCTCTCACTGTTTAGTGTCGGATGGAAGCAAAGAGGATCTTTTGATCCCCAGCATGTCTCCTTCCTCTTCCCCAGGGCGGAGGCGGTTGAGGTACCCCTGGGGTACAACGGGCTGGAGCCCTCATGCTGTGTCTCCTTCTCCATCTCTTAGGGGCTCTGGAGAAGTGGGATCCTCCTGGCCACCACATTGGGCTCATCCACTCAGTCCACAGCTCCCCTGGTGTCTGCTGGCCTGGGTGAGGGATCTACAGGGACCGGACCCTGCACCACCAATGAGGTACTCTGTGGGGGTCCGTGCTGCTTCTGCAGCTGGTCTGTACAGCTGGGAAGGGAGCGCTGCCTCCCACGGCTGTCCGGGATCCTGGCCAGGCGCTGCTGCGGCTAGTCCGCGATTTTTTTGTGTGCTCCGCGCTCGCCCCCTGCTGACAGGCGGCCGCGGAGCTAAATTTAGGCCCCGGCTTGCGGCCTACTGCCTCAGATGACGCGCCGAGGCTTCATGGGGCGGTGCCGCTCCTTGGGTGGTGCCCGCCCCTTTGGAGGACGGCCGCGGGCAGGCCGCTCCTCGTTCTCCTAGGGACAATGCTGCCTTGCAGCCTGGGGGCGTTTGTTAGTGGGGGAGAGGACTGGCCCTCTGGTTTCGCTCGCTGGTTGGGGACACTCCCTGGCCACGCCTCCTCTCTCAGCTCCGGCGGCCATCTTCCGGGCTTCTCTCCCTGCATCTTACCAGTAGCTGCAGGGTCTGTACGTCTCTGGAGGGCACTCAAGGTCCGGTAGGTCACCCCAGTCTCTGGTGGTGCTCTATTCTCCCCCCTGACTTCACATTACGCCCCACTTCCCCTCCTCTGAGTCTCTCATTGAGGTCACTAAGGGGACACCATGTCTAGCTCCAGGAACAAAGCTCCAGGGTGCAGACACGTTATCATGCTTGCACAGCATGTCAGGCCCAGCTGCCTGCTGGATCCTCTTTCCCTCATTGCTCGGCTTGTGCCCCGCATGAGTCTGATATTTCGCCGGCTCCTGCAGTCCAAGTGACTGCCTTGGTGCACGAGGCTCCCCCCAGCTCTGGCTCTTTGGCGTCGGCGCCTGACCCGGTGGATCCAGCGGTGCCTCCGCCTTGGACGGCTGTTTTTGCTCAGTCCATTTCTGACTCTGTGTCTCAGTCTATGGCGGCTATGACCAGAGCCCTGCGGGAGTCCTTGTCAGGTGGATGGGAGGGTTCCTCTGGGGCCTCCGCCACACGTCGTAGGCGTCGTAGTGGTTCTTCCTCTACTAGAGGTTTGGACTCTGGCAACAATTCTAGACTCTCGGAACCGTCTCCGCGTCCTCCCAAGTGGCCACGTCAAGCGGTTTCCCCTGCGCCCCGCAGGCGGGCTCCCGAGCTGAGGGCTCCCTGTTGGAAGGGGAGGAGGACTTGGACTCCGTCAGGGCCCCTGATGAGGACCCGGACGAAGGTTCTTTGGTGGACAACTTAGTGTCTTCTATCAATACGGTGCTGGATTTGACGGTCCCCGCTCCGCCGGTGGATTCCTCCGTTTCGGAGGAACTTTATCAGTTTCTCCCTCCAGCCAGGTCCAGAGGATCTTTCCTGGATCATTCTAACTTCCGCTCTACAGTTCAGACCCCTCCGGCCTGTCCTGACAAACGCTTCGCTAAGAAGCAGAAAGATTCCCGTTACCCTTTTCCACCAGATGTGGTCAAGGGTTGATCTGTTTCTCCGAGAGTGGACACTCCGGTTTCTCGGTTGTCTGCCAATACCGTTATGTCGGTGGCGGACGGATCCTCTCTCAAGGATCCCACGGACAGGCAGATTGAGCTTCTGCAGAAGTTCATTTTCGAGGCCACTGGTGCCTCTTTTGCCCCAGCCTTTGCGGCTGTGTGGGCCCTGCAAGCGGTTTGAGCTTGTCTTTCGGAGATCCCTAGGGTGGCTTCGGGAATCCCTGAGGTGGCGGTTCTGACGTCTCAGGCCGAGGCGTTTACAGACTATGCTAGATCCGCAATTATAGAATCTGCTAGTCGATCTGCGGTAGCTTCGGCTAACTCGCTGGCGGTACGTCGGATGTTGTGGCTGCGTGACTGGAAGGCGGACGCTACGTCTAAAAAGTTCCTCCAGGGCCTCCCGTTTTCGGGAGATAGGCTATTTGGGGAACATCTTGACAATCTTATCAAGGTGTCTACAGGGGGGAAATCCACCTCCTTGCCGCAATCTAAGGCGCAGAAGACCGGTCAGCGTCAGCTGCATGCTAGGTTTCGCTCCTTTCTTCCCTCCTCCAAGCCAGCCTCATCCTCCTCCTCCTCCTCCCGTCAGGACAAGGACCAGAGGTCTCATAGGTCCTAGAAGTCTAAGGCCCAGCAGAAGAAGCACGACGGTGCCTCAGCCGCCAAGCCTGCCTCCTCCTGACTCTTCACCTCCCTCGGTAGCGTCCAAGATCGGTGGCAGGCTCTCCCGCTTTGGAAGCATCTGGCAAAGTCGCATCCAGGACCGGTGGGTAGTGGACGTGGTCTCGCACGGCTACAGGATAGAACTGAAGTCGCGTCCTCCGACTCGATTCTGCACCTCTTCGCCCCCTCCGGCGAGGGCTGCGGCTTTTCAGCGAGCGCTGGACGCTCTGCTTCAGAGCGGAGTTGTGGTTCCGGTTCCGTCAGAGGAATGGTTTCGGGGATTTTATTCCAACCTCTTCACGGTTCCGAAAAGGACGGTTCAGTGCGGTGTTGGACCTCAAGCTCCTCAACCGGCACGTGAGAGTCAGGCCCTTCAGGATGGAGTCCTTACGCTCGGTGATAGCGTCCCTGTCTCAGCGAGATTTCCTGGCTTCGGTGGACGTGAAGGATGCTTACCTCCACATCTCCATTGCTCCTGCTCACCAGCGATGGCTGCGGTTCGCCGTGGAAGAGGAGCATTTCCAGTTTGTGGCGTTGCCCTTCGGTCTCTCCTCGGCTCCGAGGATCTTCACCAAGGTGATGTCTGCGATGGTGGCAGTGCTGCATTTGCAGGGACACGCGGTCACTCCGTATATGGACGACCTCTTGATCAGAGCTTCGTCTGCAGAACAGTGTCAGATGAGTCTCTCTGCCACTTTGGACACTCTTCGGACCTTCGGTTGGATAGTCAACTCCCCGAAGTCGGTCCTCATCCCTACTCAGACGATCTTGTTTCTGGGCATGGAGTTCCACACTGTCCCGGCTCTGGTGATCCTTCCCCTGGACAAGCCGTCCTCGATTGCGGAGGAAGTCCGGCTCCTTTTGCAGGCGGACTTGTTTCCCATCAGACGTCTCATGTACGTTCTAGGGAAGTTGGTGGCGACCATCGAGGCGGTCCCTTTTGCGCAGTTTCATCTGCGTCCACTTCAGCTGCAGATCCTGCGCGGCTGGGACAAGAATCCGTCCTCTCTAGATCGGTGCATTGCCCTTTCTTCCGCGATGAAGGAATCTCTCCGATGGTGGCTGTTGCCCAGGTCGATGTCCCGAGGCAGGTCGTTCCTTCCCACCTCTTGGTTGGTGGTCACTACGGACGCCAGCCTTCTGGGTTGGGGTGCGGTGTTCCTGCATCACAGGGCTCAGGGCACCTGGACGACGCAGGAATCATCCTTACAGATCAACGTCCTGGAGATTCGAGCTGTCTACCTGACTCTCCTGGCCTTCCAGAGGTTTCTGTCAGGGAATCCAATTCGGATCCAATCCGACAACGTGACTACTGTCGCCTACATAAACCGCCAGGGAGGCACTCGCAGCCGTCAAGCCTTTGCGGAGGTCCAACCCATCCTTGGGTAGGTAGAAGACAACGACACGTCCATCTCGGCTGTCCACATCCCCGGGGTGGACAATTGGGAGGCCGACTACTTAAGCCGGCAAGGAATGGACGAGGGAGAATGGGCTCTTCACCCAGAGGTGTTTCAGCACATCTGCAGCACTTGGGGAACTCTGGACGTGGACCTGATGGCGTCCAGGCTGAATCGACAAGTTCCAGCCTTCATGTCTCGCGCTCGAGACAGCCTGGCGGTAGGGACGGATGCGCTGGTGCAGGATTGGTCCCGCTTTCGTCTTCCCTATGTCTTTCCCCCATTGGCCTTGCTACCCAGGGTCCTGCTGAAGCTCGGGGCGGAATGCAGGCGAGCTCTTCTCATCGCACCGGACTGGCCCAGAAGGGCTTGGTACCCGGACCTGTTACGGCTCTCGGTGGGGGATCCATGGAGGCTCCCGGATCGGCCGGATCTCTTGTCTCAAGGTCCTTTCTTCCGCCACAATTCCTCGGCCCTGAGCCTGACTTTGTGGCGCTTGAGGTCTGGTTGTTGACGTCCCGTGGTTTTTCCACTAACGTCGTTGCTACCATGAGACAGGCCAGGAAACCGGTTTCTGCAGGAATCTACCGCAGAGTATGGAAGATTTTCTTCTCATGGTGCCGTATCCACGGCAATTCTCCCTGGCCTTACTCTCTGTTAACTCTTCTGGCCTTCCTCCAGTCGGGGCTGGATAAGGGTTTGGCGCTCAGTTCCATCAAGGGACAGATCTCGGCGCTGTCGGTTCTTTTTGATAAGCGTTTGGCTACGCTTCCTCAGGTGAAGAGGTTTGTTCAGGGGGCGAGTCACATCATTCCTCCCTACAGACGTCCTTTGGACCCATGGGATCTTAACCTGGTCCTTGCGGCGTTGCAGAAGCCGCCTTTTGAACCTCTTAGGGAGGTTTCTCTTTCCAGGCTTTCACAGAAGGTTGCCTTTTTGGTTGCCATCACTTCTCTGCGGAGAGTTTCGGAGTTGGCTGCCTTGTCCTGTCAGTCTCTTTTTCTGGTGTTCCACCAGGATAAGGTGGTGCTTCGGCCTGTGGTGGAGTTCTTGCCAAAGGTGCTTTCCCCTTTCCACCTGAATCAGGACATTGTCCTGCCATCTTTTTGCCCGCATCCGGTTCACCAGTATGAGAAGTCTCTCGATACTTTGGATCTGTTCAGGGCTTTCAGGATTTACGTTTCCCGAACGGCGTCATTTCGTCATTCGGATGCCCTGTTCGTTCTGACTATGGGTCAGAAGAGAGGTGAGCCAGCCTCCAAGTCTTCTTTGGCTAGGTGGATCATGACTCCTATTCGGGAGGCTTATGTATCCTCTGGTTTGCCTGTACCTGCTGGTATTAAGGCTCATTCCACAAGGGCTGTGGGGGCCTCGTGGGCCTTGCGTCATCAAGCCTCAGCTCTTCAGGTGTGTCAGGCGGCCACATGGTCTAGCCTTCACACCTTTACTAGGCATTATCAAGTCCATGCTTTGGCATTGGCTGATGCCAATGTGGGCAGGCGGATCCTTCAGGCAGCGGTTGCTCATTTATGATGGGCCTGCTTTTGGTTTTTTTTTTTTCCCGCCCTGGGATAGCTCTTGAACATCCCAATGTCTGGGTCTCCCAATGGAGCGCAGAAGAAAAAGAGAATTTTATTTACTTACCGTAAATTCTTTTTCTTATAGCTCCTATTGGGAGACCCAGCTCCCACCCTGTGCCTTTTTTGGGCTTTGTTCTCTGCTAGTGCCTGGTGTAGTTTCACCTCGCGTGTTGGCCCTGTTGGCCGTTTGTATTTCCCAGTCCTGTTGGGCTGAGCGCGGGTGGTCTTTTCTCCTTCCTGCTTGTGCACCGAACTGATGGGATTCTCCCGGGAGGGGGTGTATAGGCAGTAGGGGAGGAGTTACACTTTTAAGTGTAATGCCTTGTGTGTCCTCCGGAGGTCGGAAGCTATACACCCAATGTCTGGGTCTCCCAATAGGAGCTATAAGAAAAAGAATTTACGGTAAGTAAACAAAATTCTATTTTTCCCTAGTTACCCTGCCTGTAACTGCCATTCCCTCATCAGCATTCTCACTACACTGTGACACATGGTTTGGAGCTGCTTTTCTGCATCTGAAGCAGTGTGGAGGGATGGGGTGTGGGAATGCTCACCCTTGCCTTCAATTAGCAGATCCTGTCAGGTGCACAGCGGCGGTCGGCCACTGCCCAATATCCAGAATGCATGAAGCGAAGAAAGCTGGCACCAAATCCGATAAACGTACTTGCAAAATAATATTTAGTAAGTCACAACATCAAAATAAAAGCATCTCGGTGGCAGATGATGCCCCAGTCAGACGCGTTTCGATTTAAAATCTTTGTCAATGACTAAGAGACACATTCACTGACTCACTTATACACATATAAAAACAATACACCTGGTTTGCCCATATGGCAGTGGTGCGTGGACCCTTCCTTAAAATTGCTGCCATAACCAAAAAGAAATTTAACTTGTCCCTCCAGACTGTGCTGACGACAATCCCCCTCCCTACAACTACTGGCAGACCTAACAAAAACCCGTTTGCAGATACGTCGCCTACTTTTATGCAGGGCCGAAAAAGATGTGAAGAAGGCTAAAGCTAAATTCTATTCAATGGGAGACAGGGCTGGAACATTATTGGTCAATTTGTTAAAAAGAAAGAGATGCAATCTAAAATCCCCTTTTTAGTTAAACCCAATGGTTCGCGGATATACAACTTGATTCATATAGCTGATGAATTTGCCACATATTACACCTTGAATTGAATCCAGACATCCCCCAACCCTCTGCGGCCTCGATCTCCTCTTTTTTTAGACAAAGCAAATCTCCCAAAAATTTCTGCAGAATAACTTTCTCACCTGAATGCCCCCATTACTGACTTGAAAATATCACAAGTTGTTCGTGCCTCTAAAAAACACTCCTCCCCAGGTCCTGATGGGTTTCCCTTCCCTTACTACGCTCATTTTCTCCCCATCCTTTCCCTGTTTCTCTTACATCTCTTTAACACCTGGCAGGAGTCGGGTAGCATTAAAAAGGAAGGCCTGGAGGCCTCCATAGCAACTCTCCCGAAACCGGGGAAACCTTCGACTTCGCCCAGAAATTTTCGCCCGATTGCATTATTAAACTGCAAAATCAAAATATACGCTAAAATCTGGGCCAATAGGTTGATGTTAATCCTCCCTTCGGTGATTCACCCGGACCAGGCTGGCTTTGTGCCTGGCAGACAAACCAGAGATGGCACGAGACGCTTGATTGATCTTTTGGATGTGGTAGAGAGGGGGAGCTTACCCAGTGTATTCCTGTCTCTTGATGCTGAAAAAGCCTTTGACAGGGTACACTGGGGATACATTGCTGAGACCTTGCAGAGATTCGGCCTGGCTGGAAGGGTGTTTAAAGCAATTATGGCCCTTTATTCGAACCCATGTGATTCGGTTCGTGCCTCGGGTTTTAAATCCAAAATATGCGAAATATGCAGAATTACATAGATTTGGGGATAAAACAGGGAGATTAATGGCGCACCTGGCAAAGGGGACACAAACTATGACACACATAGCCACCCTTAGGAAGACAGGGGGTGACTTAACACTGATCCGAGGGAGGAGGACACCATTTTGAGAGGGTACTATGCAGCACTCTACAAAGTACGCACAAGTGATCTGGAGGGGGGACGGAAGTGGCTCGCAGGGGTGACAGTACCAAAGCTAGGGGAGGATGACTTAGCTGACCTGAATAGAGACATTTCAGAAGACGAAATACAACAGGCGATAAAAGGTCTAAATATACATAAGGCATCGGGTCCTGACGGGTTTGGGGCTAGTCTGTATAAGATATTACCCCCCACCTGAAGTCCCTTTATAATGGATTCTTGAGGGGAGAAAAGATTCCTGATCATATGAATATAGCCTATGTCAGACTACTTCCAAAAGGGAACAAAAATACAGATAACCCAGCTAACTTTCGCCCGATCTCCCTGATCAACCAGGATCTGAAGTTGGTGTCCAAAATTATGGCTACTAGACTGGCCAGGTTGCTAACCCCCCTCCTGAAAAAGGAACAGGCTGGGTTTGTGAAAGGAAAGTCCGCGTTGGCCAATATAAGCAAAGCGATGATGGTGTTAGAGGCGGTACGCTTGGAAGGACAAGGAAGGGGGGGGGCCCCGGCCATGGTCCTGTTGGACGTGGAAAAAGCGTTTGACAGTATGGGATGGCCATGGCTGGGGCGGGTCCTTGACAAATTTGGTGTGCGAGGTGGTTTCAGACATTTCCTGATGACAGTGTACGCGAACCCCAAGGCAAGGATTCATACGCCAGGGTTCTTATCGGCTATGATTCAACTAGAGAGGGGAACGCGTCAGGGATGCCCCCTATCGCCACGACTTTTCAATCTAGCCATTGAGCCGTTATTATCAAGGTACATTAATGGGGATCGGAGTTTCAAGGGTATTAGAGTGGGTGGTAGAGAGGTGAAGTCTAATTTTTTTGCCGACGACATTATTTTGTATATGGCTGATACTGTCGGAGACCTCCCGGATTTGTTGGGGAAGTTGAGAGAATTCGGAGATTTTTCGGGTTTCAAGCTGAATATGTCCAAAAGCGAGCTCCTATCTCTCACCCCGGAGGCACAGAGAAATGTTCACAAAAGCCCAACCTGGTGGCGCCTTGTATGGGATACCTATAGCAAGTAGAGTGGTTAAATATTTGGGAATCCAACTGAGCCGGGACACTAGGAATATATACCACCTAAATTACCGTCCGCTCATCCTTAAAATTGAACGGGAACTGGAGCGATGGAGAGGGCTACCGTTGTCTCTTCTGGGAAGAGTCCACCTGATCAAGATGGTCAGCTTCTCGCGGATCCTATATCCCCTCCAGACACTCCCACTGTTGCTGAGACATACAGACGTAAACAGATTAAACAGGGCCTTCTCCTCGTTTCTGTGGAGGGGCAGAAAAAGCAGGATTGCCCTTCGCGTTTTGATGTTTCCTAAAGAGGAGGAAGGGCTGGCGTTCCCCAACATAAGAGGCTATAACCTAGCCTGCATCATGAGACATGTGGTAGATTGGCTAAATGGCACAAGTGGTCACTCCGACTTTTCGCTGGAGACAGAGTGGTGTAGGCCTTAGAGCCTGGCTGGCGTCCTACATGCCGAGGGGGCGTCGTTGAGCCCCAAAATTAAGCAATCCATTCTGTTTAGACATACGAGAGCAGCCTTGAAGGCCGTTGGATATAAACTGGGGTTGTTGGTGCAGGATTTCAAAACGCTTGCCACTTTGGAGCCACCCGGATATTCTGCAGGGTAGGGAAAACACCTTATTTGAATCCTGGAGTGAGAGGGGCATTATGATGACAAAATACCTACTTTATATTCAAGATCAGAGATGGTTGACGGCGTTAGAGGTATTTGATACGTGGCACTTAACCCCAACACATATTTTACAATACACACAGATTCAAAAACATGTGCTATCAAGACTACATGACGTGCAGAGGGAATGTCGAGAAACAGAACTTGATGACCTACTGACTAAACACCCAATTGGAGTCAATATCTCGGCCATTTATAACGTGCTAAGACACAGTTTATTACCGTATGGGCCCACTGAGCTATTTAAAAGATGGGAGAACCGCATGGGTGACACGACTATGGGGGAGGTGGTGGTAACAGGATGGAATACGCTGCTTAAACATATCACAGATGAGAGATAGAGAGATACTCATTTTAGGTTTATAAAGAAGGCCATCTTTGGCTTCAACTTACCTCCCTCATGATGCAATCCTAACCAGAGGTTGTCATGCCCTCGCTGTGACATGCCTAAAACTGACCTATTTCATGGGATGTGGGAATGTGGCCTTGTGCAGACGAAGTGGGGGGAGGTACGACTTTCGACGAATCGTCTTCTGGGAACAAATATCCCGCTAGACAAGAATTTATGGGTTTTTCATGACAATACGGATCCCCAGGGAGTCACTTAAGCTATTTCACTCCATACTGATAGTGTTCAAGGTTCTCATCCTGACGCAATGGCTAGAGAGAGGACCTCCTACTGTGAGTCAGTTGAGGAGGGAAATAAAGAGGATCATGTTTCTTGAGAAGGTGGATGCCGAGACTGACAAGGAAAATAAGACGGGAAAATTCTTTGAGATGTGGAGACTAGTGATGGGCGAGTCCTAAATTACTCGGAATCGCTTGACTCTAGCGAGTCCGAGCCCGGGACTCGCTACTCGTTGCGAGTCTAGCGAGTCCAATGTTAATGAATGGGGAAGCGAGTAATAGTGAGTAATGTGCGATTTACAAATCGCAGATGTGTTTCGGAAGCTTCAGGCTCTATCTGCTACAATAGCTAAATCATGTTTAATAGGCTCCCGCTGTCACAGCACAGTTAACTCTCTGCTTACCGGCGCTGCAACAAGAAGAAGAAGGAAGACAGAAGAAAGAAGAGAGAAGACCTGAGTCTTTGGAGGGATATGTGGTGGTAATAAAGTTGGAGTCCCTAATGGTGTCTGTGTCTTTATTTTTAATAAATAATTTTTCTCTGTGTGGTGTTTTTTTTAACCCTTTATTGGAGATTCTTAGTGGCCGGGTCAAACCTGGCCTGACATTAAGAATCTCGGGCTTAATACCAGCTTGTATAACAAAGCTGGTATTAACCCCTTTATTACCCAGCGTGCCACCGCCACCAGGGCCGCTGGAAGAGCGGGGTTCAGCGCCAGAGGATGGCGCTTCAATGAACGCGCCATCTTCTGGGGCGGCTGCGGGCTGCAATTTGCAGCGGGGGGTGCCCAGAAAGCTTGGGCCTCCCTGCGCTGCGGATTCCAGCCCCCAGCTGCTTAGCTGTACCTGGCTAGACATAGAAATTCCGCGGAGCCCCACACATTTTTTTTTTATTATTTCATGAAATTCATGAAATAATAAAAAAAAAAGGGCTCCCCTATATTCTTGTGTCCGGCCAGGTACAAATAGGCACCTGGGGGTTGGGGGCAGCCCGTCGCTGCCTGCTGGATCCGGCTGGTTCCAGAAATACGGCGAAGCCCACGTCATTTTTTTTCTGAAAAATCAATAAAACAATCCTAAAAAAGGGACTGCATCTTTATTAACCCCTCGCCCATGGTCCATGCAGTCCCTTTTATTTACATTGCCCCCAACCCCCAGGTGCCTATTTGTACCTGGCCGGACACAAGAATATAGGAGAGCCCTTTTTTTTATTATTTCATGAATTTCATGAAATAATAAAAAAAAAAATGCGTGGGGCTCCGCGCAATTTCTATGTCTAGCCAGGTACAGCTAAGCAGCTGAGGGCTGGAATCCGCAGCGCAGGGAGGCCCAAGCTTTCTGGGCACCCCCCGCTGCAAATTGCAGCCCGCAGCCGCCCTAGAAGTTGGCGCGTTCATTGAAGCGCCATCCTCTGGCGCTGAACCCCGCTCTTCCAGCGGCCCTGGTGACGGTGGCACGCTGGGTAATAAAGGGGTTAACCAGCTTTGTTATACAAGCTGGTATTAAGCCCAAGATTCTTAATGTCAGGCCACGTTTAACCCGGCCACTAAGAATCTCCAATAAAGGGTTAAAAAACACACAACACAGAGAATTTTTTTTATTAGAAATTTTAAAAAAAAGCCATTAGGGACTACATCTTTAATTAAAAAAATCCTCTTCCGTCCAACGTAGTCCAAAACGCGATGTCCTCTCTGCTACATCCCTGTGCATAGATATAGATGTCTATGCACAGGGAATGAGCAGACTGAGAACAATCTCAGCTCTGCTACATCATCTCTGTGCACAGACATTCATGTCTGTACACAGGGAGAGCAGGCGGGCTCTAGGACCCTGGAGCTGCGGCAGCCTGCAGGACCCGAGCCCGGCACAGAGCAGATAGCTGGACTCGTTGCTGTGCGAGTTTCCCTGCGATTACTTGCACAGTAATGAGTCCAATGCAAGTCAATGGCAATCCTAGTTTTGTCAGAGTCTCTGACAAAACTAGGATTGCCATTGATTTGCATTGGACTCGTTACTGTGCGAGTAATCGCTGGGAAACTCGCAGAGTACCGAGTCCTGCGAGTCCCTTACTACTCGCCGAGTAACGAGTCCTAGCGAGTAGACTCGCCCATCCCTAGTGGAGACACTTTATTCTGGGCCATCTCACAAGGGAAGAGATTGATGAGGTGGTTACACTCTTTTGTAATACG
The DNA here is from genome assembly GCA_033576535.1 of Allobates femoralis. Taxonomy (NCBI): domain Eukaryota; kingdom Metazoa; phylum Chordata; class Amphibia; order Anura; family Aromobatidae; genus Allobates; species Allobates femoralis. The sequence continues at coordinate 691,833,965 of JARQOC010000002.1, read as the reverse complement.
TCATGGTACGGTTTCACATTAGGTGATCTACGGGTAGTGATCGCAACACGAGGATGAATGACGTTGTTTTATATTGATGGAAATATCTGTGGTGGGGAGGGAGGGGATTGTTGATGTCTTTCACCTATCTGTTTATACATTTTGTCTGCTTCTCATAAGTTTATATGATAAATTCAATAAAAATTATATTTCAAAAATAAAACTGTGACCAGATTTAAGTATAAAGAATGGGGGGGTGGGGGGAAGATGTTATCAAAAACTAGAACGAAAAAGTTCAATTTGGTTTGTATTCAAACTTCAGTAAAAATACATCAAATCACTTCTGTAATTTAAACCACCTGGAAGTCTGCTATTTAGATACAATATCCAGTAACTGTCGCGATTTAATAACTTTCGCGATTTAATAAAGTGTGGACTCGATCTCCTCCTCGTGAGGAGGACTTCATAATTTCAAGACCCTGTACCAACAGTTTACTAGGGTCGCCACCATGCTGCTCTAGGAATTGTTGGGAAAGTCCTGATATAGATCGTCGGCCACCAGCTGATGAAGGATCAGCTCCAGTTATATGCTCAGATATGCGCCTTCTGAGAGGTCGGATAGTGCAGCCTATATAATCTAGATTACAGGAGGAACATGTTGCCTTGTAAACTACAAAAGTACTTGCACAGTTGATGTAACTTTTAATCTTGTAGGTTTTGCCACTCACTTTATCCTGAAAACAGTCTGCTTTATTCATGTAATTAAAAGAAAAAACAGATATTGCGCCACACTGCAACTGGAGGAACTTAATACACGGTTATACTATGTTTGCACTAACCTTTACTGGTTGTGCAACACCCCGCACAACCAGACTGATGGCTTAATATGGATCACTGTAGTGACAAGGGCCAATATTCCCTCCTCCTCAGATACTCCGGGCTTGGTGGTCGGCTCCTTAGTTCCTCTGGAGATGGAGGTGGGCTCCTTCACTCCTCCACCCGAAGAGGCAGACTCGCTGCACTGGCTTCCGTCCCAGCTCCACACTGTGTATCAGTTGATCATTCAAGGGTGGGTCTTTATGATGTACTGCCAGGTACTGTGCATCTTAGAGCAGCTCACACACCGCACTCCCAACAAGGGAGAAAGAGATTAGCAAATGGAAAACAAGCGGTGTCAGAGATTTGGAGCGCTAAAGAAACCACGGGTTGGTGATTAAATTACCGATAATTTATTACACGAACAGCAGGGGTCCAGTATGCCACAACGCGTTTCGACGCACAGATCCACTTGAGAAAGACGCATCTGTGCGTCGAAACGCGTTGTGGCATACTGGACCCCTGCTGTTCGTGTAATAAATTATCGGTAATTTAATCACCAACCCGTGGTTTCTTTAGCGCTCCAAATCTCTGACACCGCTTGTTTTCCATTTGCTTTATTCATGTATTCACAGAAGCTACAGCGTAAGTGGACGCATTTGAAGTTGCCCGTACACCGTAGCCAAGTCATTTTCTCCCCACATCTGTCTGATCTAAATAGACTGGGAGAAATAAAGCTTGCAAGATCGTGGCCCTTCCTAGATACACACCTAAAATTATTTTCCAGAATTTTACGCAGGGGAAAATCCTGATATAGCATAGGGACATACTTGTGTAGTATGTCCACTATGCCATAGAAATCTGTGCCGTAGCCTCCCTGGCGGTCTGTTTAGGTCTTGAATTTTTTGCTAAAAGCGGGCTTACCCGCGTTCGCGGCAGATGCGGTAAAAAAAACGCATCTGCCGCACTTGCCGCATAGCTGCCGCACTTGCGCCGCCCTTGCGGCGCGGTTGCGGTAATCTGCATAGTAAAGGGAACCAACCACCTCGGATGACCCTCATACACTGATAATATGTGCCCCTGCAGCCTAGTAAACCATTAGCAGCACTGTTTTTGTGTGATCTTATAAACTTACATGCCTGCGTACTTGAGGGCGTCTCCCTGTGTGTGCTGGCACTTGTGAGCTGTGCTCGTCATGCCTGCTCTCCCCTCCCTTATGCACGCCCCCTCTCAGCCTGCTATAGTGATGTGAGGCTGGTTGCGTCATAAAGGGGCGGGGCTAAATCGCGGCATCCCGGTAGCCCCGCGCTTTATGACGCAATCAGCCTCACATCACTATAGCAGGCTGAGAGGGGGCGTGCATAAGGGAGGGGAGAGCAGACATGATGAGCACAGCCCACAAGTGCCAGCACACACAGGGAGACGCCCTCAAGTACGCAGGCATGTAAGTGTATAAAATCATTATCTCACTTCTACTGCAGCCACTTTTCACACAAAAACAGTGCTGCTAATGGTTTACTAGGCTGCAGGGGCACATATTAACAGTGTATGAGGGTCATCCGAGGTGGTTGGTTCCCTTCACTATGCAGATTACCGCAACCGCGCCGCAAGTGCGGCGCAAGTGCGGCAAGTGCGGCAAGTGCGGCAGATGCGGTTTTCACACCGCATCTGCCGCGAACGCGGGTAAGCCCGAGCCTGACTCGGGGTTAACGCTTCTGGTAGTGAATGTTAACCCGAGTCAGGCTCGGGAATAACGCTAGGAAGGTTAAGGGGTGGAAAAAGTGATAAAATGTTTGTTAGGACTTGCATCCAAAGATTGCCGCTTGCAATGTGGGTGGCAATCCATTAATTGTTCTCTGCTCTTACCAGATGTTCTTGGCACGATTAACAACCCACTGCTTGTATCCCTGGGCTTTAAGCCTACCTTCAATGTCCCTGACTTGATTGATGTAGTCACTATTTAGGGTACACATACGCTTTGCCCTAATGAATTCCCCTATTGGTAAACTTTTTATGGTATCTGAGGGATGGCAGCTCTCCGCATGTAATATTGAGTTGCCAGAGATGGTTTTTCTGTATAAATCTGTGATGATTTTGCCAGTTGAAGCATTCCCCGTTAATACACAATCCAAATAGTAGGCAGTAGTACCATGATCTTGCATAGTGAATTTCAAATTCATGTTATTATTACAATAACAGAAAAACAAATCAATGTCCTACCAGGAGACACATCCACGGTCCCGTTCCAGGTGAGGATGAGGTCATCAATATATCTCCCATACCATCTAGGGGAGCCTTGATGTGGATTGTTTGATGAAAAAAAAAAACTCCTTCTCCCAAACTGGCATGTAGAGGTTCGCCAATGAGTGGGAGAATTTGGCCCCCATCGGACAACCACATGTGTGTAGGAAGGAGTTATCAAATTTGAAAAAATTATTTTTCGGCAGATAATGAACTGCCATTAGAATGAATTTGACCAGATCCTGAGAAAGGAAGGCACCCTGAAAAATAACTGACAATGCCTCCAAAGCTTTGGCATGGGGAATACAAGAATATAATGATATCACATCCAACATAACCCATCTATCACTATATTCCCATTTAAAGTTCCTGAAGGCATATAAAAGATGTTTGGTGTCTCTAATGTACCCTGGGGAGGAAATCATCAAAAGCTGTAACTGTTGGCCAACCCACTCAGACAAGGGCTCAAATAAGGATCCAATACTCAAGACTATCGGCCTAAGGGAAGTAGGAAAACAACTTTGTGGGTCTTGGGCAAAGCATGAAAAATAGGGCAAATTGGATTAGACACTAGCATACGAGTATACTTATGTTGCTTTTCGGTGATAATGGCCAAAGTCTTGCCCTCATCCAATAGTATATTAAGATCAGTTAGGACCTTACTTGTGGGGTCAGACTTTAAGATGGTATAGGTGTCATCATCACTGAGTAAATTCATGACCTCTCTACGGTATAGGGCTGCATCCAAAACGACCACAGATTCTTGGCATCATCTGCCACCGAGATGCTTTTATTTTGATGTTCTGGTTTACTAAATAAAATTTTCCAATATGTTTATCGGATTTGGTGCCAGCTTTCTTCACTTCATGTTTTCTGCATCTGCCATTGGCTACCATGTACAAGGCTATTCTGGGGAATGTAATGCTGCCACATGGTAAAACCAAAGTAGACAATGGCTGGAAATTCCAGCAAGAAAATGATCCTAAGCACACATACAATTTGATTAAAAGTTGATCAGCAAAAAAATGGTCGCGTATTGCAATAGCCAAACCAATCACCTGAGTTAAACCCTATAGTTTCGTTTTGAGATGAGTTAGGGTAACAATTTGGGTCCCATACCAATAGCAATAAAGAGAAATTGTTCGCAGATTAGGAAATGGAATGGAGCAAGATCCCTCAAGATATCTTGAATACCCGAGTGGCTTCAGCGCTCTTTCGGTGCGGTGCAGTAATTAAAGCAAGAGGTTATGCTACAAAATACCACGTTGTGGTATTGTATGACTTACTCTCTATGTTGTGATCAATAAATAATATATGAAAAACTTTGGGCAATGAGTTTTCTTTAATGAAATGACCAAACCTATATTCAAAAGCATTTTGGTTAAAATTAAGATCTTGCATGATGACAACTTCATGCACTTTCAATTTATCATGAGCAAATGCAGAACAACCAAACAGAAGTAATCACACTTTAAAAAAAATGCAAAAATGTTGGTCGCCAATGTATATCTTGGAAATACTTCTGGTGTATATATAGCTACAAGGAAAGTCTCCTATTTCTGCCACTGTATATGCATATACAGTTAGGGCCAGAAATATTTGGACAGTGACACAAGTTTTGTTATTTTAGCTGTTTACAAGAACATGTTCAGAAATACAATATATATATAATATGGGCTGAAAGTGCACACTCCCAGCTGCAATATGAGAGTTTCCACATCCAAATCGGAGAAAGGGTTTAGGAATCATAGCTCTGTAATGCATAGCCTCCTCTTTTTCAACGGACCAAAAGTAATTGGACAATGGACTCTAAGGGCTGCAATTAACTCTGAAGGCGTCTCCCTCGTTAACCTGTAATCAATGAAGTAGTTAAAAGATCAGGGGTGGATTCCAGGTGTGTGGTTTTGCATTTGGAAGCTGTTGCTGTGACCAGACAACATGCGGTCAAAGGAACTCTCAATTGAGGTGAAGCAGAACATCCTGATGCTGAAAAAAAAGAAAAAATCCATCAGAGAGATAGCAGACATGCTTGAAGTAGCAAAATCAACAGTTGGGTACATTCTGAGAAAAAAGGAATTGACTGGTGAGCTTGGGAACTCTAAAAGGCCTGGGCGTCCACCGATGACAACAGTGGTGGATGATCGCCGCATACTTTATTTGGTGAAGAAGAACCCGTTCACAACATCAACTGAAGTCCAGAACACTCTCAGTGAAGTAGGTGTATCTGTCTCTAAGTCAACAGTAAAGAGAAGACTCCATGACAGTAAATACAAAGGGTTCACATCTAGATGCAAACCATTCATCAATTCCAAAAATAGAAAGGCCAGAGTTAAATTTGCTGAAAAACACCTCAAGAAGCCAGCTCAGTTCTGGAACAGTATTCTATGGACAGATGAGACAAAGATCAACCTGTACCAGAATGATGGGAAGAAAAAGTTTGGAGAAGAAAGGGAACGGCACATGATCCAAGGCACACCACATCCTCTGTAAAACATGGTGGAGGCAACGTGATGACATGGGCATGCATGGCTTTCAATGGCACTGGGTCACTTGTGTTTATTGATGACATAACAGCAGACAAGAGTAGCCGGATGAATTCTGAAGTGTACCGGGATATACTTTCAGCCCAGATTCAGCCAAATGCTGCAAAGTTGATTGGACGGCGCTTCATAGTACAGATGGACAATGACCCCAAGCATACAGCCAAAGCTACCCAGGAGTTCATGAGTGCAAAAAAGTGGAACATTCTGCAATGGCCAAGTCAATCACCAGATCCTAACCCAATTGAGCATGCATTTCACTTGCTGAAATCCAGACTTAAGACGGAAAGACCCACAAACAAGCAAGACCTGAAGGCTGCGGCTGTAAAGGCCTGGCAAAGCATTAAAAAGGAGGAAACCCAGCGTTTGGTGATGTCCATGGGTTCCAGACTTAAGGCAGTGATTGCCTCCAAAGGATTTGCAACAAAATATTGACAATAAAAATATTTTGTTTGGGTTATGTTTATTTGTCCAATTACTTTTGGCCTCCTAAAATGTGGAGTGTTTGTAAAGAAATGTGTACAATTCCTACATTTTCTATCAGATATTTTTGTTCAACCCTTCAAATTAAACGTTACAATCTGCACTTGAATTCTGTTGTAGAGGTTTCATTTCAAATCCAATGTGGTGGCATGCAGAGCCCAACTCGCCAAAATTGTGTCACTGTCCAAATATTTCTGGCCCTAACTGTAGTAGACTACATCACCCACAGGCTTCCAATATATCATATATTTTTATACCATTTAACATGATTTTTGCAGAATGCTCCTATATTGAATTGTCATGAATTATACTATACCCTACAGTAAAAAGAAAAAAAAACGAAAAACTACCCAAAAAAACTCAGACTAGATGAGATTATTTGCTTTTAAACAAGACCGAGATCACAGCTCTGGCCCAAGCTTGATCCACTAGAAGTAAGGACATAACAGCTTCATCATTGGGCTCTGAAGCTGCTCTGCTTGGATGTATAAGAACGTTCATTTCCTCAACAAAGTGTGGGACCACACAAAATGCCCAAAGAGTTATGTATATCTGCATCCAGAGAATATTAACAATATAAACAAGAAATTCTGCCATTCTACAATGATTAAAAAAAAGGTCACTGAAGAACTAGTACTACATGATCTAAATAACATTGGGGTGGTTTAATAACAAAAAATTACTTGACAGGTTCCCTTTAAATAAATTGGCTCATCTAAGTGTGACTGCTTACATCGGGGTTTGGCATCAAAATGTCCAAAGTAACCAGAAAATGTATGTTCAAATTGCTTCTGTGCTTTTGTTATGTGTAGGATTTTTGTAACTAATCTTTATTAAATGCATTTATTATAATATTTGTTTGTATTATTTTCATTACAGGAAATGCAAGGAAACCTTGTTCCTCCTTCCAAAAGTATCCACCATGATGCTGCCCCCCCACCTCTACCCCCAGGGTACGGATATATGTCTTTACATTGTGTAATAAATTTCTCTCACGATTGTACAGTAGTGGAAAAGCTAAAAGCAAGACGCAAAAAGTGACTTACCTAGCTACAGTGGAAAAGATGACCCCACTGTACTGGGGACAGGGCAGGGTGTGGGCCCTATAATGGGGCTCTATAGGCAACAACTCTGAGGGCTTCTAAGGCCAGATGCTGTTCAGTGGTGAGTTTTTACCTAAGTATTTGAAGCCAGAAGCAGTACTCAACGTGTGTACGTGGCCTAAGGCTAAATGCTTCAGACTTTAGATCCTCGTGTCCACATTGAGTATTTGGTGAGTTTTTTACCTCAGGATTTGTAGCCAAAACCAGGAGTGGCTGATAAATACAGAAGAGGTGACGTGTTTATTATACTTTTCCTATCATTGTTCCACTACTGGTTTTGGCTACAAATACTGAGGTAAAAAGTCACCAAATACTCAACGTGTGAACGTGGCCTAAGAAATACTTGTATACTGTTAGGCTGGCTTCACACTGCAGTTTTTTCACCGATCAGTGTCCATCCGGTTTGTGTGTCAAAACCAGGAGTGTCTCCAAAACTCAGAACAGGTGTCAATCTTTCAATTATAGTTTTTCTCTGCAAGTTCCTCTCCTGGTTCCTCTCCTGGTTTTGGTACACAAACTGGATGGACACTGATCAGTGAAAAAACTGCAGTGTGAAGCCAGCCTTAAGCCACTTGCACACATTGAGTATTTGGTGACTTTTTTACCTCAGTATTTGCAGCCAAAACCAGGAGTGGATGATAAATACAGAAGTGGTGATTGTGGAGACATGGGGATCAGTGAGTGGTCTTAACCGTTGGCGGAATACTACTCAGACAACACATGGTGAGGGAACCACAATATTAAGTCTTTATTGGATCCCAACAGTTAACGGCATATAGACATAACCAAGTGTGGAGCCCACTGGGACGGGGTACTCTGTACCAGACCAGGGTATCACAGGGGTTATCACGGCAGTCTTGGTCCGGACCGTGTCCCGAGCCCACAAGTAAAGGTTGGGGGTTATTTGCAGGGGAGAGCGTCGTGACGCCACCCTTGGTATGTGGTCAGGGTGACCACCGCTGCTGCAGAACCTCCGGGGATGATGGATGGCACCCTGTGATGTAACGGCTCTCCACGGGCAGAGTCTGGTCCCTGGGGCAGAAGTGATGAAAACAGTTTGTGAGGTAGTTGTGAGGGAGAACAGGATTCACAAGGATTACACAGACTCACGGTTTTGTAGTTTTCCAACTCTTTACTGTAGATGACATTCAGCTGAGTACTGTCCACGGAGTCTGTACCGGAGTCAGGTTGCTTCCCACCCTGTCCGGGTCCTTGGCTTTCTACTCCTGCGGTGTGTGGCCCTGCTGCCGCTTTAGCTAGGCTGCCGGCCCTGTCTCCCCTCACGGGTACCAACTTGCTAGGCAACTTGAGTCTTATCTTTATGCTCCTGACCCCGCCGTGTTGCTTTGCTGTGGTACAGTGAAGATGTGGGATCTTCACTCATCCGGTGTTCACTGTGCTGTTTGTGTCAGGCACAGCATCGGATCAGGTATCCGTTTTGTGCGCTCCTCCGGGGTGAGTTTAGGGTATCTCGGTGTCCCGGGTGTGTTCCTCTGCTTCTCCTTTTCCTCAGACCCTGGCTCGGCCTGGAAGTGGACAGTGGACCATGGGGTGAGCCTAACACAGCTCTTTTACACCCAGGTCCTTTCTTCCCTCAGTGCTGCCCCGCACTGAACTAACTGCCACTTCCTCTCCACCAGAATATATAGGGAAGCAGCTTTAGCTCCCCCTTCTGGCCTGGAGGCGCTAGTGTAGTGTTGTGGGTTGTGTGGGGATTTAACCCTTGGTGATGTTACTGTGGCACATTAACCTCTGGGGTGCCACACAAGCAAAACACAGACTGTAACAGACAACAGAGTCTCACCCTTCCACTGGCTCACCAGGAATTAGAATAATCATGTTCGGGGCTTCCAGGGTCACTTATTCCAAACCAGCAGCACCCCCGCTTTCGGCGGGCACCCACCGAGAAAGGAATAGCGACAAGCTTAAGAAGCTGACTGATCATAGCAGTGTCTGTCGTTAATGCGCCCCAGGGCTGTGAAGTACTTGGAACCGGGCTTTGCTACTTCTGGGGGAGTCACAGTGGTCAACACCCGGCTCCGTGATCCTGAGCGTCAGATAAAAGTTTGGGGATTTTGGCTTTGGGGATGGTTGTCGTGACACCACCCATGGTGTTTGGCTATTCGGGCCGACGCTGCGGTGCCGGACCTCTGGGGATGATGTGATTGCAACTAAGGTGGTATCGCTCCCCACGGGTGGAGATGTTCCCCAGGGCAACCGGTATAGTCTATGGTGGTGGTAGGTCGTTGTGGTGCATGACTGAGGGAGCGGAATAACCGCGCCCTTTACTGGAAGTTGCAGGTTCAGACCAAGACACTGTCCACAGGAGATGTTAGGAATCCAGGTGGCCTGGAAGCAAGTTGGCGATCTCCTCACCATGTGAGTTCTGAGGCCTCCCTACTGCGCGCCTCTTTGCTGGTCCTGGCTGCCTGTAGTTAAACTGCAACCCTCTCTTCCTGCTCTGAAGTAACTCACCCGTATGGCAGGCAGCTTGAGCCCTTCCCAGGCACCACTTCTCCGGCAACTGGCCCTGAGCTCTCTGATGATGCTATGCCTTCAGATGCTTTACTGTGGCCGGGAGACCTGAAATCTCCCGTACTTCTGTTTTGGCTGCGGGGCCTGAAGTACCCTTACAGCCTTGGACTCTGGTGTCCATTTCTGGCGCTCTGCTCTGGGGTGAACCAGTGACTGGCCCCACTCCCCAGGCCTGCTTCTCTCCTTCCTCAGTCCCTGTCCTAGGGCTTCCTCACGCTTGCTGATCCTTCTTTCTACACTACCTGGGACAGGTTTAGCACTGCTCCAGTCCACAGGTCATCTTCACAGTCCTCCTAGGAACTGAATTGACTAACCCCACCCCCAGGTCAGAATGTATACGGGAGCTCCCATGAACCTTGAGCCAGGAAAGTGTTGCATGCTGTGGGCTTACCTGATGTGGATACCTCCTTCTTGATTGAGTCTCAAAAATGAAAAATTACAAAAAACAAGAAAAATATAAAAACACAGTCACTACGGCGCTTAGTCCTTCCACTGTTGGCTGATGATGAACTTTATACAAAATTGTCTTTACCACAACCAGTCCTGAGGTCTATTGGTCGACATTTAAAGTAAATGTTCAAGAATATGCATAAGTTCATACAGTAAGTCCTGTAGGCATGGTACGCTTGGTGGTTGCTTATTTACATAGTTACATAAAAACATAATATATTTACATTTTTAAACTGGTTAAACTGTCTACTTAATTTACTAACAGTCCCTGTAACATGCTGGGATCTGACCTATGTTACTACGAGTGGATCTACGCAGTACAGGTATTTCTGATTGTCTGCTTTGGTTCCTAGTGTCTACTGCTGGTGTTGTGGGTGCACTATCCACTATTCTATGTGTAGACCTACGTAGCACGGGTATATGGGTATACGAGTGTCGTCTTAAGGTGGGGTCACACGTGGCGATTTCGCCCGTGACATCGCCGAAAAGTGACGTCACAGCGATGTCGCGGGCGATATTGCAAGTGCGTCGCGCTGTGTGACAGCGCGACGCAACTGCAAATTATCGCTGGTCGCAGGTTGACAGGTTTATGAACATGTTCATAAACCTGTCAACCTGTGACCAGCGATTAGGCTGGATCGCGCCGTCTAGACACTGTTGGCGGTGCGATCCAGCCGATATCGCAGTGTTTCTGAGCCATCGCTCGCTGGGCTGAGCCCAGCCCAGCGAGCAATGGCTCCGCCCACATCGCCGCCGCGTCACCGGCAACGTCGTGCCGGGTGACAGCAGGCCTGCGATGTCGGAAGCGAGCGGGCACCCGCACATCGCTTCCGACATCGGAGGCCAGATCGCCGCGTGTGACAGCACCTTAAGACTCACCATGCGACTGACAGATTCACTGCCAGCATGGGGTTGACTCTTGTTCCACTGCAGCTGGTGGTTCTTCAGGTGGTTCTAGAGTCTCAACTGTTCAGGCACGACAACTTGGGGAAAGTCAATGCAGAGACCACAATTGCTCCATTTGTCTCAGTCCATGTTTTGGGAAAGTCTCCAAATACTGTATGAATCATCTCTTCCTTTTCTTCTTGTGGTTGAGGTGGATCCTGGACTTCTTCTCTGTGTCTTAGTTGTTCAGGGCATATGTTTAGTTGATCTCTTGAAACTGCCACTGAGGTCTCTCCTCCGTCTTTACTGATTAAGCAGACTTTGGAGTTGTCAAAATTTGAAGGCAATACGGTGTATTGCTCTGCCTCCCACTAGTCATCAAGTTTGTTCGTCATTTTCTCTTGAGGACTTGTTCTCCTGGTGTTAAGGGAACTGCATGTTTGTTATAGGCGCTCTCTTGCCTTTCTCTTGCTTAAGACAGGTTTCTCTCAACGCACTCTTGCACTTTATGGCACTGTTGTTGACGTTCTGTATCCCAATCTGCATCTGGTGGGTTTATTTCAGGTGTCAGGACTCTCATGTCTAAGTCAATGGGCAACTTGCCAGGTCTTGCCCTCATCAGGTATGCAGGAGTACAGTTGGTGGAATTCACAGGAATATGATTGCATAAGTCCACTACATCTGGCAACTGTTCTGGCCACATACTTCTTTCTTTCAGTGGCAATGTCTTCAACAGGTCTATCACTACCTGATAAATGTTTTTCACACATGCCATTAGTCTGTGGATGGTACAGCGTTGTTCTTATTTTCTTGCAACCGTACAAGTTGCAAAACTCCTGGAACATCTCTGCCTCGAACCCTGGACATTGATACTAAGTACCTGTTCAGGATAGCCATGGGGTCTGCAGAAATTGGTTTGGAAGGCTCCTGCCGCTGTCCTTCCTGTTAAGTCTTTTACTGTCACTACTACCAAGAAAAGGGAATAGTGATCTACAATGGTGAGGGCGTAGACATAGCCTGACCATCTCGGGGTTAGTGTCACATGGTCCAAGGCTACCAGTTCAAGTGGTTGCCTGGTGACAATAGGCTGTAGAAGAGTTCTTTGGCTGTCACGATCCTTCCTCCGCAGATTGCACTGGCCAGTCTTTGCACCATTGCTTGATGGCCTTCCTCATGCCAACCCAGTAAAAGCATTCACGCAACAGAGCTTCAGCTTCTTCTACCTGAGATACCCTGCCCCATTGTGGTATGCTTCCAGGACCATCTGGATATCTCTCTTCGGGACCACTATCTGCCAGACCAATTCATGAGTTCATGCATTGATGTGCCGCCTGCACAGCTTACCCGCATAGAGGGATAACTTGCTCTTCTCTTTCCACAACTGTTGTGCCTCTTGCGGTGCATCTGGACCAGGGCATGAGTCCGCTTGCATCAACAACTCTTTGACTAAGCGGATGGCTGGGTTGCTATCTTGCATCTCTGCCCAACCGTGGTGGGGTAATGAGTTGAACGTGGCTTCTTGCATGACAGGCCTCTTGTCTCTCACACCATGGGAACACTGGGATGCACTGCTGCGCTGAAAAGCCGGCAGCTCTATCTCTTGCAGCTCCTCCGGGTCTTCTCCCGCATCTGGCAAATTGGGCATCCTTGACAGCGTATCAGCGTTGGCGTTCTTATGCCCTGCCCGGTACTTGATGGTAAAGTTGTAATTGGACAACCGGGCCATCCATCGCTGTTGCACTGTGTGACGAAATGGACTCCTTCAATGTAGAACATATGATGATTTCTTATGTAAGCCAGACAGTATGGTATTTTGTTGCAACTTGGAATATGCCACTCATGGGTTAAGTTCTTAAAATCTAGCCAGACTGTATTTTGTATACCCATTGTTGACGTATATAAAGTAATTATATTGCCTCTTTATATTGTGATTTAATTCCTACCTTGTGAGGGGACACTCATTGTTTTTACCAGTCTTGAAGATGTTTGGAAATGTTGACCATGTGTATGTAATCATCTCAACTTTTGTCTTACGAAGGTCAGAGGGAGCTAAGCTGGTATCTCTCCCCACGGGTGGAGCGGTTCCCTAGGGTAACCGGTATAGTCTATGGCGGTGGTAGGCCATTGGGGTACTGGACTGAGGGCATGGAATAACTGACAGACACACAGTACGTAGTTTACTTTACCTTGACTGGAAGGTGCAGGTTCAGACCAAAGCACTGTCCACAGTAGATGTCAGGAATCCAGGTGGCCTGGAAGCAAGTTGGGGATCTCCTCACCCAGTGAGTTCTGAGGCCTCCCTACTGCGCGCCTCTTTGCTGGTCCTGGCTGCCTGTAGCTAAACTGCGACCCTCTCTTCCTGCTCTTAAGTCTCTCACCTGTATGGCAGGCATCTTGAGCCCTTCCCGGGCACCACTCCTTTGGCAACTGGTCCTGAGCTCTCCAATGATGCTATGCCTTCACGTGCTTTACTGTGGCCGGGAGACGTGAAATCTCCCGTCCTCCTGTTTTGGCTGCTGGGCCTGAAGTACCCTTAAAGCCTCGGACTCCGGTGTCCGTTTCTGGCACTCTTCTCTGGGGTGAAACGGTGACTGGCTCCACTCCCCAGGCCTGCTTCTCTCCTTCCTCAGACCCTCTCCTATAGGTCCCTCATGTCTCTCTATGCTTCCTTGGATGAGCTTAGCACTGCTCCTGTCCACAGGTCATCTTCACAGTCCTCCTAGGAACTGAACTAACTAACCCCGCCCTCAGGCCAGAATGTATACGGGAGCTCCCATGATCTCATGTTTCAGAGGTCCCCCTTCTGGTCTGCAGTCAGGAAAGTGTTGCATTCTGTGGGCGTACCTGGTGTGGATAGCCCTTCTTGCTTCCAAACATGACATCACCCCCCGAGGGAGGCAATGCCATTGTGGCAACTGGATTCTGGGGTGCCACATAGTCAGGTGACCGAATTGTCCCAACCTGGGTATCTTCCTTAAATAGTCTTTGGTATGAAAACACGATGTTGTCCTGGCAGCTGAAATCGAAATTCCTAGGCTGGGGTTATGGGATTCCAACCGGGTCCTGTTTGTAGACCTTTGTTCTGGTGGTGCTTCTGTTAGGTGGCAGAACCATCCTTCTCCAGTGGCTGGTGCTAGCAGTAGGGTAGATGGAACTCCATAAACATATTCCAGAACACAAGCCCTGTCTTCTCTTGAGCATTTGAGCCCTAGTGCGGCCAACATCACCTTGGCTGCTAGGAACCAGTTTGATTTCCGATTTTCACTGGATCTGGGTCCTCATCCTCCTCTGCCCCTTATGGGCATCCCAACAGACCTATTTCTGTATCAAACCCTACCGAGTGTCAGAGGTCCTGTATTCAATCTTTTGCCACTGGCACAGCTCCTGTAGAAACCTTTTACTGCTGAGGCTGTATCTCCTCTCTGGTCCTCGTCCCATGGATGAGCTGGTGGGGTTAGGCATGGCAGCATCTGAAACCTGAATGCCTCACCTATGGCCTGCTGGGTATGCTTATATGTCTCCCTGTTTGTTGAGCCTTTGGACAGTATCTACAAACACCAGTCCCCTGCAGCTCTCCAGGATAAACCAGGCTGAATAGATCCCACTGCTGTCACCAATTGTGGCGACAATGGGTGCTCTCGTCTTCTGGCCTGGCCGCCTTTAGACTGTAAGGACCAAGGTTCATCCCAACTGAACGCCCAAACTCCTTAACCGTGGGTGGAACACTACTCAGACAACACAGGGTGAGGGAACCACAATAGTAACACTTTATTGGATCCCCAACAGTTAAAGGCATATAACATATACACAAGCAAAACATAAAATGTAACAGGAAAAAGTCTCACCCTTCCTCTGGCTCACCAGGGATTTGAATGTTAGTGCCTCGGGGCTTCCATGGCCACTTACTCCAATCCAGCAGAACCCCACTTTTGGTGGGCACCCACCGAGAAAGGAATAGCGACAAGCTTAAGAAGCTGACCGAGCGCCGCAATTTCTTTAGCCAGGTGACTGAATTGTCCCAACCTGGATATCTTCCTTAAATAGTCTCTGGTATGAAAGCACAATGTTGTCCTGGCAGCCAGAATTTAAATTCCTAGTCTGGGGTTATGGGAATCCAATGGGTCCGCAGACACTACATTGAAGCCATGTAGCATATGAACTCAATGTGAACCTCCAGTTTTGGCCAAAGTCCCCATAGTGAGGCCTCAAAGCAGATGAACTCTTGGTTAATGAAACAGACCCCTTATATAACTCGAGCACTCATTTCAGGACATTGGGGACTTCAGGATTGGTGGAAAAAGACTGTGCTCTCATTGGCTGGATTTCAATCCCTATACATAATATCCCTATGAGTCATGAGTCTCTGACAGAGGCAATGAGGGGCTTAGGTAAGTTACATTGAATTAGTATTACACAACCTTAGAACAATGAAAAACTTGCATACTTAATTCTCTTTGAGTTATGACTGTCTGTGACAGAGGGGGTGAGATAATTACATTAGTAATACACAAACTTTGGACAATGGGACACTCCAGAGTCTGGCAGAAACATTGGCTGACTTATCATAAGTAACAAACAAAAGACCAATAGGTCTGGCTAAGTTAAGAAACTTAATCCATGCCATGCATTAAACAAGTCCATGTCGTTACAGTGACGTGTTTCTATTATACTTTTCCTCTGATAGTTCCATTCCTGGTTTCGGCTACAAATACTGAGGTAGAATACTGACCAAATATTAAATGTGTGAACGTGAAACCAAACTGAGTGGAATTGGTGTAGCTGCAAAAGAGCTGAGAAGCACATTGGACAGCGGCTACTGCGTTTTATTTTTTAATTGATTATTCAATTAAGCACATGATTTTGCAGAAAAAAAACAATGATTCCTGAAATTTAATAGTGAAAAAAGCTGTTTTCCCAAATCTGCCTCTTGAATGATTAAAAGAAAAAAAAAAACACAGCAGCTTCCTGGCACAGCAGTTTCTGGCAACACCACACCTGGTCTTGCCTTACCCTTAAAAAGTGTGCTGTTGTGGGGAAGGGCCAGCTGTGCCAAGGCCTGTGGGGGCCACCCTTCTCATTATTGTATGTACCATGTTATGTCTTGAGGTTGCCTGGCCACTGGGCTCAGAGCCTCTGGCAGTGAGGGTCACTGGATATGCTTTTTCTTTTGTTTTCCAATGCATTTTCTTTTATTTAATCCATTGTGCTGGAATAAAAAATTTATTTGTATGAATCAGGTACGATTTATTCTGCAAAAGGACAATGACCCCAAACATACAGACCATCATTAAAGGGGTTGTCATCCCATGAACAAAGTACATTTTAATAAATAAATATTGGAATATAAATAGTTTCAACAGTTTGTGTTAAAAAACAAATGTTCCTATGCTGAGATAATCTTATATGTGTCCCTGCTATGTACAGTGTAATGGATGTGTCTGACCGTACAGGGACATGGTCTTGTCATACCACATCTCCTGTGCTGAGATAATCTTATATATGTGTCCCTGCTATGTACTGTGTAATGGATGTGTCTGACTGTACAGGGACATGGTCTGATCATACCACATCTCCTGTGCCGAGATAATCTTATATATGTGTCCCTGCTATGTAGTGTAATGGATGTGTCTGACCGTACAGGGACATGGTCTTGTCATACCACATCTCATGTGCTGAGATAATCTTATATATGTGATGCACCCCCAGGCTATGGTGTACTCAGGAACCGTGCCAGTACTGTCTCTTTGGGTTATCACGGTAGTCGTGACCCGGTCCCATGGCCTGGGATCAGTCCAAAAAGGGGTTACTTACAAGAGGATTTGTTGTGACACCACCCGGAGTGTTGTGGCCAGTGGAGCCACTGCTGCCTGGTTGCTGCTGGGAAGGTGACTTAGGGGCAGCTGAGATGGCAAGCCCTCTCTGGGTAGGGCTAGGGTCCCCAGGGCAGGTGTAGTGGTAGTCTATGATAGTGTTTGGTGATGATGGAGGGGGCTGGTGAGGGATGGTGCTGGGTACAAGTCACTTACTTTGCTGAGATAATCTTATAAATGTGTCCCTGCTATGTACTATGCTTAAACAGCTGTGATCCCATGTTGTCCTATCTGTATACTCACTTTTGCTTCCTCACCTGCCCAGATGGTATGATCAGACCTATTTCTACATGGTCAGACAGTCTTTATGGTTATGCTCTTTATATTACACGAGGGTAATAAAGCCTACCACTTTGTAGCCGCACCCACACCTTACTTGTTCCTGTAGAGACTAGAACTCCCTAACCGTACAATTAGAAACTGCATCTCAGACCTGACTCAGAGCTGTTTCTCATTTTCCTGAGAAACACAAACTAGGATAAGGAAGGTCTGCAGGGGTAGACGGAAACCCAAATTGAGCAAATTGGGCGCCCCTGCGGTCCGATCGCCACTAGATGGCACAGCAGCCGGGATTGGTAAGTCGGTCACCCCAAACACACACCCAACACATTCCAATCTCAAGACTAAGGACTCTATGCCCAGCAACGGGATGTCGGGAGGAGACAAGTGGAGAGTGGAGAAGTTAGTACAGGATCCGGTTAGGGGAAGTAACAAAAGGACACAACACCAAGTTCAGAGGGAGCAGTCAGCCGAGAGACACCAGAGAGTCAAGTTCAGAGGGAGAGCCGAGAACAACATCATACAGGACTGAGAGGACATGGACCCGGTGACCTGTGCCACCCTGAGGCTTGTCCAGGTCCCGAGCTGTAGACCATGGTGAGACAGGGAAGGAGTCCAAGGTGTGCTCAAGTCAGAGAGGACACTGAGGGACTGGGTAGGAACCAGAGTGCCGTCTCTGCTGAAGTGGCCAGGAAGCTCTATGCTCAAAACCACAAACCCCGGCGGGGTGCGACGTCTTTATGTCCTGCGACCCAGCCTCCGGCGCAGCGAAAGGAAAGCTGCCGTATTAGGACTAGGGGACCTGGCTGGTCGCCCACTGAAAGCCCTTGGCCGCTGGACCGTAACTAGCATGCGGACAGACTGAAAAGGCCCATGAAAGAACTCGAAGGGTGGTGATTTTGATGAGCCATCCCGGCTGCTTAGATCACACCGGAGCCACCACTGTACTGTCTGTAAACTAAACAGCTGCTGAGCAAGAGAGTAAACACGGTTAAAAGCTCTATGCTGTGTGATACAGTGATTACTGCGCCTGAAGGGAAATAGACTGATCTCGTGAACCGGAGGTTGCCTGATTGAATCGTGAACCTTACACCCCCGATGAACCCTGCATTACAATAGACTTTACGGTTGCCCTGGGGACTCGCTCTTCCTGTGAAGAGCAGAAACCATGGGATCGTAGGCCCTAGCAAGATAACTTATAACTCTAAACAGAAGGTGAAGACAAAAATAAAGTCCATTGTTGCAGTTAAATGGCCGAGAGGCTTTAATAGGGGAAAATTTATTTTAAATACATCAATAAAATATAAATACGATAATTAAAATTATCAAACAAATGTTCCCAAGATAACTTGAGAATACAACTAACTCCAGACTCGAAGGTTAAAACGACTATATTTCCCCTTGGCAAAGCCTCTCGACGACGATCCAGATCCAAACAGAAAACTGGGATGGGTGGGCGGGTGACCAAACAGCTTCGTCTCTTCAGAGACACTGAGGTAAATTCCTACAGAGGGAATAGATAACAGAGCTTCCCGCACTTTTTTAACCAATCAGTAACACAGCTGACAGACAGCAGATCAGCCAATCACAGCGTTTACCTGCCTCTGTTACCTACCAAACAGGGACTATTAACCCTTTACCTACACATTCATGAGGATACCTCATGAATCTTTAAGGCATTAAATAAACTCACCATTTTAATATGAAAACCGAAATAAAAAACACACTACAAACTTCCTCTCCAGTGCCACGAGCCCATGTAGCCCCCGCTCTAAATGATGTGGTGGCTTGCCATTCTTGCTGCTACTCCCATTATCCCCAGAGGTCCCGACTGCAGTAGCTGCTATACCGGCCGCATTCCACTGGTAGCAACACGACACTCTTTTATTTTTAGAATTTTTACTTTTCTTTTTCTCCATTTTTTCCAATTTCCCTTTTTAACTGCTCACCCGACGAAGGGATCATGGACCGGGTCACGCCACCTCCTGCAGCCCCAGACGACAAGAGGGCCTGGTTCCGAGTACCCCACGGTCCCCGCCAGGGGCAAGACACAAACATAAAGCATGTGCACAAGGGCAAAAAGAGAATCATAGATGCAAGCAAGAAGAAACCACCTACAAACCTAACAGAGAATTTAAGAAAGGTGTAGATAAGACAAATGAGAAAACACAGAGAAATACATCACTGGTCTCAGCCCCCAAGGCAAATTCCCTTAAAGGTAGTGTCACACGTGGCGATGTCGCCCGCGACATCGCCGAAAAGTGACGTAACAGCGATGTCGCGGGCGATATCACAAGTGCGTCGCGCTGTGTGACAGCGCGACAC
This sequence comes from Allobates femoralis, assembly GCA_033576535.1. Classification (NCBI taxonomy): domain Eukaryota; kingdom Metazoa; phylum Chordata; class Amphibia; order Anura; family Aromobatidae; genus Allobates; species Allobates femoralis. The sequence goes on along the minus strand of JARQOC010000002.1, from coordinate 691,814,459 downwards.
AACTGCAAATTATCGCTGGTCGCAGGTTGACAGGTTTATGAACATGTTCATAAACCTGTCAACCTGTGACCAGCGATTAGGCTGGATCGCACCGTCTGACACTGTTGGCGTCGCGATCCAGCCTATATCGCAACGTTGCTGAGGATCGCTCGCTGGGCTGAGCCCAGCCCAGCGAGCGACAGCTTCGCCCGCGTCGCCGCCACGTCACCGGCAACGTAGTGCCGTGTGACAGCTGGCCTGCGATGTCGCCCGCGACATCGGTGTACGTCACTTTTCGGCGATGTCGCGGGCGACATCGCCACGTGTGACAGTACCTTAACAGAAGGGCTGGAACTCCTTAGCAGATATCCATCTAGAAAATACAGTCAACAGAGAAAGCAGAGTAAAGTAGACTAAAAATAGCCACACCTGGAATGCGATAGGACAAAATAGGAAAGTGAGAACATCTGACTATCAGTCAAGGAGGCGGAAAAAGGCAAAGATAAATGAACCATTAGCAGTTGGACTGGGATTGACCAGGCTGTGCCTTAGCAGGGAAGGAAACCGACCACGCAGCCATAGGCCACTGGATTAAGTCCCGGGGCTGAGGCAGTACAAGTACACGATCGGGGCACATTTATAAAATTAACCCAGCACAGGAATATTTTTATTTAACGCATCAAATTGTGGAACCCAAGTGCGGACATATCATTGATGCAATCTCTGCAGCCACCCAGGGACCCAAGAGGTAAAGGGGCCCTTTTACAGTTCAAAAGCAGGTCAGCTTTATGCATTTTTGTGAGCTATTTACTGTACTTGCACAGGGTCCCTCATTTCTCTGTGTCTGCCAGTGGTGGAACCTATTAATATTCCAAAATGTATTGCTAAAAGTCTGCTTTGTTCATGGAACAACCCTTTATATGTTGCTGTCAGAAATTGACAGCGGCATTTAAATGGTCAAATAGCAGCTATGAGAGGTTGATGTAGTGGCCACTTCACACGCTAGGATATCGTTAACGATATCCTTAGAACGATCACGTGACAGTGATCATTCTGACATCGTTAGTGCGTTGTCACACACAATGATATCGTTAACGAGATCCTAGCGTGTGAAGTGGCCATTACAGGCAGATGCTGGGTGTGTACAGCAGCACCCACCTTGTGTGGAGCAATATCAGCTCTTCACCATCGTCTCTAAACCCACACACATCCTATGACAACAATATGTACATTGCAGATTATTAAGGTGGTTATCAAACACTGTCAAATATTCCTCTATTTCTAGATTCCAAGAATGCTAAGTGCTCAAATTCCTCCTCCCCCACCTCCACCCGGCTCGGTATGTATATCCGTGTTCACATTGCTTTGATAAATTTCTCTTATGATTGTACATTGGGGCTGTAACTATTCAGAGGCACACATACTATGAATAAGCATTGTTAGGCTATTGTGTTTTTGTTGGGGGTTTTTGTATGTTTTCTTTCATGAGTTTTTTGCAAATTTTATAGTATCAGTAAAAGCTCTGAGATATCAGAAATCTCCTGCACACATTTCATTTTCTTTCCTTACAGAGATGGCAAACTGCTGCGTTTTTGAAAGAAGCAACATGTCAATTCTTTCAGCGTTTTTGCAGCAGTTTTTTCATCATTGAAAACGAGAAAATGCAAAAAATGTTGCAAAATGCACTGCGTTTTTTGTGTTGAATGAAACTAACTTTATTTAAGCATGTTCTGTAGAAAAATGGCAGCAAAATCTGTTTTTGGAAGCAGCTTTTTAACTGCCAAGAGAGAAGGTTTTGGTTGCAGACAGGGGTGCACCTATAATGAGACCAGTTGAGCAGTTCGTCCTCAGGCCGCAATGAATCCTTGAAGATGGGCGGCAGAGCGGCGCCCCCCTTGCAGTCTGATATTGTGGTGCTCCTTCAAACCTGTTGTGTGTTGTCAGTGAGTCACTCTGTGAGAAGAAGAGTAGCTGTTGTTGGAACTTGGGAGGGGACCTGTACTTTTACCTTCAATACAGCAGCAGTTGGCTCTGCCTCCTCTGCATCCGCCCCATCCAGCCAAGGAGTGTGATGATTGGTCATCCAGTGAGTCACTCTACCTCCCTGCATCAATTGACCAGTTCTGTGTGCATCAGACTCCAGGTGCTGTATTTGGGGGTGCTGTACATGAATGGTGCTGTATATGGGGAATGCTGTATATGGGTATGCTGCATATAGGGATGATGTATAAGGGGTGCTGCATATGGAGGGTGCTGTGCATGGGGGTTTTTGTATATGGGGGTGCTGTATATGGGGAGTGCTGTATATGGGGGGGGGGTCCTGTATATGGAAGGTGCTGTATATGGGGGGTGCTGTATATGGGGAGTGCTGTGCATAGGGGGTGCTGTATATGGAGGGTGCTATGCTGTATATGGGATTGTTGTGCCATATATGGGGGAACTGTGCTGGATATGGGGGTGTTGTATATTGGGGGTGCTGTGCTGTATATGGGGGTGTTGTATATAGGGAGTGCTATGCCGTACATGGGGGTGCTTTATATGGGGAGAGCTGTGCTATATATGGGGTGCTGTGCCATATATGGGGGTGCTGTGCTGTATATGGGGGTGTTGTGCTGTATATGGGTAGTGCTGTGCTGTATACGGGGTTGCTGTGCCGTATATGGGGGTGTTGTAAATTGAGGTGCTGTATATGGGGATGCTGTATATGGGGAGTGCTGTGCTTTATATGGTGGTGCTTTATATGGGGGTGCTGTGCTGTATTGTATTGTGCATGGAGGGTGCTGTATGGTATATGGAGGGCTATGGGGTGCATTATAGTATATGGAGGACTATGGGGGATGCATTATAGTATTTGGAGGACTATGGATGGTGCATTATAATATATGAAGGACTTTGGGGTGCTTTATAATATATGGAGGATTATGGGGTGCACTGTAATATATGAAAGGACTATGGGGGTACATTACAATATATGGAAAATTTCGGGGTGCATTGTCTATGAGGGTGCATTATACTATATGGAGGGCTATGGGGGTCCATTATAATATATTCCGCCAATTATACCACATGGAAGCCATTATAATATTTGGAGGGCTCTGTGGGGGCATGATAATACTTGGAGGGGTATGATGGAGCCTTTATACTTTATGGAGGGCTATTTGAGGGCTGTCTTGGGGAGTATTATACAGTGTGAAGGTTTAGGAGCCATTATACTGTACATAGGTCCATTATACTACATAAAGGGCTGTGTCGGGGTCACAGTTGGGCATTATACTGTGCCGAGTACTTGACGCGTTTACAGTAGGGTGATCACACTGTGTGTGTGGAGGGTCGTGTGCAGAAACTCACTGTGGGGGGATCACAGGGTTTTGGGGGCACTCTTGTTGGCATCATGCTTTATTGGGGCAAGGAATGATTGAAAGATGAATCTAGGGGCTTCAATAGGAGGAAAATTACTTTGTAAGGGCTGCAAAGATGTGCAAAGATTTAAGATATATGACCCAGCCAAATATTTTTTTTTTGAAGGGGGGCACCTCTGCTATGGGTTCCCATGATTTCTGTGTACACCTGGTGCAGGATGTCCCTCTCCTGCAGGACTCATTGGCCATAACTTACACACCAGGCCCAGTGCTGCCCCTCGATACATACATTCCAGCCATCTTTCTCCTGAGCGGTGGTTGCTTGGTGGCGCTCATTATTAGCTCCGGGCAGCCCCGTGTGCGACTCTTGTGATTGGCTAAGCATTTCAGGAGAAGGAGGACTGTTGGGGACGATGCGCCATTTACCAGCTTAGTGCACAATTTGCTAAAGTCATTCTACACATACATGCCAGTGTTCTGGCCCCTTTTTTCTGTCCATGATTGTACAGTACCAGGACAGCAAAGGTGCCATATTTAGCTACAGTGGAAGAAAAGACCCCGCTCCATTTAGGACAGGTCAGAGAATGGGCTCCAGAATGGACATTTCTAGGCAACAGCTATATTAAAAGGACGGGTGCACCACCAGCAATAATGATCTGGTCAGGAAGGGGGTGCTGCTTTGTCAACAAGAGCATATGTAAACCGGAGAAAAGGAATTGACATACAAACAGCAGCACACCACCAATGCATAAATGAGACAATGTCAAGTTTATTAAACACGAGAGACATACATATAAAAACAATTAAATCATACAAAAAACCACAAACCCAAAATGGTGGAAGTACCGTAGTCCCCCAATATAATAATGCATTATCACAAGAAAGGCACATCCAAATGCAAAATGACGGACCTGGCAATAACAACAATAATCTAGTTGAAAAAACAATGTAATATAACAGTGAAGGCACAAGAATGGTTATCAAGTACACTGAATGGCAATGGCAGCAACAGCGAGATGTGCAAACTGCGCACTATATATGAGAGAAAAGTGCACCTGTTCCCAGTAGGGAAAATAATCAATGACCCCTGAGAAATCTGCTCAATGTCAACTAGACATAATTGTGCAAAATGCAAAGTAAAGCACTGGATGCTGCCCAGAGTACTACAAGTAATCAGCCATGGCAAAAATGAAACAGCCCAGACCTCAGAATAACTGAACTGCTCTCACCTAATCATAATAGTCCTGTAATAGGAGAAATCCAGGGAAATCCCTGATCAGAGGAGCAGAACCAGGAGTGGTGACCGGGCCATGCTGAGTATAGTGGAGAGGGACCCTTCTCCAACACGTATCGCCGCGTTAATGCGGCTTCATCAGGGAGGCAACAGCAGCTGCAAATCCCCCTTATCCTGAGAATCACGGAGGACAGGGCGCCGTGTCCTGTTTTCAGTTTTGGATCTGGAATATCCACATCCCCTGCAGTGTTTACACAGGCGCAGAACCATGTATATAAATGTGTCTGTCTGGTGCTGTGATGTTGAATGAGTTGTTCACTATTGATTGTTGTCCTCACCTTACTGATCACTTAAAGGGGTTTTAAATTTGATTTTGATCAATAGATCTTGGAATTATAATAACTTCCACATTAGGATGTTTTAAAAAAAAAAAATGTTCCTGTGCTGAGATAACCTTGTATATGTGTCCCTGCACTGTGTAATGGATGTGTCTGACTGTACAGGGACATGGTGTGATCATACCACATCTCCTCTGCTGGGGGTGGAGACAAAAGAGTATACAGACATTACAGCACTGGAAACGGTACAGACATTACAGCATGGGAGAGACTATACAGAACCTACAGAACAGGAAAGAATATACAGACATTACAGCACGGGAAAGAGTATACAGACATTACAGCACAGGAAATAGCATACAGACATTACAGCACGGGAAAAAGTATACATATATCACAGCAAAGGAAAGTGTATACAGACATTACAGCACTGCAAAGAGTATACTTTAGACATTACAGCACAGGAAAGAGTATACAGACATTACAGCACGGGAATGAGTATACAGACATTACAGCAAAGGAAAGAGTATACAGACATTACAGCACTGCAAAGAGTTTACATTAGACATTACAGCACAGGAAAGAGTATACAGACATTACAGCATGGGAAAAGTATACAGACATTACAGAACAGAAAAGAGTATACAGACATTACAGCACAGGATCACAGATGATTCTTTTTTTGAGGTAAAACTTTCTTCCCGTTTTTAAAAAAAGTTTAATCTCAAAGAATCACCTGTGATCACGTTCTGTAATGTCTGTATACTCTTTCCTGTGCTGTATTGTCTGTATACTCCTTCCCATGCTGTAATGTCTGTTTACTCTTTCCTGTGCGATAATATCTGAATACTGTTTCCCGTGCAGTAATGTCTGTATACTCTTTTTCGTCCTCCCCGACTCAGGACATGTCGTATGATCAGACCATGTCCCTGTACAGTCAGACACATCCATTACACAGTACATAGCAGCGACACATATATAAGATTATCTCTGCACAGGAGATGTGGTGTGATCAGACCATGTCCCTGTACAGTCAGACATATCCATTACACAGTACACAGCAGGACAGATATATAAGATTATCTCAGCAAAGGAGATGTGGTGTGATCAGACCATGTCCCTGTACGGTCAGACATATCCATTACGCAGTACATAGCAGGGACACATATATAAGATTATCTCAGCACAGGAGATATGGTATGATCAGACCATGTGCCTGTGCAGTCAGACACATCCATTACACAGCACATATCAGGGACACATATATGAGATTATATAAACACAGAAACATTTTCTTCAAACACATCTAATTGTGGAAATGATTATTATTCTAAGATCTATTGGATAAAATGAACATTAAAATCACCTTTGTTTGTAGAAAAAACCCCATAATAGCCTTTCTTATCAGTCTTATGTCAGTCTGTGTAGAGCCTTTTACTGCTGGGCATCAGCATCACTGACATCCCCAAAACGGTTGATCAATGAGTATCTGAGCCGGTGACGTCCAATGCTGCTACTATCAGTAAGTCCATTGTCCATGTGAACATTATACAGACATTATACAGACAGTTACCCATATTGTAATACCGTCAGGAAAGGATCTGGTTGGTTCCAAATATATTCCACAACCGGACAACAACCCCAAACATGCAGACAATGTCATTAAAGGGTTTTTTCCATGAACAAAATACATTTTAATTTATAGATCTTGGACTAATAATAAGTACCATGATTAATTTGATTAAAAAATTGTTCCTGTGCTGAAATAATCTTATATATGTGTCTCTGTTATGTACTGTGTAATGGATGTGTCTGACCGTACAGGGACATGGTCTGATCATACCACATCTCCTGTGCTGAGATAATCTTATATATGTGTCCCTGCTATGTACTGTGTAATGGATGTGTCTGACTGTACAGGGACATGGTCTGATCATACCAAATCTCCTGTGCTGAGATAATCTTATATATGTGTCCCTGCTATGTACTGTGTAATGGATGTGTCTGACTGTACAGGGACATGATCTGATCATGCCACATCTCCTGTGCTGAAATAATCTTATATATGTGTCCCTGCTATGTACTGTGTAATGGATGTGTCTGACCATACAGGGACATGGTCTGATCATGCCACATCTCCTG